>JAODLD010000088.1:10187899-10212277 GCA_026781065.1 Mormyrops boulengeri | reverse complement strand
CCCCCCCCCCCCCCCCCCCCCCCCCCCCCCCCCCCCCCCCCCCCCCCCCCCCCCCCACCAGGGGGGGGCACGGGGGTGTAGCACTGCTGCCTCACACCTCTGGGACCTGGGTTCAGGTCTCTGCTGGATGTGTGTGGAGTTTGGATGTTCTCACCGTACTGTTGTGTGATCCAGATTACCCCCACAGTCCAAAAACATGCTGAGGCTGATTGGAGTTACCAAATTGCCCACAGGTGTGTGTGAGTGAATGATGTGTGAGTATGCCCTGTAATGGGTTGGCACCCCATCGTGGGTTGTTCCCTGCCTTGTGCCCATGCCCTCCGGGATAGGCTCCGGACCCCCCACCACCCAAAACAGGACATAGGTTTCGGAAAATGGAAGGATGGATGAAGTACATGGGGATGTAAAGTTATGAATTTAAAGCTCATTTTGTAAAAAAAATGGGTCAAAGGAACAAACATTTCTGTACCTTGCTAGCGTCACATAAGCACTACAAATGTATGGCTTGTATGATCTAATTGACAGGATGCGTACTAGTAAAAGCCCAAACTAGTTCAGGCCAGGAGGATAACCACTGAATGAGTTTGGTAAGCAGGAGAAGGAGTGGAATGAACCAGGGAGATTTAAATGATCTATAAGGACCCATGGAGAACCACTACAGGAGAATACTGTCAGCATGTTTTATGGGTCAAGGTTTTAATAGATTGCTAGTGTGGGGGGAAAAACACTAGCTTACCTAGGTTGAAAGCACTGTTGTAAATAATTTAATTTAGTACAGAGAGGGAAAATGATTATGGGTTATATATAGGCATATTTAAAGGCCAGTTAAACAGAACCTTAAACAATACATAGTCAGACTGTGTATAGGACAGTGAACAGAAGCCATCAAGATAAGGGGCTGGGGAAACCAGTGTAATGGATAACTGGGATTAGGTAGGCAGACCAGACAGGACAGAAGAAACCTGCATTAAAAATAAAAACTGGCATTTTGGCAGTGGCTGAAATGAAATGTGAAGCAGCAGGACAGGGACACATTCTGCACAATACAGAGAAAGAGGGACAGGTGGAACTAATCAGCATGCAAACCTGTGTCACCTGACCCGCACTCCGGAGACCCCGACCCCCTGATATGTTATGGTTTCCGACTACAGAAGCACAACACAAATTAACGAAATCATTTAAATTCACTGTTCGTTAAGTAAATCTGGTAAATAAATCACAAGCTGGGAGATCCTAATTAATGCAATACTTCAAAGTAAACATGACATTAGTGCCGTGGCTGCTGAGTTCTAGGGGCCAGTGTTTGCGGAGGCTAGCGGCAATGCTGGGAGAAGGTGCCAGAATCACTTACTTCCAAATGAGGTTTTTCAGCACGACAGATTCTGTCTTGAGTTAGGTGTTTGAACAGCAGGGTGAAGGGAGTTATTAGCTAATTATGCGGAAAGAATCTCATGTATATGAAAGAAATAGCTTTGGTAAGGAGTAAAGCCAGCCATGCTATTTTTCTTTTGTTTTCAAAGCTATATGATGTCGATGTTGAGGGTATTTATTTTTAAGTATGAAACAGAACTCAAAGGCATCTTATCCAGGACTTTGCCGTCACTTCTGCATCAAAAGATACGGTTGTTAAACTGATTAATTAAACAGAAGGGAGTCTGTGTTTTTTCCTGAAAAAAAACCAGCATGAATTACTGGGCCTTTTTAAAGAAGCATGGTAACTCTCCTATTGAGAAGCTTCTGTCACTGATCCCCTGTTCTACCAAAAGCCCTGCAGCCTCCCCACAGAGTATGGATGTGTGAAGGTGCCGTGGGCGTACAGAACATAACACAGCACCACCCAGAAGACAAGCAGGAAACTGAATCCCAAGACCAAGCGCTCAACTTCCTGTTAGCATTCACAATGTTTTTAGCAGCATCTGTGTGTCTCACGGGTCATTTCTGTATGTTCATCTTGTTGCATATACTGTGCTACTTACAAAAACACGCATGGGTACAGGCAGTTTATTGCGAAAGGATTCAAAGTATGTCGACAAAGCTAACAACAAATCTAAGGATGCAGAAGAGTCCTATAACCACCATAGTGGCTGGGGTGTGCATAAAGTCCTTCAAATTTTAATCGATGTACTAACATAACCAGGCTGCCACACTGGCAAACGATTTAACAGAGCAAGGGTAGCTATATAACTGTAGTAAAAAATCACTCCAGACCAAAATTCTCTAAAGCCCTTAACAGATCAAGTGTAAGAGTCACACCACAGAAGCACTAAGAAATCCCGCCAAGCAAGCTCTGGCATTTCGAGCAGCGCAAGACCTTAAAGCTCACCAGCAGCTTCAGGCGAGGATACCCAGAAGCCCCTGGGGCTGGCTGGAGAAGTGGCAAGTGTCACGGAAGAGCTGGTGTCGGGCCCTGGTGGAATACGTCTGTCTTGATACTAAGGGATGCCATGTAGGAGGTGGAGGAGGGATATTGGTCGTGAGTAATTGTATGCTTGGTACCATTTTACAATAAGTTATAATACTTAGCAAATCATCAATAAACAATGATAAAGAAGCTATAACAGCTTGTCTATCTATTTATGTATTTATTTTTTATTAATGAGTTACTGTCATTTATAAGTGGCAAAAGAGAACCTTATTGTAACGATATATTTTCTCTAAGTCCGGTGGAACAGCTGGGTGGAGGGAGAGGTGTCCAGAAGTTTATTTAAGTGTAAGATGTCAGTAGAAAAAAAGTCTTTAAGTAGAAACAATGATATAAAAATATCTTTACTGTATAATCCAACTAATATAGGGAATAAGTAAGGTGTGTTCATATCAAAATATGACTGCAATGTGCAGTGTTAATATGTCTGCAACACAGTAGCAAGGAAAATTATACACTGCTCCATTCTCAAAAGTGTATATTTGAATAAAGTTATTTCCCATGTAATCAAATATTCAGTAGCTAGCGCGCGTGTTCACAACTTTTCAAAAAAAGTTTGAAACTTACGATCTTCCACAGACACATGTCCAGCTTCTGCTTCTATTGCAAAGTGACAAGCTCAACCAGTCTATTTTAGACTCAAATTTGTCATTTTGGCAAAAGGTGGTTTGAGGACGAAATATTTATGAAAACAGCATCTTTCAGCCTTTCGTTTTTTTCTTCGTTGCCAGTGTCTGCAGACACATAACCTGTTTTGTATTTAAATATTAAAATTTATGCAAGGTACAGAATAAAACCAAATAAGCAGCTGATAACATGCATAGCTGATTCATCCACATAGAAGTTAAATGTGTTTTTTCATGCTTCTTCCTCAGTTGCACCAATAAGGCTACCATCCATCCATCCATCCATCCATCTATCTATGGTGAAACAGATGGCAAAGAACACCCTGCACAGTATTTAAAATTCTGTAGCTGTTTCCACTTCAATTGCAATTAATTTGCATTGATAATGTTATCAAATACCGTTTTCCCACTACAGTTCCATATACGGGGCAACGGGCTAATATTACTATTACTAATATTACTAATTTCTGTTTTCGCTTTGTTTTTTTCTGGGGGGGGGGGGGGGGTTCAAAGCTTTATAATCTATATAAATTAACCTTGGCTACACATGTAACCCAATCTAAAATGAACTTAGAAGCTTAACATCTCACTGCACAAGGTCTTTCAAAGTGGTACAATTCTACTTTGCTGTATAATTTATAACAGGTAACATATAGAACAATAGCTATTCATTTTCAAGTATGTGGGCAGCTGTTTCATTGATGTTCATTCAATCCAAAAATGTAATTTTGCAGCTCAGTAATCTTCAGTTCCTTAAGCCCAGCTGAGCTTCCCTAGTACACTGAGGCAGACATATTGTGAAATGTTGCATGCCACTCACTCCGTTTTATGTGGATCTCAGAAATATCAAAGTTACCAAAATTTCCCTGTATTCATTGCTCATAACCTAAGGAAATTTGAATTTTAAATCAATGGCAACCATATCTCTTTTGTAATTCATTTACATTTGAATTCAAGCCCTTTGTCGTACTCCAGTTGCAGACATCGCCTGTGCAGTATTTACACTCAGCTACATTGAAAAGTCTTGAGTACGCTAGGAGGCAAAGGATGGCTGACGTGTGTTTATTTTCTGTCCAGTGGTGCTGCTTACCCCGCCCTCTTTTCACACTGCCAATCAACTGGCACCTTGATAGCGAGCTAAGCACCAGCGGTCGAATCAGTGTACCTTCACTGCTGGCAGCCAGTAACTCAAAGCACCCTGACGGGCATGATGTAGCTTCGCGCTGCCAAGGAATGAATTTTCACCCTTCGGCGGAATGAAGCCAATTTAGCCTGCCACCGGGGAGTCCTGGTCACAATCAGGGATTGACACGGTCCAGATTCAAGCCATGATCGGAGCTGAAAAGCTGCAGTCTACACACCAGGAGAAGTGACTGAGTCATGTAAAAACTTGCCGATTTTATTTTTGAACAGTATGAAATTAGCAGGAAAAAACATTGCATTCTAAAAGTTTCATTTAAAAGATTGCATTTGTATTTCAAATTTATTATGCAAATTATTACTAATTATTCCACAAAAAGTCATGTATCATCTTAATATTTCAATCCTCGTTATCCAAACAATATATTTATCTTTTCATTTGTCAGCTTGGTTATCTGGTTAGTGAATAAATGATGCATGTTCTCCCCGTGTCATTGTGGGCTTGTGTGGAGTTACCAAACTGTGTGTGTGTGTGTGTATTTGTTTGTGTGCAAATTAGGTATATATTATAATGTGGGGACATTTGTAATAAAAAGCTGTTTTATGTTGTGGGGACTATTTTCCAGGTGATCTGTGAATGCAATCAAAAACCAAAAAAAGGCCAAAAGTTTCAAATTTTGTTAGGTTACTCATGGGTTAGGTTAGGGCTGAGTAGGGCTTAAGGTCATCATGTTGCGACTGGAGTTTTCCCCATAGAAATGAATCGAGAGTCCCCACAAAGATATAATTACAAACCTGTGTGTGCGTGTGTTGTGTGTGTGTGTGTGTGTGTGTGTGTGTATGTGTGCAATGGGTTGGCACCCCATCCTGGGTCGTTCCCTGCCTTGCGCCAGAAGCCTCCAGGATAGGCTCCGGACCCCCCGCAACCCTGAACTGGACAAGCGAAGGATGGATGGAGACTAAATTAATAGATTAACCCACAAACGGTATTAGCCATTATGTCAAAACTGATTAATGAAATGTTTGCCAAAGTGTTTTCATTATATATTTCTAAGATAATTTAGATGTTTACTTGTAACTTCAGCTGCATCGCCATGCCTTGAGCAAGAAATTGGCTAACTTTTAATTTTAACACACAGTCAAGGCAAGGAAGTTAATTAAACAAAAGCTCAGTTGAAGCACCATAGCATGCAGCCAGCCATCTCTCAAATTGCATAACTTAAAAAGAAGAACCCTGAAAAGGAATGTCTTCACCAAGAGCACCAATGCTTTTAATCAAGCCCCCAGTCACATGGTAATTGTAGCTGCAGGAGTTAATCTATTTCACTTCTAAAACTGGCATTTTTGCAAATGAATAATCTACTCTGCTCACAGAATATGATAATGTGGAATATTTTAACAAATTAATATATTAGTGCTTCATGATATGATGTCACATGTTGTGATGTCATTAACCATGTGACCCATACTGATCGATGAGAGGTATATATTTGTGATATGAAATAATCATTTACAATATATTCTTACAACAGCATTTTAGTTTAAATTCGTAGTAAAAAAAACCGGCATTTATGTTACATTTAATTACTTTTACAGTATGTGGGTTTCTTCTATGACATATGCAGATTGTAATAGATGTGATGGATATTGGATAATTCACTGGCATGGATTCCTGTTCAAATAAATTATATTCCTATCCACCTACAAAATGTTTACTTGCACATTATGATATGAATAGATCAAGGTGCCACTGGGCACAATATCCTTCTGAAGTGACTGTGTATACATAACAAAATATTCCCTAGTCAGTCTATCAATAATAGATGTGCAAAATCTACCTACGGTACACATCGGTACATGTTGCGGTCTACCAGCGGATGTCTCCAGTTGACTGCACTTAGGGAAGCTCCATAAATGCATATAAACTAAAAAAAACATCATATTCCAGGAAGCACAGGACTTACGATGGAGGATACCTTGAAGAGGACCGATGTCCATCTCAGGAGACATATATATTTACGTCTGCCATGATCCCTGCATGAAAATTACCTTTTTTATGGTTCACCTTAAAAAGTGGAAAGTATAAGTTAAAGTATAGACAGAGTCGGCATCCATAATTCCCAGGCCCGGGGACAATTGAAAAAGACTGCAGGCCCCCCATGATGCCTTTGCCTTCCCCCTCCCCAGGACAGGTTACGCAATTGTCCCCCTGAGACAGTGAGCATGTAGTATAGAATGCTATACTACAGATGTACTTGTCTTCTCAGTTCTTGTCCCATCTCTCTGTTCTTTGGAATTTTAATTTACCACCGTAGTTGTATACCATGTGCTAGTATGACAAAGCAAAGGATTTATTGAAGTAGTATCCCTTACATATTTAAAAAAGTTCTTAGCAGAAGCATATTTTAGATTATTTGCAATTTGCTGCAACCATCTGAAAATTCTTGTGTCAGAATATAATTGTTTGACATTCACACATCATTAGCATATAAGTAATTAAAAGTCATTTTTTCCCCTGCATTCACCACAAATGAATATGATACTTCAGAAACGATCATTCTTTCAAGCGAGGGTAGCTGGTTTTATTGATTAATTCTTTTTTTTTGAAACTGCAATATGCTGGAATTGTAAATCATTGCACAGGAAATTAGTTGGAATATCAAAAGCAAATGGCTTGATTTAATTTCTTTTGTTAGAGTCACTATCTTTTCATACCTGGTACTTCATAGCTAGTATGGAAAGGTAAACATAGCCCGGAAGCTTTCTCTGTTGCTGTCTCAATTTAGTTTTTATACAATGAAAGTTGAGAGACAGGTCATTGTCAGTCAGCGCGGACTGTTTCATAGAGGATGACTCATGATGCAGCCTGGCAACATCAAGGTATAAATGCAGGTTGCTAAGCTTCTATGGCATGAAATTGATAAGAGGCGAAGCCCACTGGACCGTGTTAGAGCGGACTATAATGGATTCCCACTGGAACACTGGGGAAAACTGTTGCAGACCAGCAGATTTTTCAACCTAAGATAGGCCATCCAGAAGATACCAGTAGGCACCATGACTGAGGAAGCTCCTGGACCTCACAATGGCTGTCAAATGCACTGTTTGAAATCAGTACTCAGTGAGAATCATTTCACTTATTTGAAGTTCTGTTTGTGAGTCAGTGTTACAGGATTCCCCTTCAAAAAAAAAAAGGTGATTTCCTACCGTAAAGCTATCTGATCCTATACTGAATCTGTATCAGACAAATCTAAACCGTTTTCATTTCTGAGGTGCCACTCCTGAACACACACTCACTAGGGGCAATTTACAGACCTGACTGCATGTCTTTGGACTGCAGGAGGAAACTGATGTGTCCTGAGGAAGCCCACACAGCACAGCGAGGATGGAGCCGGGGGCAGGATTAAACACCCCAGCCCCGGAGGTGTGAAGCTACAGTGACACTGAGCCGTCATTTCTGCATCTTCCAGAGACCTTCCAAGTAAAAATTCTCCTTTGCCAATAAAGACTGGGAGAAAATATATACGGTGTTATCCTAAGACAAGCTTCTGGTATGACTGTGGGAGGTAGGCATTTTTAACGCTGCCTGCCTGACTCGATTTTGTTAGGGAGACTCCCCAACCGACTCCAAATACAGCCATAGCACCTGTTCAATCTGCTTTACAGCTGCAAGCATTTTCTTATTGTCATCCTGGGGAGCAAAGCAGATAAACTCAGTCATTAAAATGCAAAAGAATTGCAGGTTTATTATTATTATTATTATTATTATTATTTGCAGTAGAATTTTTTTATGCTAAAGGGGCCATTCAACACACACCAGCTTGTGTAACAATGTTATGTGATGGTACTGCACTGTTCATGACTTTATAGCATATGAGAACAAATTGCTCTTCTTCATCTTCTCACAGGCCTTTCAGTTATTACCTATCTTCATTGTTAGTGGTCGATGGGTGAATGTTATCTTATTGGTTGATGAGTGATGGCTGAATGTTATCTTATTGGTTGATGAGTGATAGCTGAATGTTATCTCACTTGGGTTATTTCCCGAATGAGAGGAGCAGGAAGAGAGACATTGCTCCAAGTAGCAGAAAATTGCTCCTTTCCTCTTGTGGGGCTCTAAGTGATTTATTTTAACTTTAGAGAGTATTGTCATGTACTATTGGAGTAAATAATCCTTTGATCCATTGAAAACTGCGGTCTTTTTCAAAATTACCTCCATTGTATGTTTTTTGCCCTTGGATACAACATGTGCACAGCAAAGTAGAAGACAGCAGAAGGGTTGGTCAATTCCTACAGCGAAGCAGACCAGACTGTGATATATACAAACACTAAAGTTCCAGAGTGGACAGATGTTTTTCTGTCACAACAATCAGTCTGTTCTAATTACCACCCCCTAATTACTGCTATTTCTCTTTTCAGATTTGATTGCTTTTTAACAGTCTAAAACTCTGCAGTGTCCCAGCATTTTGGACAGATGTGTTAATTCTACAACAATGCAGTGTTTGGTATAAATGTAGATGTGTGTTCAAAATATTTCTGGGATCCATTATATGTCTCTACCTTTTTCAGTTTTGCTTGTGTATGTTGTTTTTTTGTTTGTTTGTTTTTTATACAACCTACTGGAACTGCACAACAAAAAGAAAAAAGCACTGCACCGAAAATGTATAAGTATGAATAAAGATTAATAAAAGTTTCTAAGCGATATAAGGTAAAACCGTCACTGTCACATATAGCGTTTCTAAGTCCTGCTTTGTAAAATATTAAAAAAAAAAAAAACATAAAATTTAGAGATTTTATGTAGGGCCCCTCACAACGATCGTCAGATTGAAACAACAGTAAAGATGTTTTTCATAATACATAAAACAGGATACAGCCTTTTCCCACGAATTAGGTAAGTGAATATACAGTAGTTTACATACTTACAGTGGATATAAAATGTCTATACACCCTTATTGAAAATGTAAATCTTTATGATGTAAAACCAGAAGTCAAGATACTGTCAGACATTTTTTCCATGCTTGTGACTTTGCAACCAAAAAAACTCAGGCAATCAAAACAAACTAAAAATCTATAACTAGCTGGGCAAATAGTTGATATTAAAAAAACCTATTACAGTGGTTTCATAAGTGTGCCCCCCCCAGTTATTACTTTGTTGAACAACCTACAGGAACAGCAGTAAATCTTTGTGAATAAGACTATATCAAGTTTGCACACCTGCACTTTGCAATTTTACTCAATTCTCCCTTCCAAAAAGGTCAGGCCCCTCAGATTGGCAGGGGATCTCCCGAACATAGCCCTCTTCAGGTCATTCTTTAGGTTTTCTGTGGGATTGAGGTCTGCCTTCTGACTGGAGCATTCCAGGGCTCTGATCTTCCTTTTCAGAAGCCACTCCTTGGATGTCTTGGATGTGTGCTTTGGGTCATTATCGTATTGGTAGGTGAAATTCCTCCAGCTTTCTGACAGCGGCCAGCTGGTTATTTGCCAAAACATCTTCTTTAGAAGATCCCATGCATCTTGGCTAGATTCCCTGTCCCAGCTGAAGGGAAGCTGCCACAAAGTTTGATGCTGTAAGCTTCACATAGCTGTGGTGTTCTTTGGTGCACTGTCTCATTAGACCATAAGACATTTTCCCCACATAGATATTTACATATTCTGTTGAGAATGGTTTCACCCTAACCCGATGCACAGATCTGAGCAGATTGTTGGAGATTATACTCATATGTAAGGTGGAAGCAGCACTTGTCAGAACTTCCTGTCATAAGCTTTGGAGGGTCATCCCTCCGGTGCCACGTTTTCCCCACTTATTAGCGATAGCCTTCAAAGTGTTCCACGGTGCTTCCAGTGATTCTCATATAGTCCTTTATACCCATCTTGTGATCAGTATCAAGTTTCAATGGAATCTTCCAGCAACAGCTGAATTTTTTTTGGGGTTAATCACAATCAATTTCACTGACAGCAGATGCATACTGCCTACAGGGACATGACTTTGAACCTGATTGGTTACCTCTACACAATGGAACATACTTAGAAGGTGGGCATATGTGCGAAACCAAGGAGTGACACTTCAATTATGGGCTCTACTAATATATATATATATATATGAAATCTAATTAGTATATATACTAAAATCTAATTAGCATATATAGATAGAAATTATACTTTTTTGCTCTGATCTTATCAGAATTCATGGCTTTATCTCAAAAACCTGCAAAAAGAACTTCATATCCACTTCATATCTCTGTAATATAATACAATAGTACCACTTTAACTTTATCTTCAGGCTTTTTGTCTAATCACATAAGGAAAAAGCTTACACAACAAGAAAATGAAATTTTCCGATTTCATTATGAAGCAGTGCATTATGAATTTATTTGATGAAAACTTGGATTCATCAGTAGTTCCTGCCAATTGCCTGGAAACGACCACAAAGGATAGTGAAAGGAATGTAAATTTCCTTTAAAATGTTTATCGCAATGTTATTTCTTTTTTTTTTCTGTGCCCATTTCATTTTATTGATCTTTTCCCTTCCCTTTCACCATTTCCTTGCTTTTAGTGGTTCTTTAGTGCCATCGGGGCGGTGGGTTGTTGACAGACACACAGATTCAGTAACACCCTCTAGAAACAAGCTTCATGTTGCATTTTAGTCTACTTGAGATATATAAATAGGCATGGTGAGAAGGAAGGCAGGGCTGACAGTGACATACTGCATAAAGTGTACACATGTTTACCCACGTGTATAAGTAATATTTATGTAAGCTTTTACAAATCAGTGTCAAAGTGAGCCAGGGCCTATCCAGCAAAGCACAGGGCATCAAGCAGGCCACATGCTGGACAGGATGCCAGTCTATCATAGGGTACAGACTCAGTCATACCAGATGGGCACTGGTTTGCCTAAATGAATGAGGAGCCAGGGGGCTGTACTGGGCCATTATGCTGCACTCCCAAGCACATCAATGTGAATTAACGTGAAAAGGAATGAAGAAAAAATGAAGATATGCAAGAAAGGAATCATTCTATACATAGTTTAATTGGGTGTGTTAATGAAAGAAAGGGATGTCACATTACCTGCCTCTAGTATACCTTTGTCTCTTTATCTTTAAAGCTGGACTACCCCATAATAATCGACAGTATTTTGGGTGCACGTTATCAGTGCAAAACAGCGTCAAAAAGGAACATCTGTAGTTTATCTGTGTCCTTAAAGTGATTAATACATTCACCGCTGTGAGATTTCATACATAGTCTTGGTGACTAGTATAGAACAAAAGATTCAAAATATTAGTGCAGGGCTAATTTTTCAAAATGCGGTTTTCAAATTGCGGAAATATTAAGGCAAGCTTTTCTTAAGACTCCAGATCTGAGGATATTTTAAATACTGACTTTGAAGTTTGCAACTAATCCTTCCTCCAAAAATCCTGCATTACTTGAATCACATTATAAATACTGCAAATGACCGATGATAATATAGGTGATCAAATTTTTATTTTCATTCTCATCAATTTATCAGCATAAAACAGTAGGAAAAAGCATGCTTGACGTGTTGCTCAGTCAATACAAATCTATGAGATTACAACTTTTGAAACAGCTTTGTTCATTGGCTTTTTGGTCATTGGCTCCATATGTGTATGAGTTTAGGTCTAACTTCTTTGGTTGGTCTCTGAATAAGCTGAAGTGAAAGCAAAATAACTGTACTACAGTAGGCATTTTAGTTCCACTAAATAAATGGTATACACCCTGAATGAGATGCCAGTCCATTACAGGGTGGGCACACACGCTCACGCACACACACGTCGGGTAAACATATCCTTATGGGGACCGCTCATTCACTTCTATGGGAAAAATGCTAACGCTAACTATGACAACCTTAACCCCTAACCAGCCCTAACCATAACCATAAGTAACCAAATAAATTACAAGAGTTTTTCCAGTCACCAACTTTTATAAAATAGAGTTTAAAAACAAACCCGGATATTTATCACATTACGGGGACATTGTGTCCCCATAAGGATAGGTATACCCGCTCACACACACACACAGATAGGTGTCTTTAGTATAATGCATAATGTAATATGTACATATTATATACGTGACCACACACACGCATTCATAACCACACACAGAAGAGGAAGTTGAACCCCCCAATGAGCGAATAACTTCCAGATGGAGCCAGGAGCTGGACAGTAGAGGGTATTTATGGGGAGATGGTGTGCAGGTGGAGAAAGGAAGCTGAAGGGACAGGTGACACCCTCCGGGTGGCCGCATAAACACTGATGTATATTGTCATTTCGACCCAATGAAATAGGTGTGACAAAGAGAGCAGGCCTATGCTTTATACCATGAAGTGTCAGGCAGCTAATGCTGGGTCAAAAATGTAGGCTTTTATCATAATGGCAGTGAGTAGTGGAAAAAAATGCTATTTAAGGCAAATAGAATGCATGCAGTGCCTATAATTAATAATTAGATGAACTGAAAAAAAAACATAGCGATCTGAAAAAAATAAACAAATCATTCTAAAGGTTATTGCAAGTTTTCAACTATTTTTAGAAAGGATAAACTTTCACAAAAATTGCAACCTAGCACACAATATACTTTGTAATTAAAGCCATTCATTGTATAGGTATTATTAGTATATTATTCACTGTAATGGACATTTTAAATCTAGGATCATAGCAGCACAATGCCTGTGTAAATACATTATTTAAGCATTTTAACAGCATGAAGCAACAAATTTTATTTAGATACCATATTTAGATACCATATACCATGTTATGAAAATATTCAAATATTAAATACTAATATGAAACATCCCTGTGACCCTTACCATTGGAAAATGGAGAAAAAATGAAAATATATTAGCAAGTCTTTGACAGTGGTATGGTGATTTGAAGGGTATACTTTCTCCTTCATGTCTGATTAAATGAATCACACAAATTACAACATTTCTGTGGCTCTAAAGAGTTTCTTGCCTCATATTAACAGTGTGTTTCAAAAAAAGAAAGTATTTTAAGGAAGTTGTTTTTGGCTTACATTTTCACTGCAGGAGTACAAAGCTTCTGCGAGCTGGTATTTAATCCACTGCTGAATTACATATGTAGCAGCTTAAATTTTGAAGAGGTGACCTTGCACACGTGTCCTGGGAGGATTCTGCTGATGAACCGTAATGTACGAGGATTTCATCCGTCCTCAAAGGTGAGGATTCCTGCAGGCACCTCTAGTTACTGGAAGTCGTTCAAGCAACGCAAACAGCCCAAGTCAGTGCTTTCTATCACGAGGGTCCCACTCACTTCCAGCGCTTTAAGAAATTGGGAAGCGCTCATTGCATGGATGAGCTAGAAAATGAGTAAAAGGTCACAATCCTGAGCGAAACCTTGGCAAAAGTGGTGAGATATGTGCAACAACATCAATCACTGTTGGTGTTAAATTGCTATTCAGAGTACCTTGAAAGGACATCAATAAAGACTGTATTTTCCCCAAATCAAGCTTTCACTTTTCTTTTGGAAAAATGACTTATTGATTGGCACTGGGAACCCCTCCAGACAGTCACTCAGTATGGCGCCCCCACTTGACCATCTCACGCACCATTCTGCTCAGTCATGCATAATCACTTGGCATGTTTTGCCAGGTTGACGCTTCTGCTGCCATTTTTTCCCCCAAAAGCTTTTAACCATTTTATCAGCTTTCCTGTGAATCCATAATGTAACTGCTTAACCTACTTAGAGTTGCAGGGGGACCCAAAGCCTGTCCCAGGCAGTATAGGGCAGTGTTTTCCAACCCGGTCCTCGGGGACCCCCAGACAGTCCATGTTTTTGCTCCCTCCCAGCTCCCTGGCAGACAGTCCCCATTTTTTGCTTTTCAACTGCGAGCTGGGAGGGAGCAAGAGCATGACCGTCCATTCATTTCTAAGGGAATAACCCTAATCCCAACAATGACGACCTTAAGCCCTACCCAGCCCTATCCTTAACCACAAGTAATCAAACAAAATATAAATTAGTTATATATATTGTATAAATTAGTTTTTTGATTTCAGTCATAGACTTTTATAAGGTTGAGTTTCCCCTTCTGGGGACGAAAAGATGGTCTCAACAATGTCAAAAGAACAGGTTTTTAATCACATCGTGGTCCCCACAATGTAATTTATTCATAACACACACACACACACACACACACACACACACACACACACTCAACAAAATAATACTATGAGCATTTAGAAACACCAGCCAGTCTAATTGCATGTATTTGTACTGCAGGAGGAAACCGGAGTACCTAGAGGATACCCTTACAACACGGGGAGAACATGTAAACTCCAAACACAGAGCAAAGGCTTAATTAGTTTAAATTATTGTGCTACCTCCCCCCCCCCCGCCCCGAGTCACTGTGCTGCCCGTATTGTTATTCGGCTACTTTTCTGTATTTGTAGCACTGCATGTATGGATGATTGAATGAATGTTAAGTAATTTAACATTTTCCGAAACACCCAAAGCGCTTCACAGAACCAATGGGGAACCATTTCGTCCACCACCGCTGTGTAGCAGCCACCAGGAAAATGCAGCCATTTTGCGCCAGTACGCTCGCCTCACAGTAGCTAAGATGGTGAAGGGGCAGGAGAGAATTCACCAGTTAGATATGGGGGATGGTTAGGAGGCCAGATCTGATAGGGCTACAGTGGGCAGTTTTAGCCTGGACATCGGTGTATCACCCCCTACTCTTTGTAAGATGCCCAGGCATCTTTTCTGACCTCAGAGAGTCAGGACTTCAGTTTTACATGTCATCTGAAGGATGGCGCCATTTTTACAGCACAAGGTCCGTGTCATTGCACTGGGGTATTGGCATCTGCACAGATCACAGGGGTGGGCTTCCCTATTGGTCACACTAATAGCAGTATGTAGAATATTGTTGGGTTTCTCATTTCCAATTATATCTACTTGAACTGGTGACCTTCTGATCACAGACATCTAACCTGCTGAGCCACACACCAGAACACACCAGATTCTCTGCTTCTGACATAATCTTTTCTTCCATTCTATCTCTGTACCCTGGGGATGAATCCAAGGAAATCTTCATAGAATCGGCTTCGCCGTTTATGCCACATGCAGCTGATTCTGAAGATAAGAGCTTGATTCTGTGATTATGAGACGTTAAATGAAAGAAGGATAGAACAGCCCACCGGAGGGAAATTAAATGCATTTTAGATTTTAGGAAATAAATAAGCAGATGAACAAGTAGTCTGCTATTGTAATAGCAATTTCTAAAAGTTAATGAGCAAATTATCCATGTCTTTGCCTTAGGCATCAGAGTACATTGCTGGGCAGTGAGTGTGGATTAGCTATCTGATTGAACAGTTGTAATAGAAGATAATCCTCACTAGTTAAAGTGTATCTGTGTATGCAACTTTTGAATTGATATTGAATTTAGATTTGCCATTAGACTGGATGGGTTGGTCAATATAATAGGGTGCAGTTCAGTTTTTTTGCTGTATGAACCTTTGCACCATACCAAACTTTATATGTATTCAACCTGTATTCATCTGATATCACAGAATGCCATTTGCCTTGACCTTTTGGGGCCAGCATTTACTACCATACACATAATGCAGGGTTCCCCAATTCTGGGCCAAAATGCAACACAGTTTGCAGATTATCCTGTTCAAACACACCCACTAAACAGCTAATTAGTTGATTAAGATGCATTTCAGCAGGAGATCTGCAAACCAGAATCGGGGAACCCCGATGTAATACAAGGGTCTATGAAAGGCTGACCTACTATGAACAACCTGTAAGCTTTGTAATGAATGCAAGGGTGAGAGAGCCTCATAACAAGGACAGCTGGTTTTTAAATTCATGGCTTTAACATCATTGCTTATTTTTAAAATACAATATACAATGTGATTCTGCCTTAAATAATAGTGAATAATGTCAATCAATCAATGATAGCAGCACTGTATAGCTCAAATAGCCGATGTATTACAGGGAGAGCGTGTTAAACTGTCAGTGAGTAGATCAGGGCTCAACTCAAGATAAAAGAGAGTCGCAAATGTCTGCCACCAAACACAAACACACAGGAGAACCGGAGAACCGTGCAGCTGATGCCTGGATGTTCCTCTGTGTTTTTCTATGCCAGTGTAACATCTCAACCACACAGAAACATCCCTTTATGTAACCTGCTCAATAAGCACATGTGTCACCTTTAAGGCACTTAAGTGGAATGACCATAGAATTCTAATGCAACACAATATCTTTCCAACTATAAACTTCCAGGTTTCCTGTAGGACCAAATGACCAGAGAGCCGCTTTCATTGATAATCATCAGCCTCAGCAGTATTTATTATGTTGCCGTATATAAGAAAATCAGATTTAATTAATAAAGAATAATTCATAATGCCTACATTAACATGCGGAGAAGCCTCCCTACTTTCTTCCAGGGTGTCACGGAGTAGTTCTCGACCGCTGCATGTGTGGCGATGCTAAAAGTTGTTGACCAGAAGGGGGGTGGGAGCTGACGATGGCTAAAGTTAGGTGGTAAGAAGGCACTTTTTGAGACCCCTTTTCAGCAGAGACGCCTGGGCTTCAACCTGGGTCAATGCATTACAGAACCCCAGAATATCGTCCGAAAAAAGAAATCAGAAACTGTGTTGAAACACTGTGGTGAACAGTGATGTAGTTTGTACATGTAATAATCCATTCAACATTTCACGCACAACAGAACATAAAAAGTCAAACTCTTAATCTGCAATCTGAAAACTGTAATTCTAAAACTTTTATCAAAGTTCTTTGAAAGTACTGCTGATCTAATTAAATGCAACACTGAGGTAATAATTCAACACATGCGATATTATAAAATAATTTACTGTTGTTTGTCAGACTACAGTAGCAGATCAGATACTCAGAAGCTTGGTGACCTCATGTCTCCAGGGTACGGCTCTCATTCCTGCCCCATATGTGGTTACAGAGCTTCTATGTTCTCTAGTATTTGTGTTTGTGTTCCCTCTGGGACCTTCAAGGCAAAAAGAAATCTTCATTTTCGAGGTGGATTGCTGCCATTACTAGACAACAGAGGCTGTACTTCAGGTATACTCTTCAAAATTTCAAACAAAGGATTCACAGTATTAGATCCAAGGATTAAAGATGCAAATTAAGGGGAAAAAATCATCCACAGCATTTGAAGAACTTTGAAGAACTATTCAGAATGGCCGAATAGGAAAATGTAGTAGTTTGAATTAAAAATGCTCTACTCCACACTGGTCCAAGTATAGCCATTACCTCAAATCACCATAGCCTTTATCAATGTGTACAAGCAGATTAGGATATGTAGTTAAATTCTGCCATATAATTCAATAATAATATTGCAGTAAGTAAGAGTATCATGAGACAGATCAGGCAGGGGGAACCCAGACAGAGCTGAGGAAACAGATATCCAATACGCAAAATGAGAAGCAATGTCAGGGATGGGTGCTACGGTCAGGAAGGTGGGGAGTCTGTCCTGGGGAGTGAGGGGAGAGGCAGACACTCATGCAGACATGGGCATAACAGTACAAACAGGCACATTCAGAAGGGGATCAGAAAACATGCACTCGCCAGGCTGGGGATGAGGAGCTGAACACATGCGAAACACAGGGAAAAAACTCGCTCAGCAACTGGAGTCAACTGTTCCTTACCCTGAAGGAACCGATTCAACCGGTTAAGTAAGCTGGGTGATGAAACGCAACCAGAAAAAGGAGTGAAACAAGCTGCATTAGTACTCTGGGGAGGGAGAGCTGATGAGGGGGCGGGGCTGCAGCGCTGGCTCAGCGTCCATCCTCACAAGGAGCATCCCCGCCGCCATCTTCCATAAGCACCTAGCCAGGACCACAGTGGGCCTCCAGTCTGTCCCAGGAGGCGCAGCGTAGGAGACATGCTGGCTGGGACACGTGCATTCCCAGTCATTTAGGCACCAATCCCCCAACCACATTTTAGGCTGCAGGGGGACCCAGAGGTATCGCACACAAATGTGAAAAACCTACACAGAAACACAGTTGAGAGTTGAACCCACAACTCTGGAAGTGTAAAGCACCAGTGATAGATACTGGCTTAACACAGTTGCCTACCAGGTCTAGTTATAATGCTTTCAAATAATTACCTAAGTGTTGCATGCTTTTTTAAGTACTATTATTGGCATTGCCATTATTATTCGGTAATTTGCAGTCCCTTGTACCTATGGACCCCTAGCAATGCATTAACATAAATGTTCCATTTACCTTGATAAGTATCTTGAGATTATGTTTGCTTCGCTTAAATGGCTGCCAGTGTTTTGCAGTGCTGTAACGCAATCAGAGTCACTCTGTTTCTGTGCTAAGCACAAGGCACCTGGGAAGTCATCACACTGCAATGAGCAGTGAAACATCACAATGCCGGTCACTGTTTTAGCGTGAAACCTTTTAATACCCATGGAAACATGGTGCTGGTTCCTGTTGTTCATAACAAACAGAGCTCAATAGCACCTCATGAGTTTGTTCCAAGGACCCTTTTCACAAGAATGCAAGGAGAAATTGTGTAAATGCATACGTTTCTGGGGATTCGTCACTGACTATGAGGTAAAGCAAGTGAAAATAGTCACGCACCACTTAATTATGTGGATGCGTTCTGGGAAATGCGTTGTTAGGCAATTTTGTCATTGTGTCACTGTCAACATTACAGAGCGTGCTTACATAAACCTACTGTAGGTAGTAGAAAGAGCACACTCTGAACTAACAATAAAAAATACGGTATAGTAAATACATAAAACAATAACCTAATTATGTATTATTATTATCAAGTAGTGTGTGTGTATGCTATATTATTATATAACTGGCAGCACAGTATGTTTGTTTACACCAACATCTCCACAAACACGTGAGTGATGTGTTGCACTATGATGTTATGATGGCTACAACATCAGTAGGCAATAGTCATTTTTCAGCTCCATTATAATCACATGGGACCACCATCGTGTATGCGGTCCGTCATTGACCAAAACGTCATTATACAGGGCATGACTGTAATTCAGTCATTATATTATTTTGTCACCGTGACCCTCTTCTGGGAAAGTGCTAGATGGATATATCATGATATTTTATAGGCCTCATAAAATGGGCCCCACACCGTGGTGCTTTTCGGGGACAGTAGTAACTGTTTTGCCGTCTCTGTTTGCACTCAAGCTCAAGCCCTGTCTAGCTTCGGAAGTGCTCCTCTGGACAAACTGTCCTATGCATATGACGCCAGTGAAAAACATCCGAGGAGACATTAAGTATGTGGCAGGTACTGAAGAAGCAAAAAGGCAAATATCATTTTTGTCAAAACAGTGAAAGCAGTGAATTAATTAATATAACAGAATAATTCAAATAAAACTTCCGCATGAGTTTGACCAGGAATTTTGTAGTGGTGGGAGATAATTTGTGCTCTTAATCTCCATTGGATATAAGTTTCAATCCTGTTCAGCCTGGTTCTCCTGACCAGTGATTGCTTAGCATTTCCAGTAGAGCACCATTTAGGTTGCAGCTCCTTGTGGAGAGAGCCTTGCAGAATGTAAAAGAAGTAGATCAGTTATGATTTACAGGAGCAAGCACCTCTTGCTTTTTGTTTTGAGCCAAAGAGAAGAGACAGAACATGGAATAACATTCACATGAGGAAAACAGTCATCCCCCGCCATACTGTACATGTTTTCTTCATGTGATACTTAGTTGTTCCAAGAATGTCACCGAATTCTTGTCGTATTGATTGACTGTATAAATGTCAGCTACCAGCACAAAAAGATGTGACCTTACTCTCAGCTAAAAGGCTGCAGTCTGGGGCCTGTAGTTCATATTGCAAAGTGTTCAGTTTAAGAAGAGCTCCACTGTGATCTATGGTTAGAAAAGACACGTGATTTTCTAAGATGCACTGCTCCCCAGAGAGGCTGATAATAAAGACCTTCCATTACCATTCATGCTAACATTCATGTATCAGCAAAATGAAAATGATGTTTAAATGACCTTCCTGTTGGTGTTAAACTATATTTTGTCTGTCAAAGTGTGTCTTCTTAACAATTTCAAAGCCTTCTTAAAATCAACTCTGTATTTGCTACAACTATCAAATTCAACAGGGTGTTTTTTGTTTACTTGACCACTACCCCACCTTGTTTGGCTAATCAATACTTCATTGAGTTAACAAAATTAAGCAAATTAATAGAGCTGGTGGTGAAATTTAAAGAATAAGTGAAATGGGTGGTGTGCCCCTGAGGAGAGATTTAGGAACCGAAGGGGTGTCTATCTAGCCATCCAACAGGATTTCAGTAGCAGTTTTAGAGCAGAAGAAATTTTTGTTTTACTCTGTTGTTGCTGTTAATTTGTGTATGTTCTAATGTAAAATTGATTTTTTTTCCTTAACAAATATAGACATTTTCTACCAAGACACAAAAACCTTAAACATTCTCATTGACTGCCTAAGACTTTTGCAGAGTACTTTATATTGTAAGATAGTATCACCTTCTGAGGCAAATTCATTAGATTTCTTTAATAACCTAAATAGAATTTTCAACAATTAAATGTGCCTTAATGTAATATTACTTCACTGTAATATCACTGAATTATGCAAAAGGATTAAATTATCCTGAAATTGTGATGTCAAATCAAATCATATCAGGTGAAGACACAAAACATATTTTTAAAGCGGGCAAAAATAAATTATACGCTATTCGGAATACACTAAAAGCTTAGGTTTAAAAACTGTCATATATATTTTCCATGCTTATAACTTTCTGAGAAACACACATTAACACAATATAAAAGAATTATCAGACAAATGAGCCTTATAAAAGTTATTAGTTAGTTATTCGTTCAAATATGTTTTTAAAAATGTATTTTAGCTTGGGCTGGATTTTTCAAGAAGCGGAATAAAACAGTCTTTGAATAACATGGACTTACAATGTTAAAAAAATACTAGCACAGATAAATGATATGAAAAAGTACACTTTGTCATGTAACTCATAGAAGGGCAACGCGTACAGCTATAACAAACTGATAAATACTCACAGATTAGTGTTACAGTTAGCTAATATTAAAAGCCATTCAAAATTCTGCTCTTTATTTCCTTTATCACGTAAATAAAAACATGCTAGGTACTTGTTAAGTACATACTTCTACATACAAAAATACATTATTTGGATTAATACTAATGATGCTTCATTAACAAAATAATACCTGACTGTCTCTAAATGCCAAACAGAGCATAAGAAGCATTTCAGCCTGTGCTTTGGCGGTTCAGGCCATCTGAGTTCCACCCAGTTCTCACTTCCTTTTTGCTTCTTATGATATCTAAATTCAGGATCATCAACCATGTGCTGTGGGCCCCCTTGTGAAACTGCTGGAATTATTTCTGAGAAAAATTACGGTATTTACATTGTTTGCAGTATTCTTTCCACTAAAACATTGCACTCAGATGGACTGGAATCCAGACCAGTGTTTACACTGCATTTTGCCCTACAAGAGCTGGGATACGCTCCAAAAAATTATGTTAAATATCAATGTCTGCACACCGTAGAAAACACAATTGATCAATACATGAACTAACAAGACAGGAAGATCACAGAATTGTGAAAATCAGGTCTGTTATCACGGGATAAAATCATCAGCCTTAGAAATATATTACCATATTTTATTGCTATATTCTCTATTTTCCTTGTGTCAGGATTAGAGGCGCAACGATTAATCGACTTAGTTGACAACCAAATTAGTTCCCAACTAATTTAATAGCCGATTAGTTGGTGACTCATCTGGTGTTTTTCTCAGATTTACTTGAAATGTTTTGATATTACCATTCAGTTAACCAAAGTGGAACTGTAGCTTCAAATACAAAAATCTTCAAAGTGCGGGATCATTTCACCCTAAAAAAAGGTTGTCAGTTGCACAATTTGTAAAGCTGACCTTAGCTGACATGGGAGCAGATCCTCTATGCATCTGAGCATCTGAAGAGGAAGCACGTCGACTCACTGGATTGAGGACCCATCTCAGTAAGTCAGTTATGCTAGCTAATGTTAATATTAAAAGCTCTTCTACTTCATGTTATGAGCTGTGACCTTTTCTGTTTTGAAATGCATATTCTCTTGAATTGCTGATATAGTTGGATAATACCGGGCTTACACCTAACGACTTTTCAAGAGATTTCACTGTCAGAGAAATAATTCCATTGTCGAACAAAATCATGAGAGATTTGCTGGAGTTGTAGCGAGCTCCCGTCATCTTGATCGTTAGATGTAAGGTGGTCAGAATGCCTGTCTTAAGTCAGTCTTTCCATCATCTTGATGTTGCAATAAAATCAAACGTGTTTAATATTATCGTAAGTTTGAAGTCATGGCTCATGCAAATAGTGGTGTCCCAGGGAGGATCGAACGTTCACGAACATAAGATAAACGTTTGTTGACTGTGTATTTACTGTTTTGATTGTTTGCAAACAGCCATGTAACGTGTGCGCAGTGTGAATAACGTTTGTTTCTGTAAACTCACATGTTTGCATTTGTAATGTGTTTTGACATAATAATGGGGCAATATAGAAGTACATATTTATTGTAGAAAAATATATTTTTTGGTTTCCGGTTTTACAAAGGTTTCCAAACAAACGTCACACGAACAGTGAGGATTCTTCTCTTTGTACGTGTACTCGATCGATCGTGTACGTACGTGTCATTGTGTTTAAATGACTATACTGTGTGCTGGCTGCGCTTATCTTCTGCAGCCTGTGTTTCCTATTTTGCATCAAAGTTCACCATAGCGCAAAATGTGTTTTGATGAATTAGAATGTGTTTCGAGTTTTGCAAAAAGGGTGACTATGAGATCTGCAAATTGTGTCTGACTAGGTGAGCACGTACGGTTTAAAGTTTCGCCAAACAATGAATAAATTATCGACGTTTGGCTATTCGCAGTTTTGTTCCCAAAATGATTTTTAATATTTCAGTAATCAGAAAAAACTGTAAAATATATGTCACCTATCTAAAAACATTTATCACAAAGTGATACAAATGCTTTTATTCAGCACAAACTCAGCACCAATAATCTGAGAGCATTTAGAATGTGATTATTCTATTTTATTTATTTTTTTGTTAAAATCTACTTTAAACATATATACTTTTCAAAAACCTATTTTCAACCTATTTTGTGCTGACAAATTGAAAAAAAAAATCACATTATAAACATTTATGGCCAAGACTTTTGAGCTCTGAAGCTTATAGACATTGGGGCTGGCTACACAAAGAATGAGACATTCAAAGAATTGTATGAGATTTGATTAAAGTCACCACACCTTTGCATACTGTCAATGGTCCATCAGTCTGGAATGTCTGTCACTGCGCCTCACAGCAATCAGTTTGGAAAGGCAGCGTGGATTTTACAGTTTTTTTCAATTGCTACGACAGATACTGTCACTTTCTCAAAACTCTTCATACAGTCACCACAACATTAGCTTATGTGGGCTAAACTGTTAAGCTTTTCGCTTTGCTTTCATACAAAATGCAATCAATGACTATAAACGATTCAAAAGTCATGGATTCCTGTCTCATTCACAACATTACATTTTCAGAGGCCATTTTCCACATACCTATACATACTGACCCGAAAAAGAAGACAGTAAAAACTGAAACACGTCAATTTGCTAAATTACTATACCAATCTCAAATCAATATTTTTAATACAAAAATAATAAAATAGGAAAGAAAACATTTTAAAAATGACATACTTGAAGACCACATACATACAGATCCATCAAACAATTCATCGATCGATCATTGGCGTGGAAAAAAAAAAGAAAAAAGGCAAGACTCCTCGAACCCTTAACGCCTCTCGAGAGCTGTACTGCGCCTGCGCGGCATATCCAAACTGTTATTTAAGCGGGCGATCATCCGACAAACTCCACAGAAGTTGAAAACTTTCCCGGGACGTTTTAGGTAAGTAATTTTACAGTTGATTGCTTCATTAAAAATGCATTATAAACAGAAAATTATACCAATTTGCATGCATACGTCTGAACATTTTCTTATATTTTTAACTGTACAGTTTCCAACTAAAATGCTTTGAGGATACGCTTTATTTTATATTTACTACACGGTTTAATGTAAATTACCGCCGTTTTATATATATATATGTGTGTGTGTGTGTGTGTACATATATATATGTGTGTACATATATATATGTGTGTATATATATATATATGTGTG
>JAODLD010000088.1:10169283-10187799 GCA_026781065.1 Mormyrops boulengeri | reverse complement strand
TTAATGAACTTTCATACCTTGTTACAAGTTTTCCTGTTTAATGTCTTGTACATTTTATTCAAAATGTTCATTGGTTTGATGTGAAATTTCTAAAAAGTCTCGTGTTTAAAATTGCCCATGTGTAAATAAATTGTCATGGTGTGTAAAAGGTTCACAGAGTCTGTTACTTATCAGCTTTCTTCTCTCTCTCAGCTCTTACTTCTCTGCTATATGCAAAATTTGTTTCAAATTTTGTTTGTTCTGCTAAATTCATTAATAAAATATAATAATTACTGGCGATAAGTATTATGGTCAAATAATCATTTATCTACTTTAACTTTGGATAAATAGCGACAGCTAAATAGTGTGACTTACATAATTACAGGGACAATACCCTATAGCAACTTAGGGTTGAGTGCCTTGGTTATAGGAGCATATAGTAGATTTGAATGCTGGTCTCCTGATTCCCAGCACAGTGCCTTACCCATTAAGCTACTACCACCCTATTTAATACCTTAATATTTCTGGATGCAAAAGCTACTGAAAGTAAACTTTAGCAAAAATAACTTTATATAATGTTCATTTCTTGCTTGTGTGCTTCAGGATCGTTTGCAAACGTTTTTGTAACGTTTATATACAAACATTGTTTGTCCTCACTTAATGTTCATACGCCGTTCACTGTTTGGATACTGTTTGCAAACAGTAATATATAAACGTCACACAGACGTTCAAAGACCGTTTAATTTCTCCGTGGGGTGGACATTGGACATTGTCAACAAGACATCTTACCTCTCCCAGAAGTTCCAGGAAACTCCCGCATATCGATAGGATAGCAGCTCCCTGACTACCGTAAATGATATACAATATCCTGGAATTATTATTTTTATTATTTTTTATTTAATTTTATTTTTTGACAGCGTGCATATGAGAGAGAGTGTTCATGTATGGGAGATAGAGAGAAAGTGAGAGAGAGAGACAGAAACAGAGGGACAGAGAGAGAGAGAGACAGACATAATGACAGTGAGAAAGATCCGCTTTGTATTAGTCTATACCAGGGTTATTCAAATCACGGTCCTCAAGGTCGGAGCCCTGCTGATTTTCCAGCCTTCCTTTACCTGTGAGCCAGGTGTGAAGCAGAATCGGTAATTATTTCACTAACTACCTGGGAGAACTGAAAACAAGGCCTGGATTTGGAATCAAGGTCCAGATTTGAAGAGCGCTGGTCTATACTGTAATACTAATGTCATGTATACAATATAGGCTAATACAAAGCGCAAGTGTTGAGTGTATGTGTGTAAATGTTCTAGTGGTGTCAACCAATTCAGCATGTGTATGTGCAAGTATTTCAGCAGTTTTGCCCTAAACAATCTCTCTTGATGACCTTCCTCCATTTCGGTACAGAACTGTGATTGTAAAATTTAGTTGGAGGAGAGTGCAGACGGACAGCAGAATGCACATTCCTATCCATACTGTTAAAGATTAAAATTTAAATTTATATGGGTTCTTTGGTTGACTTATTGACTTAGGGACGACTCATGTAGTTTTGGTATATTTGATTGGTGTTACATTGTTTATCCTGGGTTTTAAATTTTACAGGACGGATGGACATTGGATTCTTAATTTATCTTTATATTGTATCTTTAACAGGAAAGTTCATTAGAAGAGTGCATTTTGAATAAAGTATTCAGCTTTATTGTCTTGTCATAATGGCCCACACCCATTGCAGAGACCTCAATATCTATTTATATATGTGCCTGCCCATGTCTTGTTCCTCTGTCGGTCATTGCATGTGTTGCCTGCTAGTGTTTTTCTTGGATGGCTCCCTGCTAAGTACCCTGTTTCGAGTCCATGTGTTCCTACTGTGTTTCCTTGTGTTTAGTTTGGCCTTATTAAGTTCTTGTAATGTCTGCCTGCCTTTGTTTTGACTCCTTGTAGTCCCTTTTGTTTATTGTTCTTCTGACTCCAGTTTGCGGTAAGCATCCTTTGCCCGTAAGCCGCGCAGTGAATCATCATTCATCATGCCTCTACGTGGCACCTTGCACTACATCAAATTTGGATAAACATATGATGTATTTATATACCTTTCTCCATTTTTTCCCACAATATCTTACTCAAGATTGAATATGAAAGTGCTATCATCAGTGTGAATGAAACATATCTATGTCTAATTAAATATAATTTGTGCCATTTTGTGAAGATGCTATCTATTAAATTGCCCTAAAATCATTCAAATGTAAGATGAGATTTGCATTACTTAAAAGTAATTGTCTAATTAAATAATAATTAGATCAGCTAACAATAAACAACAATTAACATGAAATAATATCACTTATGACGAATAAACACTGAACATAAACATGTACAACAGATGCACTGCAGGTAGAATCTAGGGAGTAAAATGACACAGTACATTTGGCACACAATTAGCCTTCGTGTTTAGCACTAATGTTCTGGATGGTTTCCAGCAGCCTCTGCAATACTTTGCTGCAGGAAGCTTTGCAGCCAGTAAGAATGGAGTGCACCTGATATTAGTTGGCACAGCTGGTGGTATTTGGGTCTTCCTCAAACAAATTGGGAAGCAAAGAACCTGCTGGGACATAGGATTCCCTTATCACTGTTAAGGTATGGTGTGAGTGAGTGAGGATGTCGGTAATGGTGACTCCCTATCATTCTCTATGCCGTCCCCCACAAATGCCATTTGGGAGCACGAGGAGCCTCCTGAAGTCAACAGACAGCTCCTTTGTCGTGAGGAGATTTAAGGGAGGGATTGTTTTCCTGCCTCCACTTTGTCAGGAGCTTAACCTCATGCCAGTAGGCCATCACGGTGTCACAATGGGGTGGCAGTGTCGTCAGCATGTTTGACGATGGGGTTGGAGCCTGTCCAAGGAGTTATGAATGAGCAGTGAGTATAGTAAGTTGCTTAGTACACGGTCTGTGTGGTGCTCAGTTGAAAATCACAGTAGATGAAGTGATTCTGGCAACCTGCACTCAATGCGGGCTGTGGGTAAGGAAGTTTAGAATCCAGTTATCGTGACTGGTATTGAGTCCAGGACTAACAGCTGGGTGATGCGTCTAAATGGGATTCCAGAACTCACCCCAGTCTACTGAATCAAAACTGCCCAGCAATCTTCCCTCCACCTACTTGGTCTAGTATCGCGCTTCTCTTATCAATGGCTCCACATAGTTCAGGTTGTGCCTGTAAACAGGAAGCAGGATCGCTGAGGCATGATCTGATTGACTGAGGTGCTAACGTGATGAGGAGAGAGAAGCACTTTTGTTTGTAATATACTGTATGAAACCTCCTAGTCAGTGGAGGGGGTGGGGGAGGTTACATAAGGGACGCGAACTACTTGCTTAAAACACATTTACTTATTTCAACTGAACAGTCACAAACACCACGAAAGAGTCCATCCACACAAAATCCTACGTTTTCTGTCTGATGGTCCCTGACACCACTACACAGTACAGTCCAGTAACATACAGACTAATTTGCAGAGCACTGGAGAAACAAGGAACAAGACAGGCCTTAAGCACTACCACAATGTAACCAGAACAAACCCAAACGAAGCCTGCTGTGGAATGCTAGATAACCAAGATCATAAACGCCGAACAAAACACAGGTTAGGAAAAAACCATAAAACCTCACATGAGAGTTTAGCCAACTCTGTCCAAGAAACTAAACAAGACAGCAACTCAAGTACGCCAGTAAGCCAGTGATAAACCACACAGAAAACCCAGCCCTACAAACCCAAACCAAGCTGAACATATCAGCCTGCGAGAGCAAGTTCTAGACAGCAACAATAGTCACTGCTACATTTAAATGGAATTTGAAGTCAGCTACATCTGGATCAGACTAAGGTTACACAAAGCTTGATGATCCAGGAGAGATTTTGGTAATATTTTGGATAGCCCTACTCAGTGCCGCCCCTCCCTACACGCAGAACACGTGCTGTGCATAGGGCCCCACTTACCCAGGGGGGCCCCCTTATCCACAAGGGGATGCAATCGCTGCAAATGCGCAAAGGATGCGCATCGCTGCCGTGAGGCGCGTGTGGAGCACCAACCTCCTCTTCCTGTTACGCAGTGTAACACGGGCCTGTCATAAGAGACGGGCCAGTGTCTGTGTGTGTGTGGGGGTGTGGGTTGACAGACACGTACCCTGAGCTAAAAACCTGCAGGCATAACTGCCCACAGGGTGCACATTTTACATTTGGCAACGGTTCTGTACAGTTCTGTACAGCTGATATGGGGTCCCTTTGCAGAAAACACTGGAATATCCCTTTGGCAGATAAAATAGACGGCATCTAATCATTCAGTACTCCAGGCTTTCTGCATCTCTGCACTGCACATTGCGTATGAGGTACCAAACGCCTCCTCCATTCTTCTTCCTCAATGCTTCTTTCTGACCCAGAGAAACCACTGGATTAGATCACAATCTATCGTGCCTCCATGAAAAAGAAAACACAGCAGTTCCTTGTGTCTTTTTGGAATTTAATCTTCCTCTGAGACCATCCAGTTCATCGTCCAGTGACCCGGCTGTTTCTGGGTGATTCACTTCAGTTCTGCTCTGTTCATAGGCAAGGGAAGATCTGGACTGGCATGTTTGAACCTCACGCCTATATTTTAAGGGATCTTGGTGATCATAAACTGTTTAGTTTTTAATCAGCAGCTTTTTTTTATTAATTTAATTGCAGGAACTTTTCAGTCAGCTCAGTCACAGTTGAAAGCACCCCAGCATTATGAAGTAGTTGCACAATTTGTTAGGTGTCATGCCATCTTAGTTGGGCATCACCCATGAATGTGTCCTGTTCCTGTTCTGCAGGAATCATTAAACTAACACAAAAGAGAAGACATGCTTCCAAATCAATTTCCTATTTTGGTTTAGTTTGTAACTCTTTCATAAAATTGTTGAACATCTCTGTGCTCTTATTTTTAGTGGAGCAGATGTCCCAGTGCAACATCCCTGGCAGAGTCATTATTGGTCTGAATATTACCATAAAGAATGCCAAACGTGTCCGTAATATTCTTAATCTCCCCTAAATTCCAAAATAATTCACACAATCTTGCTTTTAAAGTATTATTAGTGGAGATCACACTGATATGAAATTGTTTTCAGCAAAGCGTGAAGAAGTTTAGTCTCCTGATGCTCAGCCTCTTCTCAGCCTTATATTTTCATGCAAATTGAGCAGAAACGTTGTGTGCAGTGTGTAAGTGAGCCAGGCGATCGGTCTGGGTTGGTCTCCCCTGGAGAAATGAGCCTGAATGACATCAAACAAAGCATTTCCTCATATCACTTATCAAAATAGCATGAAAAAGCAGTGCTTTGTTAGTCATATTAATTAGTCTAACATCCACTGAGGCCCATTTGTCATTACTGTCATGTGGGATACTGCAAACTCTCAGACGAAAGCCCAATATATAATGACAGCAGCATTTCTTTTATAAATACCAATATACATATTCAGAAGTAGAAAGTTCAGCTCCAGAAAGTACAAATCAAAGATTTTGTTTCAACCAAGCAGTTGATTATAAAGAGTCACAAAGTACTCAACTGGTTGGTCGAAACAAAACCTTTGTCTGGATTTGCACATTCTAAACCCGAACTTTCCATCTCTGTACATATCATTATACTTCTGTACTTGTAGTGTTAGACTTTTGACAGGAAAATGACAAGCTTAAAGTTATGTGATTTTTTATATCAAACCAACACAGGTGAAATCTCAGAGTAACCAAGGGTTAATGTAGCAGACAGATATCTCAAATCAGGAAGCTAAGCTCTTACCATTGGCTGAAAATGGTAGCATCGTAAGTAACATGATCTTTAATGGGAAGATTGTCCAGTTAATGTCTCCAAGGGGTTTTGTATGTGTAATAATTTGTCATGTTGGTTTTATGGCTGTTTTTGTTGCAATGTTGATATTTTGATAAAGACACAATATAATCACGATATAATCTCTTGGGTACTCCATAAAAACAGTAGCAACCCCCTCCCCCACCCCCGTAAAAAAAGAATCTATAAATTGAGTGTTGCAACTAATCTCTCATTATCATAATTATTACCTCGTATTTTACTGTATTGCACACAATGTATTTTATTTATCTAGCACTATGACCTGCAGGAAGCTCACAAGTGAAAAAAACATCATTAATAAACAGAATAAATGGCATTTATGTGTAGTATTCTAACACTAAACACTAACACTAAGTAAAAAGTAACATAAAGGAAATATAACAGTATTTTTTAATTAACATCTGTTCCCATGGATATCTATAAGTTTAATGGAAGCAGAGAAAACTCTTTCATTTCAGACTGACGGTTCTGAATCCCTCTGGACCCATGTCTGCCGAAACACAGATAACCAGAAGTTACTGTTGTGTGAGACTCCGTGAGATGACAGTATAGTATAACCAGTGATGGAATAAAACAGCTTTCTTCAAGCTGTTGAAATGGTCTCAGGTATTAAAAACTGACCTTTTTACTCATGCATGAAAATGGAAGATCTGCACTGAGATCAGTCTAAACACTTAAATTACAGTACATAAGATCCAGTCTTTTTGGACACCCCTTCTAGCAAATTTGCATGCTTTTTGGGAAACACTGGGTACTGGTTTCCCACAATGTGACTCAATGTGAAACCGAAAAAGTATGGGCAAAGCTAAAAGATGGGTCAGAGTACGATTTTAGCCCGCCGACGGACATAGCCTGAGATTTGACACAAAAGAACAGAGGGGGAAGGGTACCTCTAGCTGGGGGCGGGTGATGCAATTCTGCCACAGTTACACAGCCAACTAAAAAGCAAAGCTACCCAACTCTCTGTGTTGGTGTTACAGTACTACATCTCATTGTATATATCAATTCAAAATACAAGGAAGGGCTTTGCGTGTCATAGTGTCAATTCACAGCCTGATTCTGCTTTAGAAAAACATCAACCGGTAAAGCCAATCTAAATCTATAGCCAGAAAGAGAAAATACAAAAACTTTATTTTCACTTCCCTACAATATAAATGTGCTATCGGATGCTACTTTTAATTATGATTGATAGTTATGATGACTGGTAATCAGAAGCTTCAATTCCTAAACATGCAAATATTTCTGCTGCAAAACAATGGCAGGCGGAAAGTTTTATGTATTCTTGTTGTACGTTTCTGATATCCATATGCAAACAATAATGTAAAAAAAGTCTAACCTAACAACTTGTTATAGAAATGTCCAAAGCATTTAAATTAGAATTTAAATTGTGTGTTAAAGTTCCTTCCTAAATTCTGCAATAAATATGTAAATGAAAAAATATTCGCAACATTGACTCCCAATACTCTGGACGTTAGTGCTCTTTGAAAGAAGTCAGGACATCGACAATACACTTCAGTTGTAATATGACAATAAAGTCATGTAAGGCAGTCTCTTTTCTTTGTTCTCTATAGATTTTGCCATAGGAGAGTACATCACAAGATGGGTTGCTAACAACAGTCATAAATATTTATTTGGGTCATCAACGTGCAGTTGAAATATGGAGCAGCCTCATCAGAGTGATTATTGGAAATTCCGTTTGCACACCATGACTGACAGCTTGATTGCAGTGCATGCAGTGCCTCAGTCCTCTCCTCGTTCTCTCTGTTTCAGCACCAGCTGCAAGGTCTCTCTTGCCCTTTCACTAATTCACTTCTATGGATTATGGTCCAGTTCACATTTACATTTTATTTATTTTCTGATACTTATCCAAAATGAAAGCAGGGTGATGATCCCTGGTGCAACTGTCGGTTAAGGCCTGCATCGGTGTTGAATATGGAATTACTATAGAATTTATATAAGTAACAAACATTAACACATAAACTCAACACCACCTTGAGGAAAAGGGAAATATTTGTAAAATATAAAACTAAATTTCAATAATTACTCGTTTTTCCTTTCATTTTTCAAAAGCTACACAGTAAACTATTAGTACGAGATATAATATTGTATTATGCCTATTATTCAGTAATATTATATAACAGTTCATCGTGTATAACACTAAATATTTAATGGAGTTGAATGCAGAGAACCTAATGCTTACATTAGCTTTACAAATAGCTTTATGAAGAACACATATTAAGTAATTATAATATCTTTGGAGCATACAGATTTGGAGCCTTTGTATATTAAGGTATAAGTGGTATATTAGAGTATATTAACACTTTGGTCAAATGGTTTCCAATATGCAAAGTGCTCTATTTCTGAACTGATTACACACGGATGATAACCATTTACTCTCTTGCTTCTGCTGTTCTACATTACTGTATATAATTGGGTGTCCAGCAAGGACATATGAATGGCACTTAAAGTGTCCTCACACCTTTTAGTGTTATGATGGTGAATGGTAATTTGCTTGGAAAGAGAAGCATGTCAGATAATCACAACCAATACGATAAAGTTCATTTCAGTTAAAATATTAAATGAAATCCCTTTCGGTGGAGCTGGTTGCCTTTGGGGTTGAGAAAGCAGGTAGAGCAACATCTATTCTAATTAAGATAAGCTGCTTCCAATGAATAATGAACAACATCTTCCACGTGAGATAACTTACTCAGAGATATTATGTGACCTGGACAATTTATTTATCTTGCTTCAGATACATAAAAAAATGGAAAAAGCTCATTTAAACACAGTAAAGACCTAAAATACCATACATTTGCAATTCATATATTATTGCGCGTTGAAAAACAGCTCTAGTTCATTAATCGACTCGTTTGGCTCAGTTCCGGTTCTGAATTCAGATTACCTTGAAGAGCATAACAGCTTTTGAGTAATACCACATACCTGGAAAGTGTACATTTATCGAGCATGAATGGAACTCCCTGGAAACCTCTTATATGCTGACCACAAGCCAGGGTCTGTGTGAATGAAACATATACAGCCATCTATAGAGCTACATTAGCCCCGTATAACTGCAGCAGCAAAGAATGAGACGTAGAAAACAGATTGGCTCACAGGAGATGTCCCTGGATTGAATGCACTACATCTGATTTTTCCATTTCAAGCCTCAGATAATTCTGTTAAAAAAATAAAAATTTTTTTTGACACCTTCAGTATTACAGTCACACTTCAGCAAGCTCACAAATACATTTGTATTTATGAAGGTACTTGAGGATAATAAAAAATGATCCATTCATTCATAGATTTCATTCATAAAGCTTAAAAGGTCAGTTACACTCACTTTTTAAAAAGGAGAAAAAATACATCACACACATGGGGTGGGGGGTCACCTAACAATATGCTAATATAAATAATAATATAGAAAATAATATTATTATGGCCACCCTTTGCCATCAGAACAGATTCAGTTCATCCTGGAATGCTGCTAAAATATGCTGAGCTGTGTGTGCTGGGATACTGTACTGCTCTTTAAGAAGAAATGCTCTGATGTTCTGTGAAGGCTGAAGGACTTTATGCTCTTTCCTCCCATAACTGGGAACTGGAAAGTGCTGATTGTCAGGCGTCTTTTATAGCAGATGCGTCCTGCTAATTGTCACTCGACCTAACATGGCACGCTTTTGTAGCTCCACTTGTACAGTATGTCTGTAATTGCAATTTAATTATTTCAATCCCCTCTTTCACATTTTGTCCACCCTCGGTGTGTATATGCTGCATACAGTCAGCGCTCCAGTTATTTTGTTCTGTCAATAAATTACCTGTGACTAATTTTGGCTTAATAAGCTTCAGTAATTAAAATTATGCTTTGGATATTAAATGTGTTAATCGTTTTACAAATGTCATGGAATAAAACTGATATTTTGCAGAATCATGCTACATTTTCTTCAATTATTATAGTATCAGATATAAATACTGTCGTTCTTTGATGAAGGCATATGTCTAATGTAACAGTTATTGAACAATAAATGTCTAGTAAACCATCGCATTCAAACTTCAACCCTGAAAAGTTAAGGCACCAATACCCACAGCACAGGGTAACAAGGACCATTTTCCATATTTACTAAATATTTCTGTTATTTAGACTTCATGAAGAAATGTGGCACAAAGTAATGCTTTCCATGCACTGCACCACCTTTGCTGTATCTTAAAATAGAGTGATGATGGCAATTATGAAAATCTTTTTTTTAATGACAAGAACATATTCTGGAGGATTCAGATGACCTTGTGGCACCTGCAGCCAGTCAACACTCGTGTCCCACCCAGCCAGGCTATGCTCCACCTCACCTGAGTTTCGGCACACCTGTGACCAATAAACTCTGTAGACCGATCATGTGACACTGATCATGTGACACATCACACTGAGCGTTACTTCCTGAATGCCATGTTCTCATGTAAGACCTTTTTTGATGTATTTATTTTCTTACTTCATTTGTTTTTGGATTTCTCTTTATATGAAGAGCAAACAACCAAAACTCTATTTTTTTTTGTTGTTTTTGAGATGAGACTACCAGTGATCTTTCTCTGGGAGACAAAACTCAGCTTTAATGTACTTCAATTAAATTTCCAAAGCTCACTAAGTGCACAGAATTTGTCTTGAAAACTTATCCCGTGGACAAAGAGTTTTGGAAATATGCTTTTTTTGTACACTGCTCAAAAAAAAATTTAAAGAACACTTTTTAAGTGAGTATAGCATCAAGTAAGTTAAACTTCTGGGATATTGATCTGGTCAGTTAAGTAGCAGAGGGGGTTGTTAATCAGATTCAGCTGCTTTGATGTTAATGAAATTAACAACAGGTGGACTAGAGGGGCAGCAATGAGACGACCCCCAAATCAGGAATGGTTTAACAGGTGGGGGCCACTGACTTTTTCCCTCCTCATCTTTTCAGACTGTTTTTCACTAGTTTTGCATTTGGCTGTGGTCAGTGTCACTACTGGTAGCATGAGGCGATACCTGGACCCTATAGAGGTTGCACAGGTAGTCCAACTCCAGGATGGTGAATCCATACGTGCCATTGCCAGGTTTGCTGTGTCTCCCAGCACAGTCTCAAGGCCGGAAGAGCTGGACAGGGCCGTAGAAGGTCCTTAACCCATCAGCAGGACTGGTATCTGCTCCTTTGTGTAAGGAGGAACAGGATGAGCACTGCCAGAGCCCTACAAAATGACCTCCAGCGGGCCACTGGTGCGAATGTCTCTGACCAAACAGTCAGAAACAGACTTCATGAGGGTGGCCTGAGGGCCCAACATTCTCTAGTGGGCTCTGTGCTCACTGTGCTCACTGTGCTCAATGGAGCCTGACTGGCATTTGCCATAGAATACCAGAATTGGCAGGTCCGCCACTGGCGCCTTGTGCTTTTCACAGATGAGAGCAGGTTCACCCTGTGCACATGTGACAGACGTGAAAGGGTCTGGAAAAGCTGTGGAGAACGTTATGCTGCCTGTAATATTGTTCAGCATGACCGGTTTGGTGGTGGGTCAGTGATGGTCTGGGGAAGCATATCCATGGAGGGACGCACAGACATCTACAGGCTAAACAACGGCACCTTGACTACCATTAGGTATCAGAATGAAATCCTTGGATCCACTGTCAGACACTACCCTGGTGCAGTGGGTCCTGGGTTCCTCCTGGTGCATGACAATGCCTGGCCTCATGTGCTGAGAGTATATAGGCAGTTCCTGGAGGATGAAGGAATTGATGCCATTGACTGGCCCCCACACTCACCTGGACTACATCCAATGTAACACCTCTTGGACATTATGTTTTGGTCCACCTGATGCCGCCAGGTTACACCTCAGACTGTCCCAGAGCTCAGTGATGGTCCAGGTCTGGGAGGAGTTTCCCCAGGACACCATCCATCGTCTCATTAGGAGCAGCCCTGACGTGGTCAGGCATGCAGACAAGCACGTGGGGGCCATACAAACTACTGAGTACGATTTTGAGTTACTGCAATGAAATTTCAGCAAAATGTACTGGCCTGTCGCATGATTTTGTTCACTTAGATTTTTGGGGTGTCTTTGAATGCAGCCCTCTGTAGGTTGATAATTTTCATTTCCATCAAACGATGTGGCATCCTTTCATTCCTGGCACATCACCCAGTCCTTATCAGTATAGATATCCAGTATGATTTTTTTCCCCCATTGAGATCTGGTGTGTTTTCAAAGTGTTCCGTTATTTTTTTTAGCAGTGTATCTACTAGTCTTATGCCTAGTCTTCTCAACTTTAGATTTTGGTTTTAGATTTGACCCTTCAAATTACTGCTTGTGTTTTGTTCTACAATTTTTCAGACTATGTTTTGGAAATAAAGCTATGGGTCTGCAACTGGATCCTTTTGTTCGGTATAGTAAATGGATGGATGGATGGATGGATGGATGGATGTTTTCAGTATCATTCCTAAAGCCAGGAACATAAATATTATCCATGACTAAACATTGACACCTACAATGAAGCCCAATAAAATATCATATTCGATCCTTAATGTTATTTCATGTATTAATTAACGCCGATGCAAGTGTTAATGTGTTAAGCTTTGATTGTCATCAGCCAAATGCTACTAACACTCCATATTTCAAGTTCAATTAAAGAGAGATTCCCTCTTCTAGAAATAAACTAGCAGGCATCCCTTTAATTTTTGATGCTTAATAAGCATCAACGCAACACATGTCCCCAAGCCTCGATATAACAAATGGCCGTGCTCTTTAAATTTCACGGGGGTGATTAATAAGTGGCTCTAGGATTAAAATTTTATACCACAGGCTTCAGCTTTTTAAGAACAAAAAGCAGGGGGAAATAAATAAGACGAACAAAGCTAACAATGTTATCTTTTGCTGACTCTGGGGTACGGCTTCGTGTGATGGATTTTCGGCTTTGTTGGAGGGCCTGGGATTTTAGCTTAGCTTAGCAGCACACTTTGTATCCGCAAAGTACAACGAGGTTTTCGGCTCATGCATATTGAGCAGAACAGTTATTCATTTATGAAATTTCAAATGACGACATTCAGATGGAATTTTGGGTGTTTAATAAATGTCCTTTGCAGGGAAACAGGTGCCTGGTTTGATTCTAGGCTTGAGTGAAAAGATTTAAGCCATTATGTTGTTTAACTGTGCTAACTGTTACATTGTGTTAGCCAGGGAATTTGCAGGGTGTTGACACTTACGGGCCACCGTACTTCCCTCTACTGTAAATCGTTTTGGATAAAAGCATTCAATAAGTGAGTAAATGTAACTGAGTGAACCACAGTTTTCTAAAGGAACATCTCTCCTGGCAGGAGTGACTCGTCATTGTGGGCGGAGTCTCCAGGGTGGCTTTTCTGTTCCTGCTCCGCACGCACTCTATATGAGCCGCACTTCACAACAGATGCCGATGGCCCGCTGTGCAGCGAAAAGGAGATGGATAGGGGAGCCGATGAGCAGCTCAGCGCATCTCCGCTCGGGGACAGCGAGTGGGGGCAGCGTGGGGACAAACAGCTCACTCACAGCTTCCACCTGGAACGGCCTTTGATGATGCGCTCCAGCCATTGTGTACTGGGCAGAAATGAAAGGCGATGTATGATGTTAAGACCTTATCTATATATCTTTGGGAAAACACATCCTGATTATCTTAAGTGTAAGACAGAACGAAGGTAACGAGCATATTTAATGTCATGGTAGATAGTGCAAATGGATTTGTAAACTACAAATATAAATCTGTTCAAGTTTCAGGTCAGTGTTAACGCGTCGCCTCGGGGTTAACGTGTCGGCGTGTCATCTGAAGCGGACGTGCAGGGCCTCATGTCAGCTGGTGTAACAGTGGGGGCCACCAGGGCTGCTCACTGAACCAATCAAATCACGGCGCTGAGCAGCACCATGGGAGCGCCTTGACACCAGCTCGTTTGTTACTGTCCGGAGTGTGTGAGCGAGCGTGCAGAGAACTAATTACGTCCAAGTTAAATAACCTGAATGCAGGTGGAAAATGGCACTCCGGCCTTACACTTAACCCCACAGTCCCACCTATGACATATATATATATATATATACACACACACACACACACACGTAGATATACTTCTATTCCCTCTCTCCACATACACACACGCACACACACACACATATATATGTGTGTGTGTGTGTGTGTATATATATATATATATATACACAGATGCTCCTCTACTTACGAATGTTCAACTTACGCACTTTCTAACATACAAGCGAAGAGGATCTTTAAGTCCAAGCTGTGTTCACTGGGCTCCCGTTTCCTGTCCGCAACATCAAAAAAAAAATTCTGCGCTCCATTTCCGCCTAGTACGACTTCTGGCCGCTACTCCCGCCGCGCAGCAGCGTAGCGTGCGTACTCCCAGCATCCTAGTTGTTGAATAACGACTTACGAACATTTCAAGTCATGAATGGCCGTTCGGAACGGTGAGTAGAGGAGCGTCTGTGTGTATATATATATATATAGCCTCTGATATGTGTCTGTTTGTATGTATGTATGTGTGTGTGTGTGTGTGTGTGTGTGTGTGTGTGTGTGTGTGTGCATGTGTGTGTGAGACCACTGAAAGAAAGTGATGAAGACTTTAGGACCATGTTTTCGGGTATATGGAGGATACTAAATTTTATAAAAAACTGTGACTGGAATAAAAAAACTACAAATGTCAGAATCCTGTATGTTTTTGGTTTACTTATGGTTAAGGTTAGGCCTGAGTAGGGGTGTGTCTGCGGATTCTGTGCCCACTGTAGTTGGCAGAATCATTTCACTGTTGTCTAAAACACAGGTGGTAAACCATGAAGTAGTACATAAATAAATGTAAATTTTATATAATTATTATTTTCTTTCACTACCACGTCTATTTATCCAGGATTAATTGATTTAATACTTACATTTTATCATTAAATGATAATTTCAATAATTTAAGACATAGAATGTCCCGTACTGGTTAAACACATAATGGGAAATCAGGCATAAACTGTATCCTGGACCTTTAAAATCACTTTGCATGGCTGAAAATGTCACCCACAGCAATGTGACAAGTGCAAACATTTGTATATGGTAAGCACTTTAAGAGGTGTTACGGAGACCCAGCGGGTAGCTGTGACCTCATGCCTCCGGGTCTGGCTATGGAAATGGGATGTAAGAAACACTTTTTTGATTAGATTATGGATTGGTGTTTTATATTCATTCGTTTTTTTTGCTATGTAGAGATAGCTAACAGCATAAAGGAATGCATGTGAATTTTTTTGTTTACCTCCAAGCATTTTTGCTACTTCTGTTATATATATATATATATATATATATATATATGGGGTGGTTTGAGGACATGCCTTTATCTCCTTCATAGATAGTTTCACTTTTGTTTTGCTCAAAGTGCTGCAATGCTTTTTGTTGACTTGTATATGGTTCTGTGTGGTGGGAGCAAGTAGGCTGCAAGCCTCATCTTCATGGACAGCACAACCCGAAAGGTATCACCAGGGACTCATACTGTACCCAGAGGTTATACTGTATGTAGAGTGTGTTCCACAAAATCCATTTATATGCTTGATTGGAAACAGCTAAATTACATTTATAGAGTTTATGGCTCTACTAACCACTATGATAGGCATTTATAGTGTTTACAGAATTTTTACCCTTGGATTCAAACCTTCAGTCCTGTTTCAATCCTTGTCTTACCATACAATTCCCTTAAATCAAAACCTGGAGTGAACATATGCAAAAGACAGAAAATTGGACCACTGCTACTCAGCAAGTCTTAATGTACTGTGCAGTGTGCAGTGCCCAGATTCCTGACTACATTCGGGAGCCACGAGGATAAAAATACCTGTGTTTTGGCCAGACTGGGAAGACAGCAAAGCCATTTGACAGTGGTAATTTGGAAAAGGAGATCCAGCATTGATCCAGTCATTATTTTTGACACATTCCATTTTTAGGTTGGAAGGAGGGCGGGATGGAGAAAAAAAAAACAAATTAGGAAAACAAAACAGTTATGGAAACAAACAGGATAGCAAAAAGGAACACAACGGCTCACTTAGCGGAATAGTGGGATTGCCTAGCTTCCCTTGGGTCTGAGCTTATTGGGGCAGAAACAATGAAACATACAGTCATATATTTAAACAAGGAGCAAATGGCAAGAAGATTACACAAACTTGTGCAGTCACATGACTAACCTTACAGGGGAGTGACCCCCCCCCCCCACACACACACGTTTTACATTTGTTTTACAAAACAAAGCTACTGGAGAGACATATTGTACCTGCAGCCTGGTAGCAGAGAGTGTTGTGAAATTGGGTCTATCGCAGAAAATGCTAAGCTACCCCCTGAGAAACTCGTTGACAATGTAAAGACATTAAAGTTTTCAAACAGTATCCCAGTCCTGAGAGAAGCTTTCACACTGAAAGATAATTCTTTGCAGTTCAGTTAACCCCCTGAGCACAGAAAAATCCAATGGCACATAGCAATAGATGCATAAAGAATACAATTCAATATATTTGATTTTAACCTTCTACACAAAGAAATTGTGATTACTGCAAACAGACTGCGCTTCTCAGTCTTATTAGGGTAGTTTAACGGTCTGCGTTTAAGATTCGACAGAATATGTAAAAACTTCACCTACTCATGGATGACAACAATATACAAAATAAAACCAGAAAGCTTCACAGCTCATTGGAATACATCTTTGTCAAACAGCACACTAGTCCTTGAGCTTTTCTAGACTGCTTAGAAAAGTGTGGTCTTTACAGTATGTCAAGAGAGTTACATTGGAATTGACAAATAGTGCGCCATTACATCTTTGGCTGAGTTCTAGGGTAAAGCAGAAAACATATTTCCCAGTTTAGCATGTAAGGCGAAATGACATTTGTCAAATGGAAATCCCGTCAATGCAGAGGGGGCTATATCGCTATGGGCAAATTTCTACAGATCAGTGTCACTCAAGACAAGGATTAAGATTAGCCACAAATACAACCCCATTTCCAAAAAGGTTGGGACGCTGTGTAAAATGAATATAAAAACAGAATGCAATGATTTGCGAATCATGAAAAACCCGTCTTTAATTGAAAATAGAACAAAGACAGCATATCAAATGTTGAAACTGAGGAATTTTGTTGTTTTAAGAAAAATATATACTCAATTTGAGTTCGATGCCAGCAATATATTTCAAAAAAGTTGAGACAGGGGCAACAAAAGATTGGAAAAGTTGTAATACTAAAACAAAACACCTGGCTGAATATCTCACAGCTAATTAGGTTACTTAAGTAAGTAAGTACTTAAGTCAGTCCTTAAGTCAGTAAGACCTTAAGTCAGGTCAGTAAGATGATTGTGAATAAAAAGAGCCTCCCATAGAGGCGGAGCCTCTGTGCAGTGAAGATGGGGAGATGTTCACCACTCTCTGAAAGACCGTGTGGGCAAATAATGCAACAATTTAAGAATAATGTTCCTCAATGTCATACTGCAAAGAATATGGGAATTTCATCATCTACGGTACATAATATCATTAAAAGATTCAGGGAATCCAGATAAATCTCTGTACGCAAAGGAGAAGGCTGAAAGCCAGTATTGGATAGCCGTGATCTTCAAGTTCTCAGGTGGCACTGCATTAAAATCAGATTCTACAGAAGAAATCGTTGCATGTCCTCAGGAACACTTCCGAAAACCATGGACAGTGAACACGGTTCATCGTTGCATCCACAAATGCAGGATCAAACTGTACCATGCAAAGAAGAAAAGATATCTAAACATGGTCCAGAAACACTACTGACTTCTCTGGGCCCGAGTTAATTTATGATGGACTGAAGCAAAATGGAAAACTGTCCTGTGGTCTGACAAATCAAAATTTCAGATTCTTTTTGGAAATCACAGGCGCCGCGTCCTCCGGGCTAAAGAGAAAAGGGACGGTCCAGCTTGTCAGTGGATAGTTTAGTTCTGTTCGCTGTCTGTGTTTTAGGCCATGGACTTTGGAATACAATTTGGATTCTGCTTCCACATTTGGATTCTCCATGATTATGTTATCGGTATATTTTTCATATATAGCTTTGTTCTTGTCGTATCGAGAAAAAAACTGATGGACAAATCAATATTCATGAATTATTCCATCAGATTTTATTCAAAGTGATGTACAATTAATAAAGTAGGGTCAGAAAGTCCCTGGAAAATTTGGGGTTAAGGGTCTTACTGAAGGGCTCAACGGTGTAATCACTTGGCCTGCTAGAGGATTTGAACCGATGACCTTCAAAACACAAGCACACCACCCGGGGGGGCAAACAGTACCTCCCACAGTGTTTTTTATTGGCCATATAAACTGAGTTTAAACCGATTAACTGAGCATTAATAGTTCTAAAAATGGCTGCCTCCACCAAATTATAGCTGAACAGGTGTTTTCATAAAAAAGTATTACATTGACCTCTTTTTATCATCGTAGGCTGAAATGTATGTAAGAAAAAAAAATAAAAACCCCAGGTGTCCTAATATGCAATAGTATGGTCTTCTTTGTAAATATCATCTAATAAGCAACAGAAATATACTGACCCAGGTTTCTTGATCATATTTTAAATATTACAGTTACAACACTGTGGTGTTCTGGTTTTATTGACAATGTTTACATGTGTGACTTCAGAACTGAGTCAATATATGTTATGTTATGTTATGTTATGTTATGTTATGTTATGTTATG
>JAODLD010000088.1:10116717-10164395 GCA_026781065.1 Mormyrops boulengeri | reverse complement strand
GCGCCCGGCGCGGGCCGCGGCCCGGGGTGTGGTCGGCTGCGCCCCCCACCCCCCCGCCGCGGGGGGGGGGCGGGGCGCGGCCGCCCCCCCCCGCCACAACCTATTCTGTCCATCCCCCAGTATGACCAGCAGGGGTCACTGCTGGTCCTCCAGAATCCTCCTGTTTTCTTCGCAGCTGTGTCCTGTTCGTAATCCCCAATCCTAATACGTACTTCCCAGTCCTGTGTTTCCCAGTCCAGTCATTAGCCTCAGCCCTCCTGTTGCCTGTGCCCATCCTAGAGTCAGTCTTCCCGTTTTGACCCCTCGCGGTCCTATTTGTTTCCCTGCTTCTGTTTCCTTTTTAAAGCTGCTTTTGTTCTCCTGACACCTGCCCTCAGGTCCTTCATCCCTCACAACATGACAGTTAATCAGCAAAAACACATGTAAAGCAAGATGCAGAGATGGTGTTAGTGTGACGTATTTGTGAAATGTAAAATAATTGTGCAAAATTGTGTCTAAGTCATGAGTTTTTTATTTTGTACTAAAACCCAACCCGGCTCATGACCTGAGCTTCATTATTAATTTTGATCTTATAAATACATTGTTCCAGATCTTTTTACCACTACACATTTTAAAGAAAAAGTTACATTTTCGATCCAAAATATTTCAATTCAATTTCTGAAGACAAATAGGTGAATTATACTATATTGAGTACCATTAAACAGGAAGCAAGGGAACAGTAGCTCTCATTCTGAATCTTAAGTGGGACATTAGGCCCCCATTGAAATATTCAGGTACATAGTTGCTATATCTGAACCATTGCTATATTTCAGAGTAATATATTATTCAGCACATTATTAAACTATAATGACTTCAGATTACTGTATCCAGATTCTACTATGGACATATTCTAATCTGTGGCCTGAGTGTGAGTGCAGTACCACATTTACTGTATCCGCAAAACGTCTATGCGGTTTGGTCGTGTAATTCATTTCCATGACGACCAATCTCGCCTGGAGGATGGCTCCTTGTATAGCAGTGACTCTTTTTCTCAGAAGGATTTGAATTGCAGCTAGACAGTCAAGCATTCACAGCGAATTACAACACAGCGCTCGCCCTCAAATGTCACCACATACAAATTGACATAAATAGACTGTTGTGTAAACTAATGCACAAGATCTACTTAATTCAAAGGCACTACTAAAAGACACAGTTTTATGGCTTTCCATATATAATCAAATTAAATTACATTAAATTAATTTTCATTTTGCATTATGCAATTAAAAAATCTGTGCTAATTATTTTGAAATGTTATTATAAGCACACTGTCTCAAACATATATGTATATATTGTTCTCTCTCTCTCTCTCTCTCTCGCTCTCTCCACACACGCACACACACACATGTCGGGTAAACATATATTCATGGGGACCGCTCATTCATTGGAAAAATGCTAACGCTAACTATGACAACCTTAACCCCTACCCAGCCCTAACCATAACCATAAGTAACCAAGCAAAATACATGAGTTTTTGAATTTTTAGTTTTAGGAAATTGGTCCCCATAAGGGGAAAAAAACAGGTGTTCATCACGTTGCGGGGACATTGTGTCCCCATAAGGTAAGGTATACCCGCTGAGACACACACACACACAAACACACACACACACACACACACACACACACACTCATCATTATTTGTAAATCAACACAAATAAATATAGTCATGAGTAACTGAATGCTTCTATTGCACGTAAAATCTGGCAGAGCCCAGCCTGTTCTCGTCATATGACAAATGACTTGTACTTGCTGAGCTTTCAGATGAGTTGAAGGACAGCATTTCCCTCCTGATGTAGTATTACTACCCCCATCCTGTAGAAAACTGAATGAATAAGCGTGTGCAGGAAGATCGAGCTGATGTGGAGCTCACAGCCCATCAGCAAATGTTACTGTAAGTCTGCCAGGAGTTTGTGGCGACTGAAGCCTGGCACTCACACCAGGAGTGAGCTGTGCATTAAATCATCATCTATAACATATCAACACCTCTCCATCCCTGAGTCTATCCCCTCTGCTATCACTCCCAGCCAGAAATCTGTACGCTGCTGCGTTCCCCCTAGAGTAAAAGTGAAAGGATGGCAAAATTCGATAAAAGTATTAAGCAGCCCACATAGAAAAAAAGAATTTGTTTAGGCGTGTTGGAACACTGTCCTGGGCTTCTTCGTTCTAAGTCATATCACAAGCAGGGTGCGTAAATGTCTATCAAATCTGCACACTTATCTCCTGCTGGTTAGAAAACTGGGGACTGGGCAAATTTGGCTCTATAAGAGAAACACTTACACATAACTATTGAATTTTTTTACATTATGACAAATGTTGGTTGCAAAATTGTGAAATCATTCATTATAAGGTCAAATAAATTAAATTGACAGTATTGTTATCAGATTATTTAAACAGTTGTGAAATACAGAATTTGCACGTCTCTGTAGCTTGCGTTCACCATATGCAAAATTGTGCATGATGAAATGGTTATAGAGAGAAGATCTTCATATGTTTACAATAATTATTTCCTTCGAATCAGAGATCGTACCATATAGTTTCTCCCTGATTTCTAAAATGAGGTCTGCGGAAAATCTGTGGGACCGTTATGTAACTATTGAGAAAAGATTTAGTGTCATCCATTCTCATTGAAAGTTGAGGTCAAACCGCTTTGCTCTTATTGAATCGCCACCTACGGTAGGTCGAGCAAAAGACCGTGTTTAAGAGTAAATTATTTATCTCCGAACAAAACAGCACGGGGTACAAGCAAATAACTTATAATGTGAATTTTTCTAATGACAAAATACAGGTATTTTTCATTTAATGGGAAGTGTGAGCTATCGTTACAACGGCTGGCCCGGTTCTTACCGGTATGGTTGGGATTTCAGGCAAAGCAGTCCACTACGAAGAGCTGCTTATAACTGTTATACGGCAGTAACACTTTCTTAGCGGATGCTATTATTATTATTATTATTATTATTATTATTTGGTGTAGTGCATTGACTGACAATATATTACAAACTTTAGTTTGTTTCATAATGTTACGTTACCCCTATCGCTTTTTTGCTGTCATTCATCCCCCCCCAGGTTTTATTTTAATTAATGTAGGCCATTTATTTTATTTTAAATACGTGCTGCTCAGTAAAAATGCGATATACGAAACCTAGAGATATAGTTTATCTCAAAGTACGAGTTTCTGAGACGCCAAGGGCCCGTAACTGACCAAGTTTAACGCAGTTATTATTAATCCTTATTAACGTATCAGTACTCCCAAAGCCCGTGTTTATGTGCTCTTTTGTTAATGTTAAAGGTGTCGAATAAAACCCCGAAATCCTACAGATCCAGTGCAACTGAGAAATCAATGTCCTTAGTTATACTTGCAACACTTACAGTATTCTTTACATAAATTGTATAACAGTACGTATGTGTCGTCAAATTAAAGAACAAAAAATGTGCTTACCTGATATTCTGTTAACAGGTGGTAAAGAAATACTGGCTGTACACGCTCCCCTTTCATCAATCCTTCTAATCCGAAATGTGGGGGGAAAATCGTTTATTTGTTTGTCGATCAAGTGCTTTCTTAAAAAGCTCTCCAAAATCACATCGGATGGCAGCGCCGGTATCGCCAACTCGACATCCGGAGCTGAAGGGTAATACGTGAAAATGTTATCATAGCCTGACTAAAACGAGACTGTTCTACTGTGATATATTCCTCCACGCAATACAGGCTTTTTTCCCATCAACAATCAGCTTCCAGTACAATCCAGGCAGAAATCGGCTTCACTTTTTCTTTTTTCCTTCTTTCTTCCGGGGAGCGACAGCAGTCGCTGTCCGCTCCTTGTGGTGCTGATATGACCAAAGCAGCAGCAAACCGATAAGAACGACTAAAAACCAAAACCGATTATTTCTCTTTTCTTCTTTTTCTCTGGCAGTTTTATCTCATTTTGCAATGCATCTAAGTTATTCTTTTTGGGAAATGCCCCACGCAGCGCACTGCAAGCCCGGAGCTGCGAGCTGCGGCGAGATCGGGCTCAATGACGGGAGCGATCCGCACGCTCGTCACCGCGGAGCCACTTCGCCCGGCAAAGACATGCTGGACCTACCGGCAAAAGCCGCGATTGACACCGGCAAAGGACTGTCCACTTAACCAGGTCCGCCGACTGAAAGCCTCAAATATCAATATGGATTAACGTTCTCCTTAACGCCGCCTCTCTGCACATTTTAAACGCGAAGAAATCCGAAAAAAGAAGAAACATAGCTCTAAAACGTAACCTGAACTTTAAGTAAAAAAAAATACATATTACAATAATTGTTATTATTGTATTTTTGCTCTTAAATGCGATAGACAGAAAGGGGCTGTCACTTATTCAGGCGGTTCTCTTGTACATAGACATAGGTTGTGGGAAGAGAAGCGCTCAGCAAGCACAGAAAAAAAAGCGAAGAGTAAGAGAGAGGAACTGAAGCTGGCAGGATCTGATTTCCTCTTTCTGCGGTACTTCAGCATCTAGAAGAAACGCTGTTTGTGCAGCAATATAAGATGTGCACTTATAAAGTACATTTAAAAATACATCGATCTACTATCATTTATACTGAATTTGTTACTTCAATGTGTATCTTAATTGTTACTGTTATTTTAATAACATAGCATTTCGACTGCAAATGATCCAAGCTGAGGTATTGTTTTACATAAATATATAAAGAATAGGGTTAAGTGGCTGCTTGGGAAGTATTTTATTACACTTGCCTGATCCTGGGTCAGGTATTGCAGCTTGTATGTGGGCTGAAAGCCTGCAGATGTTTAAATATGCGATATTTTATGATGTTCATGCATAAATGAGAGAACATGGGAAAAAGTCTTGCAGACTCTTCTTTTCTTTTCTGCCTTAAGGCATTATTGTTAAATTCGATGTAGCGATTCATTGACATTTGCAACCTGTCTTCTATGGTTCGGAAAATTATGTTCTATGGTCTGTACATCCAAATGCAGACGAGGATTGTGCTCACGAGTAGGAAGTGAACTCAAGAACTAAAAATAATAACAAATAAATAGTATGTTTCTTTATAAATCAAGATTGATTTTATTCAGTCATTCATTTACTTATTGATTTATTTCTGATTTTATCATTTATTTGTGTTTATTTACTTATTTATTTATATATTTATTTGGTGCACAGTTGCTCAGAATTTCATTAAATCTCTGTTTCTTTTGCTATTAATGTAATATTGTCCTGGGTGGAGCACATTCAGCCTGCTGCATGCGGTATAGGAGGTGCAGTGGCACTAATGAGAAATGCAGGGAGCATGCACATCTAATGCAACAAATACTATTTATTTATTTATTTTTTTACTAGCAAAACAGGCTGAAATTGCCGCACACTGTCTACAGGTGGAGTCATCAGAACTTTTTTCCAAAGTGCTTACATGTAGAAACAATCTTTAAACAGGAATTGTTTATAAATTTTATTTAGCCTGGGGAAATTAAATATACAACATAAAAACATTTATGGAAAAAAGTGCTTAAAGTGCCCAAATATTCACTCCTTCAAATGTATAGCCACGTCTCCTGGCATATGAATATTTAACAAAATACCTCTTGTACTGAGTTAACTATATATATATATATATATATATATATATATATATACACACACACACACACACACAGAGTCGTGTAATCATATCTTTTTGGGGACCACTCATTCATTTCTATGGAAAAAATGCTATGACAACCTTAACCCCTATCCAGCCCTATCCATAACCATAAGTAACCAAATACAAGAGTTTGTTAGTTTTTTCATTGCGGTCACGGATTTTTATAAAATAGAGTTGTCCCATAAACTGGTCCCAATAAGGTAAAAAGAATGGAGAATGGATATTCATCACGTTGTGGGGACATTTGGCCTCGACAAGGTAAGGTATACCTGGACCACACACACACACACACACAGCGCAAGCAAGATCCGAACCTTCATCCCTGAAGTTATCAGGCAGCATGAGTGACAGTGAGACACCTACTAGGCATCTTTTACGGAAAAATGAACATGAAATGAAAAAATGACTTTGAAGTAAATTAATCATAATTATAAAGCAGTAACAAAGGTGAATTCATTACGCTAAGTGCCAGTTAGCAGTATGACCTGGCTCTAAATGTGGTCGGCAAATCATCACATTGATGTATGACTTTTCAAAGCCAAATGAGATAGCTTTGATAGACTGCAAAAGTGATCAGGTAGGTGCAACGATCAGAAACCAGAAAAGAGTATTTAATGTGTCAAAGACATTAGTTTCAAAATAATGACAGCATGGACCACACATAGAAAAAATTGCACCAGTAAAAGGGAACATTGGTCACAACTCGAAGTCCCACCTACAGATATCGATGGCCTTGTAACACCACAAAAATAGGGTCTGACCCCTGAATGGAATCTGGATGGCTTTGACACAGAATCACCAAAAACAGTAGGTCGAGAACTTCACAATAAAAGCAAGAATTTATGGCAGGGCTGCCGGTAAGGCCACAGCTTATATCGAAGGCTCATACACTAAAATTACATAGCCTGGTGTAATATGGACCCCCATGGAACAGAAAATGGAATATGGTCTGATAAGTCACCCTTTCCTTTTCCCTGTATCCCTGTATCCCCTGTTTATATTGGGGAATAGTCAAAGGATGGCTTTAACTCATGCCTAAAATGGAAAAGGCAGCCATCTCATCGGAGACATTAGGTCTGAGAGTTGCTCTGCGTGGTCCTGTAATGACTAAAGGATATGAGAACAGGTGAACCCAATGGTGTAAACTCAGTTCCCTCATGGTGCTTCCACATTCCAAGATTATACTGCCCCCACAGGCACTGCTAAGCAAATTCAGGTATGGTTTCATAAACGCCATGATGAAATTAAAGGTCTTCCATGCCCTGTCGCATCACCAGATGTAAATATCCTTGAACAGAGTGTGAAGTTCATTTCCACCTCCTTCAGCCCTCAAGGAACTGGGGGGCTTTTTTTCCCTGAAGAATAGTCAAATATCCGACTAAATGCAGCGGGGGGGGGGACATGATGTGTATACATATTTAGGGTCACCCCTTTGTCTTATATACACTCAGTGACAAAAAAAGTAGTGGTGGAAATGAAAAGAATCTGCACGTGGTGAAAGGTCATGTGATTGTATTGCTGTATTGCAATGATTATAATATCAGATCTAATGGAGTTGGCAGTATGGGCACACTGCTAGTCCCATGACAGTAGGGTGTGGCACCCCTCCAGGCCTGGATACATGTGGCGATACGGTGCAGAGTCGTACAGCCGTTGCACCCTCTCCTGCGACAAGTCGGCCCACAGCTGTTGTACCTGGCTCTCGAGATCCTGCAGATTGGCACTGGGTCTGAGTTGATGTCCGAGCTGATCCCACACATATTTGACTGGGGAAAGATCAGGGGACCTGGCTGGCTATGGGAGGAGCTCAACACGATGCAGGCAGTCCATAGACACACATTACATGCAAATCGGACCATTACTTCTGGGTGCTTAACTTATATTCACTGAGTATATCTTGAGTATTGTATATTTATTAAACAATGCTACAATCATAAAAGCTCAGCTACCAACAGCAAAAATAAAATTTTCAAATGTACATTTATAGGCTACGTTTTGTGTAATGCCTACAAGTTTTACGGAGGTGGTCATCAGTAAACCGTAACTATATGTTTTGAAATGTGTTTTTTTTTGTTTGTTTGTTTACTCACAAAAAAGTAGAACGCTAGAAATATATAATTTAGGTGCACCATGGTTAAGTAAGATTTGTATCATACTCTCAAGAGTATATTTCGCAACTGTACAAGACTTTTTAAGTTTAAATAACCTGACAGCCAGCAGGGGCCACCATGATGCATTAAAGTCATATCGCGCTGTTTTATAAAAAGAATGCCTTTTCACAGAATATTTTAACAACTGATACGTAGTAAATGAAGACTTTAATAGCTTGTTATTAAGAATCTACACAGGCTGTATATCCCTGGATTGTTTAATAGTCATTACAGGGTTATGCATCTGAGTCACTGAGGCCGGTTGTTTAGTTTTAAAATATATAAACACAGCTGGAAGATTTCAAGCAAACAAGAAGCTTGCAGTAATCCAGAGATTGAGGTAATGTATCTGTTAACGTGCCCAGTTGCCATCCTGCAGTACAAATCCCCAAAGAGTTTGCGGACCTCCTGTTCTTCATTAAGTGGAGGGCTCATTATAGTGAGTAGTGGGGTTATCAGGTCATTCATAGGCCCGGGGGGTTGGGGGGGGGGAGTGAGGAAGAATAAAAAGTGATAAAGAGCTTCAAAGATGTGGAGCATGCTGTGTCCTGCAGGTGAAGGGTCTTTTGTATTCAATATTTTAGACATGGATGGGCCGCCATTTTCCTGGGCTTTTATGATTCTCTTTCGACAGCTAGTGATTTCATGAAGAACATTCTAGACAGTAATGCAGGGGTTAAACGTTCAGGTTTACCCTTTCATTGTCTATTCTCTCTGCACCATTGCATTGCTTTCTGGCCTACTCGTCCCCTTCTCCATTACACATCACCGCTCTTTCTGGGTGGTACCTGAACAGTGCACGAACACCATGATGAATAAAAGTCTATCATCAATGTACCTCATCATGGTTCTGGTAGGAATATAGATTTCTTCACAGCAATAGATTCGGGGGTGGGGGTGACTGTGCCCATGTACTCATTATCGTATACCTTTGATGAAGTCCCAGTGGTCTTGCAGCTCCTTGACTGCCCCAGTGTCTCATTTATGCACTGTTTTCTTGATAAGGCTGGCTAATTTATATTCAAGCCCGTGTTTGGCTAATAACTGCACAAAGGCATGTCCAGAGTTCGCCAGTGCCTGAAACAAATGAGATTAGCATACATTGTTGGCTGTTAACTAGTTGCTTGCGTTTCTTCGTGTTTTAGGTTGGCATGATCAAAAGCAACAACAAAACTCACAACAACAATAATAATAATAATTCCTATAATAATAATATTCTAACATTTGCATCACTGCTTAATCTGAACAGCCAGTAGATCTTGTTCATTGTGCATATTTGTCTGAGTGGGATATCCTGTATATTCCATATACAGTATACACGTAATTAGCTGGTGGCTAATTCATGTTTTTTTCTTGATTTGAATTCATTTTTTTGTTTATAATTGTATATTACAAGTTACATATTAGAAGATAAACATAACTGAAAGCATTTGATTAAAAAAATATGATATTAGTAAGAATATATAGCATTTTTTCAGTTTTGGCTATTGATTAAAGCAGGAGACAGTGGGGAATGCAGAGAGGACAATGAAAAATAGCATGAGATTAAATGTAAATCCTACGAGCAAGAACATCATGACGGGGAAAAAAAAATAAAAGCGATGATGTGTAATAGATTTTGCCAGAAATTCGTTTTATAAACGCAAAATAAATATATAAAATTCCTCCATTAGCCATAATTATTAAACTCTATAGCTTTGTGTAACTCTGGTAGAACCGTGCTGGTGCTTTTTGTCCTTGCTCAGGTACCTTGAGAACAATGTGGGCAGAGAAGAAGGATGGCCAGGTTTTACCCCATGCTAAGAGTAGTTAAAAGGTTGGAGGGATGAAAAGATCAAAAGCAGGTGATTGTAGAGCAAGAGACAAGGAACATCATATACATCTTTTTCTTCATGGTATTAGGGCTATTGAGGAATGTCAGTGTGTTGTGTGATTTTCAAGTGTTCCTATTGCATGATAACTTGCGTGATAACAAGAAAATTTTATTGCCAGCATCTACAAACATCCAGGATTGTTTGTGGCTCAGTGCAAAAATACTAAGCATAGGACAATATTACAAGACATGCAAGAGAAATACTTCTCATTGCAAACTTTATGATTGATGACTGTATAGTTTCAGTTTAATACAATAATACAGTTTGCGATGGGTTGGCACCCCATCCTGCGTTGTTCCCTGCCTTCTGCCCGTAGCCTTTGGGACCCCCCACGACCCTGAATGGGAAAATGGATGGATGGACAATAGAAGAGTGTTTTAATTTGAAAGGAAACTGCTATGCTGGACTCAGAGAGCTTGATAAATCTGGCTTTGTGAAATATTTGACAGAATAAGGGATAACATGCAAAAAGTACCAGAAAACCACGGGAAACTGCATCTGCTGTGACTTAGAGCAGCTCTCTGGATGGGAGTCTCCAGAACAGGTTGTGCAGAAGCAGGACTCAGGTGCAGCTCGGGGACAGGAACCAGGACACGAAAACCAGGAGATGGGAACTAGGACACAAGAAGAGAACAAGCTGGATATGGGAACTAGGGAAGCACAGAACTGCAAACCTGGGGGGGGACGCTGGTAAACTGTCACCACAGTCACATGATTGCAACGGTCAGGAAACATGGTGCCCAGAAAACCGAACAGTAGCAGTGTGAGAAGACCGAGACTCAAGCTGGACTCTCTGCTCAGGCGGTCAAAGGACAATGTGGGTGTAACAAATAGCTGGTATTTTAATCCTAGAAGAATGTTATGCTGGTAGGCTGATTAAGAATGCCCTATTAGACAAATAAACAAAATCGCCAAAAAAATTGTCAGGAGCTAAATTTTTCTCTGTAGGGTTTAATAATTAAATCATATAAACAAATATAAACAAAAACATAATATAAACAAATATAAACAAAAACATCATATAAACAAATATAAACAAAAACATCATATAAACAAAAGTATCCTGCCACCTCTGAGCTCCACTGGGAGAGTAATGATGACAGAGGCACTTTACTGCATTTTTGACGAGCAAAATGGGGAAAAAGAAAGTAGTTTAAAGTAGTTTATCATTAGCTTTAAATATACTTAGTCTGTACAAATTACACTGTAGCATGCCAGCCACAGCATATTGAGAATTGCTGCAGGTTCTCCATTGCATGATATGTGTCCTTCTTCCTCCTCGAATTCACCAACAGTATCACCCCGACCTAAGCTTTCACTTTCACTTTCATTTTTAACATAAATATGAGACCAATCAAATATCCAGGCAGCAATAGCTGGTGACATCTTGAAGTCAATTGAGTTAAGATTAGTTGCCACATTACAAACTAATCCCATAACACAGAAGCTAAATCACATAAAATGTCAACGTGAAATGAGAATTAGAAGCACCCATGGTCCATTTCAAGACATGACTCTTTCATTTGTTTGGTTATTGTCACTGCTGGAGGAACGAAAGACTCGGGAGCAGATGTGTTTTGGGTGAAACAAAAGGGGCTTTATTGAAACGAAACTAAACAAACAGGGACCGGAAATAAACAGTAGGGATCAAAACAAGAAGGCTAAACATGGGAAGGATACAGGCTGACAGGAGAAGCGACATTAATGATCAGACTAGCGAAGGCAAGACAAACAGGTACATAGACTAACGCGAGGTAACAAGCATCAGGTGTGGCTCATCAGACCATGTGAGGGAGGAGACAGGAGGGTCAGGCAGATGTGGCGGGCAGGATGTGACAGTTATTTGTTTATACTTATGACAGATTGCTTGATTTAATTAGCAATTAAATTTAGTTGTGCAACTCATATTTAATTCCTGTAAACAGTCACATTTGAATGCCAAATTAATACAGTTATTTATTTCTGTATAGAGTATATGTATATATCTGTGTGTGTGTGTGTATCTGTAAATATATATACAGTATGTATATATATATATATATATATATATATATATAGAGAGAGAGAGAGAGAGAGAGAGAGAGAGAGAATAAAGTATCTGTCTTATAGTAGCTGAAATTTATTTAACTTCAGCTTGCCACTGATTGCAAGAATTCCAGCCACCGGGGACTTGAGAAAGAGCTTCAGACTGAGATGTTTATAGTGAAACACTCCGTAAAAATGCAGGGTGAGGAGGAGGTCAGGATGAAAGGAGTGCCAATATCAATTGACAAGACTGAATACAGGAAGAACCGTGAAAAGGGGCAGAGTTTTTTTTCAAAAGGTTGTTTTTTTATGATTTTATGTGAATAGACAATAGTGACTGGAGAAAACAATATATACGTATGTGTGTGTGTGCTTGTGTGGGAGTTTTTGCAATTATTACATTGTGAGCAGCAGATTTCCCCAATATGGGATAGAACCTGCAACTTTTCACCTTGTAGGGTGAACATTTTATCAGTTCCCACATGGATAACCTCAATTTTAAAAACACCTGTGAATGCAATCAAAAAACTAAAAATGCTGAAAGTATTGCATTTTGATTGGTTACTTATGATTATGGTTAGGGTCCGGCTGGGGTTAAGGTCGTTGTGTTGGGATTATGATTTGTCCCATAGAAATGAATGGGAAACGGTCCCTACAAAGATATGAATGGAAACGCGCGTGTGTGTGTGGGGGGGGGGCACCTCCACATGTGTGCCACCCAGGTTCGACATGTGTCTTGCTCGTGCCCAGAGCCAGGAAGATCTCCAAAGTTCCCCACAACCCACATTTCCCGACTGAGCACTGGCTATACTAACTGGCTATAATGGGCATACGGCACGTTCCATTCGAACATGGCCAAAGAGCTTTCAAACTTTATTTAACAGGCCTATAACGGAACGCTACACGTATTCGTCATCTACCTTTCGATACACCATTTTCAGTTAGGTACGCAGAAAGAAATGGATAAATGAACCCACATTTACAACTAGGCGTTCAACACGGAAAATATTACGCTAATCGTGCCTGTGAGTTGGTTACGGCTAATTCCGGCTACAGTCAGTCATAATCACCAGTTTTGGAACATTTTGGTTTAACAATAAAGTATAGGAGCACTGGAGAGAGAGTAGTTTATAAGACCTAGATTGTCTGTCAGCTCTGTTATACCGAACTCTGCTATGTCACTGGAAACGTGTCCAGCGTACCAACTCATTTAAGACGACGACATTCTAGGGTGTGTACAACCGAAGCAAGGCAGATACAGCCTCTGCAGGTCAGTCTCCCAGTGGCATTTAAGGCACTTTTACCAGGATATTCTGACTGTTACGGCTATAGGGGTGATTATCACTACAGATATGCCACTATGCTCAATAGTAGAGAACATGGGATTTAGATGGGATTGTCAAGGTCAGTGCCCGTTCATCCCAGTCCTATGTGTCTGGTCCACATTTGGCCAGCAGGTGTCGCTAGCCATCCTGTTCACTCTGTCTTCGTAATGGTCCCTAGTGTGTTTTTATTGTTCCTGGGGCGGCCTCATACCTCAGAAGGTTAAGTGGGCAGCACCAAAGCTGTAATCCTACAGTCATGGGTTTGAGCCCAGCCTCCTTTGTTTGGTTTACTGGCTTTCTGTTTTCTAGGGTTTTTGTTTTGTTTATCCTTTTGTGACCTGTGGCCTGTACTACGAAGCGGGGTTACTGGCTTATCGGGGTAACTTGTCGGATTTAAGGTACCACAGTTTAAGTGGACTTCATATTTGTTTACTTACATTTTGCCCAGACTACCTTAAATCCGACAAGTTACCCTGTTAAGCCAGTAACCCCGCTTCATAGCACAGGCCCCAGTTTAATTCCATTCTGCTTGTGTTTGTGCTCCTAGTCCCTCCTAGTGTTAGCTCTCAGTTGTGGGTCAAAGTTCCTAGTGTTTATTTTCCAGTATGTAGTTAATGTTTCCTTGTTTTGGTATTTGTTAAAGTTCTCTAGTTTCTGCGCTTGTTAATTGTTAATTAAGTTTCTCCACCTGTGGCCTGTTTCCCTGTACTGTGCTCATTGGTTAATTGTCTTGATGATTCACACCTGCCTTTTGTTATTCCTTGTTATTTGTGTATTTAAGTGCCTGTCTTTGGCCTACTTCTCAGTTTGCCGTTGTGAATGTAGCTGTGTGTTGTTGCTCTGTTTAGTTTCTCGGTCTGCTTCTTGTGTTATCTGGGTCCCAATCTTTCCTTGGTCCTTAGTTGTGTTTAATCCCTTGGGTTTTAGTTAAGTCAGTATTTTCCCAGTGTTTGTTTTCTGACTCTTTATAGTACTTTTATTTTGTAGTTTTGCCCTGTGTGTTCAGTCTCTTTAATAAACCCCTTTTTGTCTTGGAACTGCTAGTGGAACGTCACCTTTTTTCCCTCTGCCACGCTGCACCATAACAGGGGTTTAGTACATTAGAACTGTTAGGTCGTGACCCTGAATATGACAAAACTGATGGATGGATTGTTTTCCCTGCTGTACCAAAACAGAGTACATCTTGTGTACTGTTGCACAAAATACAAGCTAACTAAAAGGGCAGCCCCATCAGCAAAATTCAACATCTTTAATCAAATACATGAAGTTCATTGCACCTCTATCATTTTCTTTTTTTGGTCTTCTGCACTTCTGACGATGTGCCATTTTGAGAGTTCCCTAGGGGGGGGGGAGGGACGGGCTCAATGATACACTTGTAACATCACCATGGCGTGACAGACCAAACCATTTTTTGCATTATAAGGAGGGAAGGTAAAAAAAATTCACTACTATGTCCAGGACAATTGGAGAGATGAAAAGTTTGTGCAAATATGTATTTTTGACAAGTAGATTATTTAAAGGTTAGAGGACCCTGTTGGGCCCCCCAGGGGGCAACTGACCCGGTCTCCTACATACAAACCCCCCCCACCCCACCCCACCCGCCCAGGAAGGTGCTGTGCCCAGTGCACCACCTCGGGCAGTTGCCACCTGTCAGATTTCTGCCCGTGTGTTTCAGGCAGCCAGCTGTCATGTGACCGCATAGCCACACCCACAATGACGACTGCAAACAAATGATCACGGTACCTGCTTCCACATGCCAAGCATCACAGCTTCCTATAAAATCACATCCGGCCAGTCTGGCGCACATTGCTTGACTCTTTAGCCTGTTTGTTATACCTGGAGAAGCATTTTAGCTGCTGTTTTACCTTTCTGCCTTTTTGGTCTGGTTTTAACCCTGCCGTCTGTTTCCCTCTCCTACTGCCATTCACAGTGTTCTCCTTTCAGACAGACCTGGCACTGAGTGAGGATGTTGGCAGCTGTCTCCCACAGTCTGCGAGTTACCACCTTTCTCCCGACTTCAGAGGGGCTGTTATCCTGCAACTACGGTCTATCCATGGCTTCCCACTGATGTCTGAATGATTCCTTGAGCTTGACTCTGCCACAAGGTATTTATATTCCACACACATGCATGCAACTTATGGAGTCTAGACCAGCATCACATAAAAATTATTTAATATGCAGATAAATTATTTTCCATTACAAGTTACAAATAAAAAAAGTAGCACGTAAAATTGAATTAGTGTTCGCAGGTCACCTTAGTCTAAAAATAATCCCTGGTTCAGAACTGATGGGCAATTTATAATAGCTGCCAATCAAGCTACTGAAGCATCTAATTGTGTATGAGCTGTGGGAAGTTTTAGATCTACAAACCATGCGGAATAACAGGCTTGGCAAATACCGGTTTCCTAACAAATATTACAGTTGAACTGCCCAGTATATACATTAACATTATTAAATTGGACATTTACATTAACAAGCAATGAAGACTTCCTAATTTGTATTTCTCAACATATTTCAATGCATATAGAAAGCTTACAGTTGCCAAATTAAATCAATTAAAATGACATTAACCAAAGGACTAATAATTTTACTGATTGCTGAGGTAGTCTAGTACTAAAGTAACAGAGTCTCCTTAAACTATTACCAAAAGAAGCGCAGCAGCATTTTAACTAAGATCTGCCCATCCAAGTTACAGAATTATTCAAGCTCATGTACCTCTTTTGAGGTCAGGTCTCTGACTGAATCACCACAGGGTACCATGTCTTTTGTTCTACATTTGCAAAATCTTGTCTGGCAAAGAAGCCAAAAAGATCTGTTCCACAAAAATCCACAAACCTTATTCTAACCATTTCCAGAGATCTGCATACCTTAAGTGAGCCTCATTGAAGACTTTTCTTAGATGTTCATCTCAGGCACCTTTCCACAGTGTCTCCAGAGCTTCTGGTTTTACTTTTAATATATGCAAAGTAACTTTTAATCAGAAAATGTCCTACAGCTACTTCAAAGTGGTGACTAGATTCTTGGTGGTCTTTCTGATCAATCTTCCCCTGGTTCTTTCATCAAGATCTTACCAAGGTCTAGGAGGTGTTATAGCTCCTCTACTTCCTAATGATGGTTTTTATGGTTTGAGAAGTTTTAAAAGATTTCAAAGATGTTCTTGTTTATTGGACTACTATATAGAAGAGCCTGTTTTCTTGCCTAATCACAATCATTATAGTTAAACACAGGTGCACCCTAATTAGCTTCTTGTGGCACATGGAAAGCAGTTTATAACACCTGAGATCATTATCAATGACTGGCAGTGGATGGATACTTCTTCAGAAAAGGTCAGCTAATTTATTACATCTAATTAATTTTCTGAATATGTTTCTAGTTTTACATACCGTGGGTGAATAAAGATCTATATCACCACTTACTTAATGTGGGTTCAAGGTGATGTTTGTGCCTAGCCGGCAGAACGTCGCACACAAGCCGGGGCACATCCTGGATGGGATGCCAGTCCATCACAACATTCCCACATTATGGACAATTTAGGGTCACCAGCTTACTGAAAATGCATGCGTTTGGAGTGGAAAATCGATTCGAACACAAGGAGTGCATGCAAACAACACACAGAGAAAGGGTGAAATCTGTAGCCCTCAGCACGCAAAGCTACACTCCTAAGCACTGAATCACAAATCACTATTAAATGTCACAATGTGAACAAGATCTACTATTTCATTGTAACAAAACCCCTGAATTGTACAGTATGTAGACTTTGTATCTATACTGTATTTTCATTGCAAATTAAAATTGAACCACTAGCTATTTCAAACCCACAATTAAGTATTTCTCGTAAATGTGTCAGGATAGTGTGTTAGAACTTCGTGTCTTGCGCATTTTTCAAATTAAGTTGAAAATGGTGTTTAGAAATAGCGCTTTTCTCTGTCATGTCCCAGAACGAATTTGGATAAATTGATTTTCTAACATTAGTCAAGTATAAGATACCCTGTATTAAGATAGAAATAAATCAGCAGATAGATAGATAAATAGACATTCCCACTAAAATATATTGCACTTTATAGAAGCATATGCTGCAATGGATACATTTTTTCACAACACCTCTAGCCTTGCACAGGCTGAAGTTCTGGAGGTGAGTCCATGAGTGAGTACAGTATAATCTTCGGTAAAGTTCATTAATAACTCAAGCAAGCATTAAATTATGTCTCGCTGAGTGTAAATCTGGCTTCCTGTCACAGGATAAATATTAGCTCCACCTTCCAAGTCCCTGATGCCCAGGGAGACAAAAGGAGTAATAAGGTCCCAGGAAGCTCTCAGGGTGTCAGTGGTCAGGTACGCAGGGACCCGAGGAAACATGGGTCCAATGTACAGCGTACAGTAACACGCTGAGCCAAGCCATGTCCTCACCTCTAAAAGGCATCAGAGGGGACATGATGCTGCTTCCTATGGGCTGTGGAAGATCAGAAAGTGAGTCTCGGCACTGGACAGCACTAGTAGTTGGCATTAGCTGGGACCAGCTGTTCCCCTGGCAGGCCTCCCAGGCAGAGCTGGGGCTCAGACTAGTCTCCTGGCGCTTCAGACACTCCGGGCGAAGCAGCCGGGGTCACCGCTTTCCATTTCGTCTTCCATACCCACAGCATTGGGGACACACTGTTTAACCCTCTTGTTGTGTTTGACAAATCACTGTTCATGGGGATGTCCTCTGTGCTTAACCTTTCAGCAGAATCTGCAAACTCATCGCTAGGGATGATCCTGATTTTGCCCCATCCATATCTCAGATGGTTTCAGGAATCGTTATAATATGAGCGCTAAACGAATTTCCTGGTAACAGAATCAGTCATGTGACCACCTTTTTGCTATATCTAGCTATTCTGCCTGGGGTGAGGATGCGCTGCACCTTTCTCTCATGTATGACCACTGATGTTTCCCACTTCTCAATAGGGTTGCTCTCCTCTTCATTAATCTCCTCTTAATTTCAGCGTCAAGTCTCTATACATATTTCCTGAAAACTGGCATGAAATGAAAAGTGGCTGCTTCAATGAATGTTTTAACTGGGACACACCACACTCAATTATGATTCATAGGTTTATTCATGTCCTATGTTCACGATTTATAACCATGATCTATGCATCATACCGAGGATACCAGTGCAGCTCCTAAACTTCAGTTATTAATTTTCATTTTTTATGACGTTCGCTTTTTCGTCTCGGGATCAAAAACGGGAAGAGTATAGCAAGAAAGGGCACAGGCAACACGAGGGTTCAACATCAGTGACCGGACTGGGGCTGACAAGACAAATAGGTAGTTAAACACTAAGTCTAACGGGGGGTAACAAGTAACAGGCATGGCTCATCTGGGCCACATTTGGCAGGAGCCAGGAGGGTCAGGCATGTAGAACGTGATGTATATCATTTTAACCTGGAACTAAGAACTATTTCTAAAAGTATGTAAGTGCAAAAACATAATTTTACTTTCCATATCGTATAACAATGTGATAAGAATTGCACAAATTAAAACCCAAATTACAACCTGATGAGTTTTGCTCAATTGTGGCTCTTTGAATCTCTGCTGCACAGAGAACCGATCGTACGATGAGTCATGTTACATAAGCGAATCCATCTCTTGCTACGTTTAATTGGCATGCTGCAGAGTTTTTGAAGTAGGGTTCAATAACGAGCAACATTTTTTTAAAGAATTAAATAATTATTTCATAATTTATCACATTAAACAATGGGGAGTATCAGCTTAGAGCAAGATGGTTTCCTAAGAAGCCAAATTTGTGTTAAATTTATGTTAATTCAGACATTTACAGTTTGAACACACAGAAAAGTGATTACAACCAATTGTTGGAGCCTACATGTAATTCTGTTTTCATGGTTGTTTTTAATATATTAACTCCAAAATGGATATGTCTTCCCAGAATCATATATAAGCAGCATGTGGGATGAAAGACAGAAATCTACTGGTATGAATGTATTTGATTCTTCTATTATGCCACCGCTACCTTTTATTCAGTATGACGATAAGAAAATTACCATCTGTAGCTACCAACTACGTAACCTGTCACTCACACTGCAACCACAATAGCTACCATAGTGTAAATAGTATTGATTTTCAGTTGCTTTGCTCCCTCTGAAGTGTTGCACTGCCTGGAAAAATCACTGCAGCTTTGACACCACTGAACTTGTCTTGTTTTTCATCCTATTTCTAGCAGCACTCATGTGTGCATTTCTTGTGCAGAATGATTATTTGCAGCAACCACCTCTGCTAATATAAATATTCAGTTGATTATTCACCGCAACGCTTGTCTGCTGATGCTTAAGGCATTACAGCATGTTGCAGCAGCGTGAACAAAAAAGAGTGACATAAAAAGTTTTGCTTTGGTAGCAGTTCTACCTACGGAGTGACCCATACTGTACCTATTCAAATTAAGAAAAGTCGTGTGTGATGGGTACAACTTTGGAGAAAAATATTCTGGAACCACCAAGGACCCCTGGCGTGAATTAAACTCACATTTCACTAGACTGGTCTGTTATGGGAGAAGTTACAGTGCTGTGCAAGGTCAGTGAGAATATACACCCCTTTATACACACTAGGGATGGGAATTTAAGGCAAATCACTGTTGGAATTTTGCCAGTCATTATTCAAATAATATTTGATTACCCGCCCCCCCAACACCATCACATACACAGAAAAAAGCTAGGAAGTACCAATGAAAATATTTATTTTCATACAAAATGCGATATTACTCATTTTTGCAAAAGGGAAATCGTTAAAAATTACAATTCGGATGAATTAAATTGAAACTGAAATAAATTTAAACTGAAGCGATAGCCCAAATGCAGTAGTATACAATAATGTTTAAAAGTCAGTTATTGGGCAGTTATGACAAATGGTAAAACACAATCGTAACAATACTTCTCTGGCTTATAGGAAACTCCATTAATTTAATTTATTTTCATAGAAAATTAGATGTTGTCAGCAAAATGATAACTTACAACATTAAATGTAGCCTTGAAACTAGGGTTGATATTGTAAAAATTCACATTGCAATGCATTTGCCATAAATGTTACTATATTTATAAAACATGAAAGGAGTAGAAAATTAACGCAAAATAATCTACAGCCAAATATAACTCGTAATCTACCAGAATAGTCTTTACTGGGAAAGGCAAGTCAGAAGGTTAACTCACCAAAAAGTATCAACGGTCATGAGTTGCATAATGACATTTTGGTCTACGATGGACCGCATATGCAATGGTGGTTCCATAATTTTATAGTGGAGCTGAAAAATTCCTATTGCCTAGCGACATTGTAGCCATCACAATGTCATAGAGCAACACATCACTCATTGTGAAAGGTGTTATATAAAAATAAATTGAATTGAATTGATTCTGGTGTAAAGAAACATACCGTGCTGCCAGGTGTTTAAAAGTATAATGCATACAATTATGTACAGTACATAACACTTGATAATGATAATAAATAAATATGCTATTGGTTTATGTATTTGCTTTACTGTACTTTTAATCGTTATTTAGGCAATACTGTATAGCCTATGTATAAGTACGCTCTATGATGTTCGCACTATGATGAAATTGCCATTTCTGAAAACATATCCCTGTCATGAACTGACACTTGACTGTCCTACTGCACTAACAATTCACTCTTATTTCAAGCAAGGAGACCTCAATAGATAGTTGACACGAGTGTTTATTTGTTGAAACAATTTAAATGAGTATGTGAACAGTGATTTGGCGAAGCCCGACTCTTGCTCGTCGGTTCCATCGATTCTGAAGCTGACAGATCTGGCTGGGCGACCAGTCAGGAGGCGCAGGAGCCAACCCCGGACCAGGCAGGAGGCGCAGGAGCCAATCCCGGACCAGGCAGGAGACGCAGGAGCCAATCCCGGACCAGGCAGGAGGCGCAGGAGCCAACCCCAGACTAGGCAGGAGGCGATGGTGCCAATCCCAGACCAGGCAGGAGGCGCAGGAGCCAACCCCGGACCAGGACAGAGAGCCGAAGGTGGTGGAGGGGAGAAGGCGGGAGGACCAAATAGCTGTAATGGCAAAGAAGTGGGTTAGACTCAGTATTTATATAAAACCTGAACCGCTGTGATTGGACATGCTTGCATTCATTAGGTCTCCTTGTTTGAACTTTCGTATTCACTTTCATTTAAAATTTTAATAAGAACAAATTTACAGAACATAATTTGGTAACACTTTACTTAAAGCACTCATGTATAATATTACCGATACTTTCATATTCATAAAGCAATGTTTATCATGCAATATGAATGCTCAATGAAGACCTCATCTACAATGCACTATAAATATCTTCATGAATGCACATATATAATTATGAAGGTATCTATAATGCATTATGATAAGTGCTTTAAGTAAAGTGTTACCCATAATTTTTAAGAACATTTTAACGACAATCATGATAACCTAAATGTACACCGAAAATTAACAAGAGCACCATAGTCACACTTGTTGACACACTTGTTGAGTTGTGCCAACAGAGACAAACCAACGCCAACAAATCACTTGCTTTTGCTCAATATCCTCTCTGTGGAATCCAAAATATTTCCATGCAGTGACTGATGAATGTCTTCTGAAGATCAGTTCATGTTCGCTTGTATGATTTGCTCATATTTTTTTTTTACTTTTCAAAATCACGCCATTTTATGAGTGAGCAAGGGTGAAAATGACTATGATTGGTTTGGAGAACGCATGAACAGCTAAACCTTAGAACAAATAAACCTATTAGAGAAAAGATAAATCACAAGAAATTATCATGCTGCTAAATAATATTTAAGCTTTAGAAGCTAACCTGGGCTGAATTTTTCAGCGCACTGCCAGTATTTGTACTGCATCCTTTTACAGCTTTGGATCTATGCTATGCATCTTTTCTTATATGATTTTGGCATACTTTCATAATACTCTTCTCCTTTTCTTTTGATGCATGGTCATGTAACTGATGTCATACCTTCAGTAGTCATCGTATGCCGTCACATACATTGTTGTAGATAATCTGTGTGTAAAATGTCTCAAAGGTTATCTGCTGCAAATGCTCCTAAATTAATATCTGAATGGATTGAAAATGATGGCAGTAATGATGAGAATGTAGCGTTCCATGACAACAGCGATGTATCAGAGGCGGATAATGTAGAAACCGATGATAGCTGTGAGGACATCAGTATGTCAGTACATATTGAAGAACATATCATGTTGAACGTAGTAAAAATGAAGTAGTTGACCAAATATGGGTTAATTTTGTGAGTACTCGGACCCCAAGCTTCACTCTCACCTGTTATGGGTGTCGGTATGTCTCACAGGAGAGGAAGATGGGATACGCGTAAGGAAGTCTGTACTTATACTTGTGAAAATGATAAATAAAGCATTATTCGATTTCATAACTGCTAGGGTATAATTAAGATGCTTGGGTGTCGGATTTTGGCCTCAGCATGTCTAATATGTGTCTCTGTGGGAAACTGCATTGTGTCAGAACTTATCAAGTCTAGCAGATAAGGTATGTGGCTCATATATGCATGACGCTACATGAGCCAAAGTACTAAATGGCCATATCTTTTTATCAATATGCCATTAGGTTTTATTCTCATCCTTTAAAGACAGATCTAATGTTAAATTAATCAGTTTTTATATGGCAAAGCAAGATGACCTCCTCAATGAAACAGCCAATGAATGATTTATAGAGTGTGCTCAGAACAGGGTAAATGGACAGGACTCAGTAAATGATGACCAAGATGAAATAAGGCATTCGCAGTGAATTGTGACAAATTAAAATATATATTGGCATATTAGGTATATGGGCAGCACAGTGTGGAATATTGTCTGCACATACTGGATTGCGTATTTGACCCACACCCTGCAGTGTTGAATATGCACACAGACACAGACAAACATTGTGGGGAAAATACTTAAAGTCTTTGGGCTTGCGGAATATGCAAACTTCACCCAAATACAAAGCAGAGGTGGAGGTTTTTAAGGCCTATTACGAATATAATTCATTCTCCAGTTTCAGTACTCAATTATCCCATTTAATGTCATGGTTGATAATGCTTAATTAAATATGCATTACATATGTAAACACGTTGTAAATGCTGAACTGACATTCAGTTTATGACAATCAGGATTCTACACTTGATGAGCCAATCATTGTGTTAAACGGCCAGTCTGTGCTTCAGCGACCAACTCATAATTCAAATCAGTGCCTCTGAACTAATTATCAGTCATTGCTTGTCAGCACAACATTCGAAAAAGATTAGACAATGGACTCCAGCAATTCCTCCGGCTGCTATTTCTGCTTGATTACTTACCCTCATTCTATGGTGCATTTACTTTCTGACCTCTTAATCGCTTTTCGGCTTTTACGTGCAGGAAGTTTGCCGTCATTTGTTCGTCCATATGCATTTTATTCTGCTATCAAGTTAATAAATTGAATTAATGCATGGTTATAACACTTACCCATGTGTCTTGCTCAAGCTGAGGGGGCAAAGTACTTTGTTCCATCCCATGGAGACTTGATTGTTAAGTAAAGATAAAGCCAGTTGGGTGGATTTGAGTTGGAAAGTGTAAGAAGCCTGGCCTTTGGTAATTTAAGGCTTTGGGGTTACACCATTGTGTATGGGTCACATCCACAGGCTTGGAATAGGTTTCTAATGCTTTTGTCGGAGTGTGCCTTTGTATTCGGTGTCTTTTTAATTTGTTTCTTGCATTCCACCTTTGCACCTGCCTGTATTCTGAAGTGTCCTTGGCCTTTTGATAGGTTCAATTATTTTAAGCAATAAAAGTTAAGCTCAGTATGCTGAGCCTTTAGAAATTCCACGTAAATTTGTGGCTGGCCTTCACCTTGCAAGCTACCACATAACCACTCAAGAAAACAAAGTACCTGGAATAAAACATCATGTGACCCGGCCAGCTCTAGGATATATATATATATATATATATATCCATCCCATCCAACCATTTTCTGAACCCGTTTTTCCAATTCAGGGTCATCGGGGGGTCTGGAGCCCATCCCAGAGGCTGTGGGCACAAAGCAGGGAACAATCCAGGACTGGGCGGCAATCCATTGCAGGGTGACTTACATTCATTCACACATACACGCCTATGGGCAATTTGGCAACTCAAATTTACCTCTGAGAGCCAAACCTTAAAACCAGCACTGTACATATATTGCATGCATTTAGGAGTTGGAAAACTTTCGGTGTCATCTGCTGGCCTTTGCATGTCGTCTGAAGGTCTTTTGCAAAACTCCCACAAAATTTCCCATGTAGTTTCTAATGCATGCACATGTGCTGCCCACTGTCAAGCAGAAGGCAGGTAGTGGTTTGGGGCTACTTTTCCGCTGAGAGGGAGCAATCGATTGAGCGATCGATTTTCTTCAGTACTCCTCTTGTACTCCATATGCTTTGTTTTGCATATTGTAATATGTATTTTCATTTTCAAACATGTACTGGACAGAAATTATGTAAAATTTTACAAAATGCCTAGCGTCCAGCAAGTAAACTGTAACACTGGCTGGCTCTGTAGATTCAAATTACATATAGTCATTTAATTGAAGAACACATTTCCAAAATTACATTTTTTTGTTGCTTTTGAGAAGAGACTGTCAGTGACCTAAAGTTATGCTTTTTGATCATATGTTCATATGTGCTGGAGACAAAAACTCACTCAGTCCTCGTACAACAAACAAGGAAATTTTGTTAAATTTCCAAAGTTCATTGAGTCCACAAAAATTTTCTCCAAAAAGGTATCCCGAATGAGTTTTGTAAATGTGCTCTTCAATTCTGGACCAGACTTCTGAAGAAATAAGTTCATATATAAATCTGTTGAATTAGCTAAGATTAGCTTTGCACTGTTCTAAAGAACAAATAAGGAAGTAAAGCAAAATAAAAAATCACTCCATTTAAGGAACAACTCATGAAGGGCACCTGCAGTTCTATTTAGCGGAAGTCATAAAAAGAATGTAAAAAAGAAGCATTCCGGAGTTAACACTCTCCATGACAACCTGTGCCTTTGACATGACATAATTGTATTTTCCAGTCGTAATGAGTCCGACACTGTTGACTTTTGAGAGCGCCGGATGAATCAGAATGCATCATGGGAAAAATATAATTTCCAGATTTTAATGGGTCAAGTCAACAATAAAAAACGAGTTTATTTAGGAAACACAGCATAAAAATAATTCAGGAGTACAAAACCCAGAAATTTGTGGAACATTAGAAAGAAAAGGCCATTAGGTTTTTGTAAAGAAAGCAAAAATAACTCTGTGTGTGTTTATATACAGTATATATATAAGAATTATAAAAGGAGGGTGCCATTTTGCTCCATTAATCCTTATATAGCAAAACTGCATTAAAATATTTATAGTAACTATTTTAGGGCTTGGGAAATGGTCTTTAGACTATATTTCAACCATTTTGACACAATGCAGGTGTTTTCTCTCTGAGCTAATAACTTTGAATTCATGTTATCTTTTTCCAGACTTTGATTTTTCTTGAACTGAGGTCAAAAATAGCCCCTATTGTGATCATCTTGTACACATTTGCTTTTATCTGAAAACATGACAAAAGTTTGTCCTTCAGTGCCATTTGACTTAACTGATCCTCAAAGCCATTGCGAAAGCCGATGATTGTGAGGAAGAAAGGTTTTCAGATAACAGGTGGACTGCCTTTTGACTAAGGAATAATCAAGCTTTTCTGTATAATCTAGATCATCCAGAAAATTTGGACAAGCAATGGCTGTGAGTATAAATAACCGTACTTGCTTTATGGATTAACTACGTCGGCTACAAATAAAGCCAGATGGTTTAAAAATTATACTTTTCTAGCATAAAGTAGAAAAAAAGTGTAGTTAATTAGTTTAACAGGGGCCATGTACAGAACAAATCCTATACCAGAGTTAGCTATACAGCTAATTTACATCTGTGGTGTCTGGGAAGTTCATAATAAATAACAAACTGAAAATTGTTCTAAATTCAATCAGCAAAGTTCTTGCCCATATGGTATATAATTATTCTCTACTTTGAGGCTGGACTGAATATATGTAGCTCGAGTGATACTTAGTAATCACTGGTCACCCGTCCAGGGAACGGTATGATGGGCTCTTCACAGACAGATTCATGTACTCCAATGAAAAGTGTTTCTATTAAGTGCTCTTCCAAAGGCTAGCATCCACCCACATTAAATAAAAATATTCTTGTTAGAAAAATCATTAAGTTAGATCATATATTTTTTTTAGAAATTACTTCCCCCCCGTAGACAATTTATTCATAATTAATATGTTTTAATACAGATAGTGAGGTACTTCTTGACATAGAAATACTCTAGCCTTGGTATACAGTATGTTGCGGTTCTACTGAATACATGCGACGTATAAAAATATAACAAGTGGTATTAATTTCCGCTATAGTGTGTGAAGTCATTGAAAAGTCATATTTGTAAAGTATAGGGAGTTACTAACCCTTAACCCTATTGTAAAACATACAGATCTTCTTTGCCTTATAAAAATTTCTTCAGACTTTCAGAAGAAGGTTTTATTCAATTAAATTCAGCTGAACATTCAGTGAAAGTAAAACATTCTGCAGTAAAGAAAAATATCGTCTGGGGCTTAGAGGTCAGTATTAATGTCAATGGAAAAGGGCAGACAAGATCTCGGCCTTCAGGAATTAGAAAGGAATAAGCAGCAGCTATATAGAAAAAATGTAACATTCTAACAACAAAACAACCAAAGTTAAGCATATTAATAGCTGCTTTGATAGAGCAGCAGATTTACTGAATTGAAATCAGTACCTGCAGAAGGTCCAGAAATGGAAATGGTGAGAGAGAGAGAGAGAGAGAGAGAGAGAGAGAGAGAGAGACCACATAGAATACTGACAGCAATAATTAAGATTTTATCTTAAATCTCACCTTGAAAATGTTCTTGCTATATTAGCGGATGCTGTACTAGGGTTAACCTCATTCACTATCATTACTGAATCAATGAATGCCCTGACATCTTGAAATTAATCCAACCATCTCCAAATTGTTTTTCCTGGTTAGGGTGACAGGGGAAACTGGAACCTATCCCATAATACACAGGGCACAAGGCTGCAGCAAAAGCCAGTCCTGAGATATAACGCACAGCCAGATACATGTACATGTTGGAGCTACTGAAATAGACAGGCACTTAATTCATACATCTGTTGTGGATAAAAATGCATTAGGTACAATTCAGCAATTAACTTCTCTTGAGTGGACTCATGCAGAGATATCAGTCATTGAGGTCAGTTATTGTACCAGTAATGTTCCATCGTCTTTAACAAAAAGTTTATAAAGGACATGTTGTATTGTTGTCCCTTTCAGCTATCCCTTAAATTCTCCTACATTTACAATGACTGATTTATAAGGATGCATATACCCATTGACCAGCTATCATAAAATGTTATGGCTATAAAACAGTAAAATCCTTAACAAGAGCAGGCAACATATCAATTTGTGATGCCCGGTTGAAATGAAGGAGGCAAACCCCAAAATGCGGAGAAAGATGTGTTTATTAATAAACACGGGAGCAAACAAAACCAGAAGGGGGATCCAGAGACGAAGTCGGGGCACAGGCGAGGGTGGAGAGCCAGGGAGATCAATCCTACATAGACCGACGAGACGGGGTTCCGGTAGGAAGGGAGGAATGGGACCGGTGAGGGAGCGAGGCAGGACAGGGCAGGTTGGCAGGGCAGGCAGGTGCAGGAGGGTCAGAAGAGTAGTCGAGGCAGGGAGGATGGGCAGGACAGGCAGGCAGGAGACAGAGGCAGGACAAACCGGGGAGACAAAAGACAAATAAATTGCTCACCAAGGCACACTCCGAAATGGCAACAATACTTCGCAACGCCTGCTGCGTTCGCGGATGTTAAGTAGCGGGGCGATCAGCTCGGTTCCCTGTCCTGGTCCGGGGTTGGCTCCTGCGCCTCCTGACTGGTCGCCCAGCCAGATCTGTCAGCTTCAGAATCGATGGAACCAACGACCAAGAGTAGGGCTTCGCCAAATCACTGTTCACATACTCATTTAAATTGTTTCAACAAATAAACACTCGTGTTGAAACTATGTATTGCGGTCTCCTTGGTTGAACTACTATTTTTACTACTATTTATTGAGGGTTAGTCATTGGCTAGCAGTGTAGCACTTCCAGGTTTGGGGCCCAATTTCTCCTTGGGTGTAGTGTTCACATTCTGAGTGTAGTGTTCAAATTCTGAGTGTAGTGTTCACATTCTGAGTGTAGTGTTCACATTCTGAGTTTCATGAGTTTCTCCTCATGTTTGTTTCGAGATTTTCCCAAAGACATGCAGTTTCTATTGGCATTTCTACATTTCCCATAGTTTGTTAGTATGTGTGTGAGTGTGAGTAATTTTATGTCTTGTTAAAGACTAACATTCCACTCTGGATTTCCCCCTGGTTTCTAGATGCAGCCTGAGATACAGGCTCCAGGCTGAACCTGTTACAACAACGTATCAGATAAGCATCGGGAAGACGAATGTGCAAGTATGATCTGTTTGTCAGTGCGTCATTATCAAACTTGTTAATTGCTAAAAATACTGTCACGTGTGGCCCGTGTTTCAGAGTCACTGCAAATTTTGCTTTGTGTGAGCAGCTGCTTTTTCGTTTACAGGTGATTAATGTCCAGACATAGAGCCATAAAGGAGCTGTGATCCCAAGAGCAGTTAGATTTGTCTGATCTCTGTTTTTAATGCTGTATCGGAAAAAATATGACTGACACCGTGAGGCACGAGGGATATCACCAAGTACAAACATTAATTAAATTCAACATCAAGGTGAAATAAACAATAATATCCCAGATGACAGAAAACACACAGGAGTGACATACTGTACAAGACTCTCACAATCCAGTTTAGTTAATGAAATGGATTCAAAGAAAAAAAGGTTTTTCGTCAAAAGTGGGTTTGAAAGTTGGAAATTGGAAATTCAGTATTTTTTGGGTGGGAAATGCCTTCCTGCTTCTTACCACCAGAAAGTCTGTTTGTCTCGTTGTGGCTGGACATCCAGATACAAGCAGCATAACCAAGTGAAAAGCTTTGCACCAGCCACCAGTGGACATGCAGCTTTTAAGAGGAACATAATATTAAGTCCACAGTTTTTCTCCCTCCCAGCTCACAACACACATGTATCAGGTATTTGTTGTACTTGTTGTTGGTTCCAGGTCTGCTGGGTGCTGGGAGAGAACAAAAATGCAGATTGTCTGTGGGGTCTGGGGACGTGGGTTGAGAAACACTGTTCCACACAGTATTACTATAGCCTAACATAAGAAATGCAACCACAATATATCTAGAGATTTGATATTAAATATATGATTATAGAAGAACATGACATTGTGTTTACCAAAGAAATTACAGGGGTTGCCATATTTCCTTGATCCTACTCCAAGTAAATGGTTGGAAGATGGATGGCTGTTGCTGTGCAGATGTGAAGGATGCAGTCGTCAGAGTAAAGCTCATTCATTTATTAAGGTTATTAATGATAGATCAAGGATGTTTTGCTTCAAAACTGAGGGTGTTGCAGAATGTTGATGAGCATATAGCTTTAGGATATTGATGACCAATCCAGAAATGTGTTGTGTTCCCTCTAAGGCAATCATCCAGCTCTCACTTTTCTAGATATTATGCAGTGACATATATAGGGTATGTAAAAGGGAATTGCACTGTAATGTGTCTGGCTGTCAAGTCAGTCAAATGGTAAAACTGCTAATTACTCTATCTGTCAAACATGCTCATGATAATGAAAAGACATGTGCATGACACTAAATGTTTACATGTGAAATGAGCGGCATAATTCACTACGGCTTAACTAGAAACCATCCATCCATCCATCCATCCATCCATCATCCATCCATCCATTTTGTATAACTGTCCTATGCAAGGATGTGGGGGTTTGGAGCCTATCTGGGAACACCACGGATGCAAGGCGGGGAACAACCCAGGATAGGGCGCCAACCTGTCGCAAAAACTTCAACTTATTAGCAGTAATAGTAATACATAAATCATAAGCTGTACACTTTTTATAACAAAGGTCAATGCAAAGTTTTTCAGTTGGACTGTTATGTATTCATGTGTAGTGCTTTGGAAATATACTGACTGTATATATACTGACAGCAGTAAGATATGGAGGACAATGACAGCACACTGGAAAATTATATTTTGGGATAAAATTCACAGCTTAACCAAGAAGAGATTAAACTCCAGGGGTTCCGATACTGCAGTTGAAGTTGAAGGAAAAGTTTCACAACTGGCACAACAAACACACTGAGGTTAAAATGTTATTAAAAAGTGCTCATGATTTTGAATATTGGATGTATTCAATATGTACCACAGTCACAGAATGACAGCAAAATATACTAAAAACCACTAATACAGAAGTGCTGGTATGGTGAAGTTATGTTTATGAGTGAAAGAGCTATTGTTATTGAACAAATTACCATACCATTGTTTTTTTTTTATCAAAGCTCTGATTGTCTTATTTCATGTTTGACTTTCATTCAGGCGAAGCTTACATCAGAAATGCATGTAAAATGGTGACACAGATTCCTGTTTGACTTTGCAGCTGTCACAACAAAGGGTTACCCTGGGGTCACTCACATCAGGAAGTTGCCAAAAGCCTTGTGATGTACTGAAGAATGACTGCTAAAATGCTTACTCCCGGCTCATGAATCTCAAGGCGAGCTGGTGCTTTTCTGTGCTATAAAGTCAACATGTTATCTGTGACTTATTTAGGCTCTTTGTTTTGCTGAAAAATGGCTGCAAGTCTTGGATAACAGAACTTCAAGTATGCAAAAGCAAATCAACGACTTATTTACTTTAATTTCCCAGCAATTTAAATCGATATGGAACACAATAAATTAAGATAATGAATTAGCTTAAACATTTCTTTCTTTCTTGTTTATAGGCAATTTACACTATCGACAAATATGCAAATGCAGTTAATTATGCAGTAGATACTAGCAGATCCAGTAATAGAACTATTAGTTAAGTTTTGATCTAGTTTTGTTACAATTGGCTGAAGCATGTATACATTTTATTGACTTTACTTTTCAACAAACAAGGCTTAACACATCAATCACACTATGAACACTGTGGCACTGAATTACGAGGCAAGGATGGGAAACGGAACAGAATCCAGCCAAATACCCAAGCTAAACACCATGCCAAGACTTAATGATATGGCTAATGATTATGTGTTTCTACCTCCTATCACAGCCCCAGGTCTCAGTAACAGTGACGTATGATGTGGCCCTGGAGATTAACCCCTCGCTCTGCCAAGCAGTTCAATTGCTGAGAGAACTCACATCATAGACACAGCACCTGGAAACCTGGAGGAAAGGCCAGTAGTATCATACTGTCTTGAGAGGTCGCTCTGGGGCTGGATGCATGGTGAACTGGATGTTGCTGATGTAATTGTCAGAGCAGATCTGGGAGGATGTTATGTTGAGGAATTTAGGACTTTTCCTTAGGACCATACCACTCCCAGTCCATTAGTTATTCCAACGAGAACATCAGGAGCGAAGTGACTTATTAATGGTGTATATGGTTAAGAATCTATGAGATTCAGGGTTAGCAGGAGATTACAGTGGACCATTGGTTATAGAAGTGACACAAGTTCGATGGTAGTTTCAGTTGATTGAATTGATTCATCATTCAATTACATATTCATAGTTCATGATTCTAAATTCAACTGAGGTTCCCAAGTTCTTCTATGGAATGAAGAGTTTCAAATCAAAAAATGTTACTTACCTGGCTGACCTGTTCATCGTGACAGCACTGCTCCCACGTCGACCTCTGATGTGTCAACCTCTGATTATGTCAACCTCTATAATAAATAGCTTGGAGGCATCAGGTTGGACCAAAATGGGAATAACGGTACAAAGTACTTGTTGCAGGCAGCCTGAGTGCTGCTGAATGTCTGCTGAATTTGACATTTAGCTCCCTTGAGGACCTCGACGATAGGGGCTGCTATAGAAGTACAGTATCTAATAAATCTTAGGTAAAAGCAACCCCTAGAAACCTTTGCACCTCTCTTTTCACATTTGTAGCACCTTACAGTTGTCATGCCCTGCTTGTCCAATCCTCCCATTTGCCACACCCCCTCGCTACCTTGGTGGAATCCCCCTGTTACCAGCTGTTTCTCGTGTTGTTAATTAGTCCTGTGTATTTAAGTCGGCATTCGAGTATGTTTCCCTAGCCCAGTCATTAACGTTGTGATGTGTTCCAGTGTGTGTGCTCTTTAATTAAACTCCTTGTTCGCCCGATTTCGTGACTCCTGCTCCTGTTTCCCCGTTCCGTGCTGTTCATCCATAACAACAGTACTTACTTTATGCATCTGTCCAACTTATACTGGATCTATGGTATTTCTATGGCAAATCTTTCTTTTTGCTTGCCAACAAGAAGTTGAAGTGTTTATACACTTCATTGACTTTTCTTTCTATAAACCAACCTGAAACAATGTTCCAAAACTCATCCGCAAACACTTGAAAGTACCACAACAGGAACAGAGCAGGTGTTTAAGAGGATTTTGAACTAAGAAACTGATTGAGATGTGAAAGGGAGGGGGGTGGCTGGCAGGCATGCTGGGGCAGGCTGAAGGGAGAGTTTTGGTGTTGTTTTGTTAGGCAGATTAATCCAAAATGTCAGTCACTAACAATTAAAAATGGTTAGAACAAGGGAAACAAAACAAGCAACCCATGAGGGAAAGATATAAATATATGTAAAATATACTTAAATTATGAATTAGGTCCACTCACCAAGAAAATAATAATCCAGAGATGAACCAGAAACAGACATATAACTAATTGCAATTGATAACAATGGATTCTCAATAGGACCTCCACTACCCTTACCTGGACAGGTCATCAGAAGATGGATGAATGGATGGATATTTAAAAGGATGGAGATGATGTGATATGCAGCTTTATTGATCAACGACTATACCAAAGCAAATACAAACTGAGTAGATAATATAAAACTCAGATCTCTTCCTGCGTCAATCACTTTTGGAGCAATCTGGTGCTGTTCTTATACATTGTGGCTCACCAGGAGGATAATCGTGTTTTATTCTCTACCCTTCAGTGAGATACTTAATCAGAATTGTACACCTGAATGTGTAAATAATTTCAAATATGCAGTTTATATTTGTAGACCTATATACTGTAAGGGTGTCTGCTGACCTGAGAAATAATTATGATTCAATGAGCTGTTGATATTTCCTTAAAGGAAACTTGGTTCCATAGTGATTTCAAAATCACTATTATTTGGAGTGAAATAAAAAATAATAAATTTGACTGAAAGTTGGCTATGGGGTTTCCTACCATGCATAAATATAACACAGTGCTTCAATAGCGGGAGCATTGCAAGTAATTATCTTGATCATTTTTTGAAGTAGGTGATTGAAATAGGTAATACATAAAAACAAATACCAGCTTATAAATATTAAAACTGTATATGAGAATAAATTGAACATTTTTGTTGTCTTTTGGGGTGAAAAAATGATGATGATAAACACATTAATCTCTTCTCGGAGGACATACAGTCCCATAAAGACCTTTGTATAACCTTTCAGACAAGAGATAGTCCAGTTTTATTTAAAAGAAAGAACGAAAGAAAAAATAACAATAAAATTAGTTTGCTTCACACTGACTAATAGAGTGAGTATCATAATGGTACATATACAGTCGGCCCTCACTTATCGCGGTTAATCAGTTCCAGACTCTACCGCGATAAGTGAATTTCCGCGAAGTAGCATTCTTTATTTATAAATCGAATATTTTCGTAGTTTGAGCATAGAAAACGACCTTCTAAATACGGTTTTTACATTATTAGAGCCCTCTAGACATGAAATAACACCCTTTAGTCACCATTACACCCGTATTACCCAACATATTAGACAAAAAAAGAAAACGTGACATATTGGATGTTACAAATATCATATTATTATTGTACATCCAATTACTGCTATTTTTTGTTGCAGATAAACTACATTTATTTGAATCATGGATCCCAGCGAAAACATTCCCGGATAGAAAAAGGCTCGTTTAAATTAAAAATACCGAAAATCAGTGCATATGTAGTCCGGTTATTTATAATTAGCATTTCCAGACTCCGTCCAGAGTGGATATTACATACTGCACATACCAATTGAAGGTAAGCCAACCTGCCGCGAAGCCTGGGGCTTTAGTGGAAGAGGACACGGGGAACTGATGCCGTTAATGTTTAATCTTGCTGGTTTATTTTACTTTCACTTTCATGTTTTTGTGTAATGTGCTTTCCGTAAATATTAAAATGCAATTTTGAAATATTTTTACGCAAATGAATATATTTGAAAAACCGCAATAGACTGAAGCCGTGAAAGTCGAAGCACGAAGTGGCGAGGGACAACTGTATAACACTTTCCTAACAGTGATACAATGTAAGTAATACACAAAACAAATGCATGTTTCATGTAGACTATCAAGGAGAACTTTGACTCCTCCTGACTTTACTTATTGCCCTCTGAATGCCACATAAATATTTGTATATGTAGAATAATAATAGTGATAGTTCGGCACCTGTATATGGTACTGTTACAATCGTGTCACCTAGGAGCTCAAATGATTCCAGAAATCTCGGGCTTAATATATACTCAGGAGTGAGCAAGTCTTGTTGCTCCTGGAGTGCAAGACTTTGTGCTGTTGGGACTTTTGCATGTTTTTGTTTAGTAATCTATTTGATAGAGCCAATGGGGCAACAGGGTTAGTTCTGTTGTTGCCAGAAAAGATGGATCTTAAGATGTTTCTAGACACTTGTGAAGGATGCTGCACATCAGAAAAACATCTAGTAGAAGGATTGGTTTCAGAAGGCTGAGAAATTACCCAGCAATATTCGCTTGATGACCACAGCATGTAAGATAGACGTAGGTCCTGAGAAGCAATTTGAGGTAGGAAGTGCAGTTCTATTCATAGCTCTGAAGGTACATATCTTCAACCTGATGCCAGTACCTTTAGGGAGCCAGTGTAGGCAGACAAGTGGAGTTTAACTTGAGGTTAGTTCGACTGATTGAATTCCAGACGTGCTGCTGTGTTTTGAATCATCTGCACTGACTTCATAGCACATGCTGGCAGCCCTGTCAAGAAAGAATTTTAGTCAAGTTACGAGATGACAAGTGCTTCAGCCAGGAGTTGAGTAGCATATACTGATAGATAAGAATCTTTATTGTCAATGCACATACAGCAGGACTCCAGCCAGCAATACAGCATACACAATGCACATATGCAATAAAGGATGATAAATACAGAAAAAAACATAGGGATAGATATAGAAATATACAATACTGGGTTTGACATAAGTGATGGCCCAATGGCCCAGGGCCAGTAAGTAACTTCATTGACAATCATTGTCGGGCAAGTTGATTGGCCAGTCATTGGCCTGTTTGGACCAGTGATGGTGCTTCCGCCAATCTCAGTCACGATGTAGCATGTCGTAAGTTACTCAGCTAGCTTACATGTGTTAGTGTAACTTTGTTCATAAGTGACGCAAAACACGACTGTGTCATATGTCAGTCAGCCAGTCAGCTAGCAAGCAAGTCCATGCTACATTAAACATATACCTTAAGTATAGCTAGACTAGCTAATTTACAAGACTGTTTAAAGTTTAGTGTCTTGTAGTGCCTTATGACAGCTGGCTGGTTTTGTTGTTATCTGTAATGAATATGTTATTGATATCCAATCCTGACATTCAAACTATAGAAGATTAGAGCAGTTTGTGCTGTTGCAGACATTCTTGGTCCTCGGCATTACTGCTGGATCACGAATATATTGCACTGTTCTGCTGATGGTAGCCATTTACTTAAAATCTACTTTGTCACTCCCAATGCTGTTTACCTATATGCTGTGTTTATATGCACAGAATAGCCAGATGAAGTTAATAATTCATTTGAATTCATTTGCATCCATTTGAATGAATTGATTCCTTCAGTAATCTGAATTGCTGTTCGCCTAATAAATCACTCGTTCCCCGATCCTTCGGCTCCTCCTGCTTCCCTGGTCTGTGCTCCCCATGAAGTGAGACAGAATGACAGAACTCCGGAAGAAGACGCCTCGCCTGACCAAGGTTGAGTACCTCGGTCTGGTCAATGAGGTCATCTACTGGCTCAATCAGCCCGAGGTCGGGAGGACCCCGCTGTTAGAGCCATAGCTCACTGGTCTAGGGATATCCTGGAGACGATGTTCCTGACCGAAGACTCTCACCTCGCTGAAGAGGTGAGAGTAAACTTGCAGCAGCTGAGGCGCGGGGTGGCAGAAGCCAAATTGAGGCAGGTAGCCACAGACTGTGACTTGCCTTATGGTCCTCTGGCAGAGACGGGATGACATGCCGGGGTCCATCTTGGTTTCTGCTGCCTCCCCTGCAGTGAGTCGGGAGGAGCCCCTCCTGATTCTCAACTTGGTGCTGTACGTCTCCCCAGGACTCCCCGCCACTTTGCAGCAGATGCTCGAAGTTCATCTGCCTGCAGCCTCCGCCTCTTCATCGATACCCGAGCGTATGCCCGAAGCCTGTACCTTCTACAGTATGATGAGTTGGAATAATCAGTTAGGATGTTTACATACACAATCAAATTGTGTTAATCCGACTAATACCGGATTTTTAAAGTACATGTAAACATGTTAGTCCGACTGAAACCATACTAAATCAAATTTTTCGAATTTGGACTAAGAGACCCAGATAATGCGATTAAGAAGGTAGATTCAAGAAGGTACCAAAAGTATGGTACTTTAAGGTCTTCGTTTTCCAGTGGTGTAAAAACTGGTAGCGGTTCCGAACGACATCACAATGCAAGGTGGGGTATTTTGTACTGAATTCGAAAAATACCTGTAGTAGCAGGACTGGACGACGTGCAATATAAATACCAACGTCGTATGTTATGTGTATCCAATTCTTACATCCCTAGTGAGCTAGATTAAGATCAGGCTTTCTCTTACCTTCAATTTAGTACACATATTATAGCACAGGGAGTTTAAGTCTCACTAAAACATTTTTACTATGTCAGAAGAAAAAAAAAATTAGCATTATTATTAATTTAAATATTGATTATGTCTGTGATGTAATAAGTCAACCAGAAAAAGCCCAAACAAGCTGAAAAGGGCCATATCGTCACCTATCGTAGCAGAGTCATACATACTTCGGTCAATAAATCAATTCCTCTCCCATGCATGTATACTGGAACAAGGACAGAAGTCTGATTAAATGGCCATATAACCGTAGCTGGACTTAGCTGTACGCGTAAACGTCTTGAGTGTCCGGGATGGGATGAGCCTTTGCTGATGCTGAGTGCTGGCACGGATTTGTTGCAGGTTCGGGAGTTTCTTAGGAAGAAGTAGTGTTGTTGGGCCTTCTTCACATGAGTCAGATAAGACAAGGCAAGACAAGATAAGACAAGATAAGATAAGATAAGATGCTAGTTGAGGTCTGATCTTCCTGATATACAAACTATATCTACATAGCTGATCATCTATAATTATCCCCCATTTCCTTCAAACTTTGAGAGAGAAACTTTGATGAACCAAGTTGGGTGTAATTTGTATCTTTTCCACTTTGTGAAAGTTACTTAACTGCAATACATCTGAAATATTCATTGTGGGTTCATAAAGGCTGCCTTAAAATTGATAAAATGAATTTTAATAATCTCTAAATAAATAATAATCACATATGTATTTGATTTGTCTCAAGAGTGCAATCATGTTTTTACCTATTTATTTTTTATGAATTCTAACTATACTTATATCTGTGCTGCTTTAAATTCAACATATAAATTAATTACCTTTAAATTACTGTTTTAATGAAAATTGTATTTTATTGATTGATATTGTATCTTATCATATGGGTATGCATGCAGTCTCCACTGATTTCCTGATTAAAGTCTTCATTTCGGTGTGGTGTGGTGGGGCAGTGGTTAGCACTGCAGTAAGCATGCCTCTGGGACCAGTGTTCAAGTCTCTGTGACAGCTCTGTGTGTGGAGTTTGCATGTTCCCCCCTCTCATTGTGAGGTTCCCTCCCTGCCCTAATCCAAAAACTTACTGAGGTTAGTTGGTGTTACCAAATTGCCCATATTTGTGTGTGATTGTGCCCCAACTTGCTTTGGTCCCTGCCTTGCACCCATAGGCTCCAGACCTCTGTGACCCCCAAATAGGACAATTGGTTTTAGAAAATGGATAGAAGTCTTCCTTTACAGAGATCCATTATGGACTACAGCACAGAGTTTATTTACTTGACGCAGATGTCTTGGTACTAGGAAATAACAAATAAATCGAAAAGCTGGTATGTAGAGAGCTGAGGTCCATTGTTGTGGATAGGTTTAGCTTCATAGACATATTTTTTCCCCTTTTCATTCCCAGACGTCAGCAACGAGTTCCTGCTGTAGAAGTCCTAGCCCTGGATCTGATATGAATTGGTTGTGTTTGTTACAGTCTAAAAAGAATTTAGATACTGTGTCTGATGGATTCTCTTTACCATTTCATGGCAATCCTTAGTGCCTGTGATGGATTATATTATATTTATTTACTATGAGTCACAGAGTTTGGGGTGTATTTTGCTCATACTTCTTGGCAGCATATTCAAATGCCTTCACATATGCCCATCCTTTGTTTAAATAAGTTATGGGTACCCATATATTTCCATTTTTTGCTGCTCTTTAGTTAACTCAGACATAAATTCCCCTGTAACAGACAGAGGAATTCTTTTCTGGAACATACCCTGTAGTGTGGTTTAGTTTATAAATTTAATCAGCAGCTTCAGCACTTGATGTGGTGCCCATTTAAGTGTGAATTCAATTAACATTAGCCGCATCCCGGCTCACTGTCACTCTATTGAGCATTAGCATTAGAAGATGGCTGCCTGAATGGATAGAAGCATGTATGGATACTGGGCTGGACTGGCCATCTGGCGTACCAGGCTGATGGGTATGTGAGCTGGAAAAATATACCACGGGACAGGCCCAAATTTTAATCCCAGTCCAGCCCTGATGGATACATGGGTGGATGGGTGAATTAGCAGCAGTTGGTGATTGATTATCACTGTATAGAATCTGTAGCACTTTAATCCACAATACTGGCCCTTCCGCAGCTTTGATGAGTTCCTAAAAGCAGTAAACCACCAGCTTCAAAGTTCCGGCATCTTCTTTGAACTGCACACTTCTAAGTTTCTAGCTACCCCAGCACTAACCACTTGTTAGCTGATGAAACTGATTGCCTTTGGCTGTAACGGTTACAACAGCAATGCTGCATCAGACCCGTTTGTTCCGGAAGTTTAATACTGTTGACACATTAGGCAAGAATCTACAGCTTTACTTAACTATGCTTCACTATGGCAAATATTGTTTTTTTTTCTTCCTTACTGTCTAGCTTGAGCCAGGAAGTTAAGCTGCACTTTCCTTAGTTTTGATTTCTGGGGATTGAGCTTTGGCCCTGACACCCTTTATTGTCACCGAATTTTCACAGAATTTCATCATTCCTTTCCAATGACCTCATAAAGCCTAATATTTTGCCCTTATAAGGAACAGCACCCTTGTGGTTACATAGAGGTGACAGAAAGTTTCAAATACAGTTGTCATTCTACAAAAGTCTTGTAAAACAGAATCCCCCCCTCCACACACACACAAAGTATATCTGGCATAATTAAGGTAAAAATCATTCCACAACATCTAAAATACAGTACATTTTAGAACTTGTGCAGTATATTATGAAAGTTTGGAGGTATAAACTCTTCGGTGTCCCTTGCTCAATACATATTCTGATTTTATTCTGTTTAATGGCTGTCACCAGGGGGGCAGACATGTTTTGTTTGATTCTCCTTTGATTTTTTTTGTACCAGAGGAGTTTTAGGGATTCTGTGCTATGGTGTGACACTAACTGCTTGCTTTGTCTACAACTTTCACTAGTTACCCAGGGAATAAACTTCTTCCAAAGATTATTTAGATTTACCCATGCCTCAGCAGCGTTACCTTGCCGACTGTTTCCAGCCAACATAAATAATAACGAACCTTTGTGTAGATACAGGGGGGTTTTGACAGCTGCCCCATAGAAGGTCTAGTAATTACAAAAAATTGCACTGCATTGTGAGATAATAATTGAATCAGTTTGCTGTGCCATTCCTCTTGTGTGATCCTGCTGATTGTAGTACTTAGAAAAATAAGCAGTGAAATGATATGAACTGTATAGTGCAAAATGTCCAGATTCATTGTGCATTTGGTCCTTCAAAGAACACTTACTTTATTTTATTTTATTGTCTACCAGACCTCCCACATATTGCAATCCTCCATGGATTTCCATTACAATTCTGTCAGGACCATGTATTATCACCAGGGTACATGCTTTTAGCTGGATCTCTGCACGAGTTCATTTTCAGTTCATGTACTTCTGTCAGAATTTTGCCTCTTAACAAGCACCGTGTGGCTGACTATGTCCACCACATTTTTTGAGGAATCACACCACACTTGCAGCTTCGTCAAAGGTCCTCTGTCTCTAATGACCACACAAAAAACATCGTCCCCAATAAAACTACCGACCTTTAAGCAAAATGTTGTGTTAGCTTGTGTGCTTCAACTGCCTCGCTGGCATATAACATTCTACCTATTTCATCAGCATTGCATGCTGGGAAAAAATATATGAAAAAAACAGTAAGCAAAATATCGTACTTATTTTCTGTACCACAGAGGTAATTTGGAAATATGTTCAGACGCATTAAAAAGACCCTTGAAATTTTCAGGATGTTCTTTAGAAACATGGTCCCTGGATGATTTCCAAACAGACCACTTCTTTCTGGTTTGAAAAAAAAAACATAATTCACATTACATTATTTTTCTACTGTTAGATTATGTTGAAATATATCAAACTGAACAGTGTATTTCTTGTATTTTGGGTTTCGAAAGACACTCAAAACAAAACAATCGCTCCCACCCAAGAGGTTCACTAATTAGAGATGTTTGCTAGGCTGTCGTAGTACTCATTCCCCAAGTGCTTTGAGTATGTTACATGTTGATAAGCAAGCGTCCATTATCAGTTATGAACATAGCATTTAGGTGAAACACTTATCATTTTCAGCACAAATTAATTTAGACTCGTATACCAGAAGCCCAGATGAGTAGCGAAGCAGAAAATCTTTGTTAAACACTGAGTGATTCTTTGCTCTAGAGACACAGCACAATCTCCATAGTGAATCTTGATCAAGTCTATAGAACGATGCATGAAGACCATTATGAACAATATCTTATGAATAATGAATGTCTGTACATACACGCTGAGTGCACAACACATCAAGGTTATCTTCTTAATACTGTGTTGCACCCCCTTTTGCCCACAGAACATTTAGGCATGGATTCATCATGGTGCTGAAAGTCTCCATAGAAATGGTGCTGACTCCAGCACTGCCGACAGTGAGTCCACTGTACGCCATGTGGCTGCTGGAACATTCCAGATACACAAGGGATGCTGCTAAGTTTGTAAAACCCAGCTGTATTGCTGTTTGACACACTCAAACCAGCACTCCCAGTCAAGGGTCAGCATAGTGGATTCTTATGGACACCTGAATCAAAATGTAATTTTTACCATGGGTATTTAAAAATGTTGCAAAATTTTGTTCTTTTTTTTTTCAATCAAAATATTTTGCCATGGACACAGACGTGTTTTGCATTGGACACGATTGTCCATGTATGGGCAGGTTAACAGTCCGGACTTCTAGTTAATGCTAACAAAGTCCATTCAATGGCTGGTAAGACTTTACTTGAGGAAGCACAAATATACTGTTATTTTCTTAATTAATCATGAACCAACTCTTACTTTATGTATTAATTAACCACTGAGTCTTAGTTACTAACAAATTACTGATTATGTTCCTGGCAACAAGTCATTGAGCTCAGTGTTAACTTAAAATTTAGTTAATCATCACTTTATAATGTAAGATGTAATCATTATCTACCCACGATACTGGTAATTATGATTCTAATGAACCAATAAGTAGGTTTGTTGAAGTAAAAAAGAGACATGAGCACTATTTATCAGCTCTTTTAAGTAAAGTGTATGTATTGATCTCGTGTTTGTTTATCATTAAGGAATCGCAATGGATCATTTATTTAATTTCAAGCAGTTACTGTATTTGTTACACTTTGATAACACATCAGATGTCAATGGGAAAAATCATGCTGGATATCTATACTGATATGGACTGGGTAACATGTTGGGAATGAAAGGATGCCACATCGTTTGATGGAAATGAAAATTGTCAACCTACAGAGGGCTGGAATTTCATTGCAGCAACTCAAAATCGTACTCAGTAGTTTGTATGGCCCCCATGTGTGTGCATGCATGCCTGACAACTTCAGGACATGTTCCTAATGAGACGATGCATGGTGTCCTGGGGAATCTCCTCCCAGATCTGGACCAGGGCATCACTGAGCTCCTGGACAGTCTGAGGTGTAGCCTGGTGGCATTGGATGGACCGAAACATAATGCCCCAGAAGTGTTACATTGGATGTAGGCCAGGCGAGCGTGGGGGCCAGTCAATGGTATCAATTCCTTCATCCTCCAGGACCTGTCTGTATACTCTCGCCACATGAGGCCGGACATTGTCATGCACCAGGAGGAACCCAGGACCCACTGCACCAGCGTAGGGTCTAACAATGGGTCCAAGGATTTCATCCCGATACCTTAATGGCAGTCAAGGTGCCGTTGTCTAGCCTGTAGAGGTCTGAGCGTCCCTCCATGGATATGCCTCCTCAGACCATCACTGACCCACCACCAAACCAGTCATGCTGAACAATGTTACAGGCAGCAGAATGTTCTCCACGGCTTCTACAGACCTTTTCACGTCTGTCACATTTGCTCAGGGTAAACCTGCTCTCATTTGTGAAAAGCACTGGGTACCAGTGGCGGACCTGCCAATTCTGGTATTCTATGGCACAAGGCCCACGATAGGACATTGGGCCCTCAGGCCACCCTCATGAAGTCTGTTTCTGATTGTTTGGTCAGAGACATTCACACCAGTGGCCTCCTGGAGGTCATTTTGTAGGGCTCTGGCAGTGCTCATCCTGTTCCTCCTTGCACAAAGGAGCAGATACCGGTCCTGCTGATGGGTTAAGGACCTTCTACGACCCTGTCCAGCTCTCCTAGAGTAACTGCCTGGCATCCTCTCCATGCCTTTGAAACTGTGCTGGGAGACACAGCAAAGCTTCTGGCATTGGCACGTCTGGATGCACCATCCTGGAGTTGGACTACCTGTGTTAACTCTGTAGGGTCCAGGTATTGCCTCATGCTACCAGTACTGACACTGACTGTAGCCTAATGCAAAACTAGTGAAAAATCAGTCAGAAAAGATGAGGAGGGAAAAATGTTGTTGCCGCTCTAGTCCACCTGTTAAATCATTCCTGTTTTGGGGGTCGTCTCATTGTTGCCCCTCTAGTCCACCTGTTAAACCATTCCTGCTTTGGTGGTCATCTCATTGTTGCACCTATAGTGCACCTGTTGTTAATTTCATTAACACCAGAGCAGCTGAAACGGATTAACAACCCCCGCTGCTACTTAACTGACCAGATCAATATCCCAGAAGTTTAACTGACTTGATGCTATACTTTGATTAAAATGTGTTCCTTTAATTTTTGAGCAGTGTATATCTGTTAATTCTATAAACCTTTTTGAAATTACTGAATTACTACTAAGTTACTAAGGAACTTTCTTGTAATTACATTACCTAAAGACCTTCTGTCTTGCCCAATTGTCCACACATACATATTTTATAAAAATCTGCATTTTTAAATCCTTGTTTAATGCCAATTGTGCTGCCAGAAGGCTACACTAAGTGGCAGGTTGCTTTCAGGCTCAAAATTTCTAAGACAGCAGTACACAAGATACAAGGTGAAACAGGAGACACTGGGAATGGCCAAAAACCAGCCAGGTAGAGGGCGGAAGCGACTTTCGAATGCAGAGATGACCGCCAACTTATCCGACAGTTTCTCATGAATCAGAGGATGACATCAAGTGACATTCAAAAACAATGGGAAGCTTTCAGTGGTGTGAAGTGCACTGCTAGGACAATTCACAACAGGCTCCTAGAAGCAGGACTGCAGACCCAAAAAGCAAGGAAAAAGCCCTTCATAAATGAGAAACAGAGAAGAACCAGGCTGCAGTTTTCAAAAAAAAAAACATATTCATATTACATATTACTCACAGATGCGCACTCATACGTTGAGAAAGGAGTGAAAAAAAAAATGTGCTGTGGTCTCTTAATTTTTTCCAGAGCTATATATAGGCCATTATAAGTTTTCCCAACCCTTAAAAAACCCCCTTTAACCTGCCTTCTCCCTTCATCTACAGTTACGGAAATGGATTTAACTGACAACACCAGCTAGGAATAAATCGTTCACCTGGATTCAGCTTGTCAGTCAGTTTTAAGGAAACTGCGCATGGCCCTGATATTTTACACACTCACTCCATATAAACACATTTTGTGTTTACCATTTCACGTGGGTTTTCTTTGAGTAGGGTAGACCAAGTACAATTGTAAAACATTTGACACTTTGTTTTGCCACACAATAACCGTAGAATCAAATTTTTATACTTAATTTATCTTCCATTTATCTAGTATTAAAATCAGGTTGAACAATTCCTGTGCATTTTTCATATTTTACAGAATAAGTGTTTTAAGATAAGGCGCCCTTTTGTTACATCTGTCGTCATGTCTGGGACAGGTGTAACGATACTGTGTGGTAGCTGTATGCCAATCATTATAGTGTAAACAAACCTGCAATAAAATAAAGTGAATTCTTTCTGACATTATTTTGCAATTTTGTCATTAGTTGATTAATCCTTCTTTTGAGAAAAAATCAAATGTTTGAAATGAGATATTCTTTCAGGACATTATAGGCCAATTATTGGTTAGGGTCAACTATCTACATATTGCATATACTTGACAAAATACTTTGTGAAATACCTTTTTTTAAAATACACAATGTTAAAATAATAAGATAAAGCAATGCTCACGGTAATACTTGTTTAATCGAAATCATGTTTGTATTTTCCAGGGTTGAATAACTGAAAACCTGAGCTGCATAATTTTTCGAGACTCAGTTGTGTCAAATGGTTGCCAAGCCTGCTCTGACCTACAGTACATGTGTGTCAAGAACAACAAGATGGCGGAGGCGTAAAGAGAATTTCCCCTCAGGGACCGATCAAGTAGCAATGTTTATTTGTTTGTTTGTTTTGTTTATTATTATTACTTAATGTGCTTTCAATGTGAGTAGACTTGCAACAGCTGTCCCCTGCCGACCACCTTGGACATTTGCCTGAATTTCCCAAAAATGCAACATGCTACTCGATTTCAAAATATCTCATCTTCAAGTAGAGAGATCACCAGTTATAACAACACATTTAACCACACTATCAGAAAAGGAAAGGTTTTTCATAGGGAAATCAGGGTGAAAAAGTGAAAAACGTATCCTCAATAAAAGATATGTGCTGGTATCCTTGGAGCAGAGCTGTGGATCAAAAATCCCACACTTACAAAGGATGATATTGCACTTGCACAGAAGTAACGTGATACATTCACCTTTTTGTTCCAAGGGAGGTAACTCATCATTCATCAATTGTTACAACTGTCCCAGTGTTACAATTGTACGCAGACAATCCTACTGTGGTAACCTCCTGCTGTCAAATGAAACAAAAACAAGCATTTAGTTGAACTGGGGCCTTTAAACAGGCCTATGGGATGCAATTGTGTGAGTATGTCTCTTGGACTGAAATCCTTCCAAGGTGCTCCCTCCCCCCCATTCACTGCAACCCTGCATTAACTGAGCAGTTAATGTGAAATAGATAAATTAATATGCCATTGCGTAGTGTGTACAGTAGTTTTCTGTCCTCCATTCTATAATGATGAGAGACTCATTAATGTAATGTTTAAATGTACTGTATCAAAATAGTAATATATTTTATTCTCATCTACTGTGAGGCTGCAAAGGGGATCACAACATCGAAGGGCTTCATTCGCAGTTTTAGTCACAGCTCAGGTGAGAGATGCCAGTGTGAGAAGGCAGATCCCTGGCCGTTTATTTTTCCGCTGTGCTGCAGAACTGAAGGCCTCAAACTATACCTCTTGGTCTGCTTATCCAGCACCCCCCCCCCCCACACACACACACAGACACATACCTCAGGCACCTACAACCTACACAGAGATATAGGGGGCAGGGGGTTCCTAACTCAAGCTGCTCAATTCCATCCATCATCAGAGATGAAGTCCATCCTCTTTATACTCCTCTCACATTTTCAATTTACACACCCGTTTGTGAGAATATATTTGATTTCATTTTAGTAATAGGTCTTGCTCTTTGTGTGTGTGTGTGCGTGTGTGTGTCTGTGTCTGTGTCTGTGTGTGAGTGTTTTGGCTATATATAAATATATATGAACAAGTAATTGCTAATAATAACAATAGACAAAGCCATCAAGCAATACATGGGGGAAGAACGCCTTGGCAAGCCAGTGACAGGCAGGTGAAGAACAGGCTTTGTCATATCGATTACTTTCACACGCACCTAATTCCCTGCTATATATATAGATTACTCCCTGGGCCCATTTGCCACAAGAAAAATCATAATCCCCGAGGAAACTGTCAGAACATAAGTAACTTACTACAATTATGGGATTTCTAGGGAGATCCTTTGCCGATATATTGTCACACAAATCCATTCCTTTTTACTTTATCATTTCTTTTTATGTTTAACTATAATATTCCTATGCCTGCTGGAATTGACTTTTATACATTTGTCTAATGATGGGGCATAAGTCAACTTATTCGACTTTTTCTACACTGACTTCCCGGTAATAATTTCGAGCTAGGACACCCGTGGGGATATTCAGGTTTTTTTCAAAGATATCTACAAAATTACATGAAATTTATTTTGCAATGTACATAATCTAATTTAATAAACAGAAAGCCAATCAAAACAAATATGCAAAGACAAAATATAACATCTGCCGTTCATTTTACCAGCAAAATACAATGGAAAAAGGCTTAGAATAAAATATTTTGTTTGTTTTCTAGAGTGATATGTGTATACACAGACAAACACACAGACAAACACACAGACAAACACACACACAAACACACAGACAAACACACACACAAACACACAGACAAACACACACACAAACATAATATATACATATATATATATATATATACAGTATATATATATATAGATGTGTGTGTGTCACTCATTTTTTACTTAAATGCCACTATTATTTAGCTCGATTCATATCGTGTTGCCTACAGTATGTACATACACACACACACACATACATATATTATTTTATTTTTAAATATATATATATATAAAGTGTTTCTCAAGCCAAGTCCACACCCTCCTGTTGCACCAAAGTTTCCCAAGCACATTCCAGGAGGTGTACCTTCTGTGGACATCATTTTAAAGTCAGAATACACAGCTGACTCATGGCTAAACTGTTAGCATAGCGAGAAAAAGCTTGGAAGGGATATTACAGTTTTTTCCAATCATTTTAACACGTGTCTCAATACCATGTCCACTTTTTCACAACACTTAACACATGCA
>JAODLD010000088.1:10080115-10098968 GCA_026781065.1 Mormyrops boulengeri | reverse complement strand
TCCCTATTGTTGCGCAATACCGATCTTGAGACCCCCTTAAAATTTTGCTTTTGAGGCTTTCGGGGGGTCTCATGGGTGAATCGAGGGTGTCAGCCCCCCCCCGTATTTCGCACACTGATACTAAGTGATATTAAACATTTACATTTCGAAACGCAAATAACCATACAATTCACTTAAACCGAGCAACATTAAAATAACAAAACGCGGACTACGATTAGCGCGATATGCTTAGTTTAGATCACAAACGCATAACACAATAAACATTTGCTCCGGTTACAAAGTATACTTGCGGTACAAATGAACTGCATACTTACTCAGTATGCACGCACAACTACACCATAAAACCCAACAATAATTTTGGAGAACTATAGCGTTTAACCCTGCATCCTGCCTAAAGGAGAAAGAAAGAGAAGAAAAAAAACCCTACGTGGGGTCTTGCGTGATGCCTCCAATGGCCAAAACAGGGCCGGCTCAAAACGCTGTACTATCAACAAACACCTCACTTAACAGCCTTTTCCACAGTGCAGATAGTTTGACAGCAGTGAAGAACCGGACATTTGAGAGAGTGCTTGAGAAACAGTTTAGAGAGGGGGAATCAATCTAAATGTACAGTCATTGGTCAAAAAGTATTAGTCACATTTCAAAATAAAAAATGGCTAGGGCCTCTATTAATATTTATACATTAATAAATTGGATTTCACCAATGCATCCTGAGTTCATCCCAGATTGAATCCAGTGCAAACTTTTTTTTTAATCGGGGCAATCTCACAGTGAACTTTTATGCCAGTGCACCGATGCAGATTGGTGGATCTTACCATCCCTTATGTATAAAAGCAGGAGAAGTTATACCTCAGGAATGAATTGGACAAAAAAAAAAAACTGCAGAAGTAGTAATGTATGCAACTGTAACAGGGAAGAGCTGGGTCTTCCATTGGCACAAGGGATTGGCTGTTTGTTTTCAGTGGCATAAATTAATTGATCCTATTGGTCAACATCTGGTTCTTTGTAGACTTGGGGTGAGAGTCATTGACAAATCTGGCCAGGTGACAGGAGCCACACAGGTTCATAGTAAGTTCTGTTTCAGAATGTTTTACACAGGCTTCTGAATGTCAGGGATCATCAGAATTTATTACGTCCGTACTGACATCACTTCTCATGCATTTTGATTTAATATTGGACATGATTGTACTATCATTGCAGTTCTGATTGAATATGTGAATGTAGCCATGTACACAACTACTTCCTATATGTCATTTTAGATTTTTCCCTATTTTGTCCTGCTAAACATTTGCTCAAGTGGTTTTATGTTTCACAGTGAGTTATATTGTTTCATTGTGCTTGAGACACAAATCAGTGTATTTCTACTGTTCGTATCAGGTTAATAAACTGTTGTGCCAACTTCAGGTGTTATTCCCTAAACACAACACAGAGACGCAGACATTCCCACCACACAATGCTCCATCAATTTCTTCATGTCAATAATTTTGCTAAAAAATTTATGAGAAACCACTTCAGTTTTTGAACACATTCATCATGCTCAATACATTTATTTTCAAAGATGTAATTTCCCTCCAGGGATCAATAAAATACCCATGCACTCATCCAAACAGATCAGAATAGGATCCCAGAATTTCATACTTTCAACAATGCATCACACATTTCAAAAATATAGTTACAGACAATGCAGCCTATCCAAGAATTTGAACACATCCTTAACCTTTCTGTCAAGAACAAGCAGTTGATTACCTTTCAAATCCACTACAGGTAAAAGCCTACAAAGGTGTAGTTACATTTTTCATCTGGCAAAAGAGATTTGTAAGACGAGTTTGTCAGTATGCTTAGAAGATGTATTATCGGAGCAACAACAGTTCGTACTCCAGTTGCAGGACTCAAACAATGGAAGTGCTTAAGGCAAAGAACACGATCGATCGCTGTTTATACTGTAGAATCAGAAGGCTGCGTGTGGAATCTAACATCTTCCGTAGGTGATGTTTGTATTTAATTCATGCCAAAATTTGTATTATGTTTACAAATGAATCTAGATAGGCTCTAAAGTACAGTGGAATGACCTCAAGATATTCATCACTACTACTCTACTCAAGTCACCTAATAAAATCTCAGTTCCTTCCTGCAGTTTCACAAGAGTATCAGTCTGTGATGTAAAATATGATATTCTAATTGTGTTACATTGTCACAAGCAACCATCGTTGTCCTATAAATAATAACAGCACCAAATAAATATGTCAGTTTAAAACATGCATATTTGTTTACAAAACTGAGTACACTCACTCTTTTGTTTGTTTGTACATTGGTTAGCTGTCTCAACATTTGAAACACCCGTTTCATATGGCAAAAACAGCTTTTGTCTGCTGTTGCGTTTTTTTACTCATTGCTTCTTGCTCAAGCTTTCAAAACATTACATGCTCCGATTGCTATTCCCTGAAATTAAATGTCATGTCAGTGTGATTAAGGAATAAGAATAGCATGAATTATTAAATTAATTGTTCTCTTGTTTTTCAAGAAAAGAATGGACAAGCCCCTTTTCAAATGTTTTTAATCGGACAACTTTTTATTGTATCAATTTTCCCCCATTTTTGTGCCATATAAATACATTTTATCTTTTCCATTGTGAGTGTGACAAATTTACATGTTCATTATATTCTCGTTCATTTGTTTGCTGAAATAATCACTAAGAATGTGTTTGTCACTGTCAAAGTGATGTGGTGGACTTGCTTTCGTAAGCTTTGGATGGATCGTATTAAGTAAAGAAGTTATTCTGAATAAAGCCACAGAATACATTGCATATTCTAATCAAGGACGAGGAATTTGACAGGAAAATGTATATATTCAGTATTGTGCAAGTCTTAGGCAAAGAAAATAATGTTTAAATGATCTTCATGGTGGTATAAAACTATGGAATTATGACTGTCAAAGTGTGTTAGCTTAACAATTTCAAAACCTCTCTTAAAGTCATTTTAATATTTACACCAGCCATGGGGCATACCGATGTATTTTGACTGATCACCAGCATACCTTATATGTATGAAGCCAGAATCATTAGCACCCTTATAAGAGGCATAATGTTGTTCTGTGTTGTACAAATGTATTTTTGTTTGGTGAATTTTATGTACATAAACCTAGATGAAGACACACACACACACACAAATAATTAATTACATGCATACATGCACATGTGTTAATCATTTGGTGTTTTTCATTTATTATGACTTGGTTTGGCTTGCATGATTTTACTTACATGAAATACACAAGGCACACCATTTAATCATTTTATTTTTCAGGATGTTAATTTAATAATGCATATAATTATGTTTCTTAATTTCTCGTAATTTGCAGTTACCTGGAGGAGCATAATACAGTTTGCTGGTTGGTTTGTGCATCTTTCCAGTTGGGTGGGCAAATAGTCCAGGTCATGATAATTCCCTTTAAATTCCCTTTGGCTGTACCAATGGGAACCCACAGCAGGGGGGTGGGTAGTTGGTTTTGGGCATAATTGTTAATTATTTTCCATTTAGTTTTTCTTTATAAAATGCTTTGTATAACGTGATGGGCCGTTTGTGTGTGTTGCTGGTCTGATCACCCAGTATAAATGTTTCCCCAGTGTGTTATTTGGTAGGTCAGTTATGTTCAGTGTAAGTTGGGTTATATAGTACCTTATTTTTGGTTTCATTCTGTTTTGTTGACTTCATTTTATTGTATTTTCTTCTTTGGGATATTCTTTTGAATTTTGATTTTTGGTTCCTGACTAAATTTTGTGTCGACCACAATCTCTGTACCCCTGTGTCTGTTTGCTGGTCCCTCATAGTCCTGTATAATATTTTGTGCAATTTTGCAGAGCAGTGAGTGTAGGGGGGTAGAACCAGCAACACAATAAATGCCGACCCTGTGCCGTAAATGCCGACCCAATGCCATTTAAGTTGGATGCTAAAAGCACATGATAACTTCTTTTAATCTACCTAGCAAAACAAAGTGTATTACATAGAAAACACAGAAAACTTTTAAATACACACAAGTGAGAAATGCATGATGAACTGCACAAAGTAAACCTGCATCTACACAAAGTGAATGAGCCATCTAGGCACAACAAACGCAAACACAATACAGCACTCAATAGAACAGTGTTTAGACATACAGTATGATGCAGCAATTTTGCACATAATGCTGGCCAAACACTAAAAAGATCACTCAGGGATGCCTGGAAGACTTTCTCCTTCACATGCACATGACTGACTGGTGTCAGACAAGGCGAACATCGCATATTTATTGGTCATGTGGGAGGGACAGTAAAGTGTAGCAGCCAACGAGCATCATTGTTTCCCTGACAATTGCTGACATCATACAAGGATATCCATCATTTTTTGTACCAGATACTTGTTTAAACCGGATATTCCCCTTACCTCTAGTATCCATGTCACCATTCAAAGAATCAATGCCCTGCACTGTGGGCAGTAACATCAGGAACACATGCTGCAATTAGTCTCTGGAACAAACAACAACAACAAAAGAACCTCTGAAAAAAAACATGTAAACACTTCAGAGAGAGGAGGCACCGTGACTGTGATACAGGGAAAGGGACACTCCATTGTGTGCAAGCAGTCAGATCAAGCATTAATCAACATTCCCAGCAGGTCAGGGACTAGGACACTGTGCCTCCACTTTAAAGTACTTCTCTGCCATCAACAATGATTCAATAGGTGTAATTACCCTTCAAAACATATTAAACTGGCTATTTGGAATTGCTGCACACTACAGATTGTATGAAGGGAAGGATTCATCTCAATGAGAACATTAAGTTCTAGGAAAGGTATTTTCAGCAGTCTAAAACAGCCAATGGGTTGTTAAGTCTAATTAGATCAACTTTTTAAATTAAAAATCATTAAAAATCCCAAAATAAATTATTTAACATAACTGAAGATGCTGAGGCACACCTTAGTTGTTATCAGGACTGACAAAAAATGTATATGCCAGTTAAGAAATGACCAAAAAATGGGTCAACCAAAGTTACAAAAGCTCTCCGCCGAGAAACTTTTTGGTATTTTTAAATAATCAGTGGTACTCAAGTTTTCATATATTTTTGGCATATTAATTATTTACCAGATGTTTTTAGAAAGCAGGGTCAGATACCTCTTGGAGTAATTGGGGTTAAGGGCCTTACCTAGGGGCCCAATGGTGGGATCACCCTGCCGACCACGGGATTTGAACTGGGTGACCTTTCCGATCGCAGTGTCCAAATCCACTGACCCACACATTGCTCCCATATACAACATCACTGGTCAGAAGACAGCTGTTTGTGTATGTTTTTTGACAGAGAAAAAAATGTGCATCTTTAGTAACTTCCTGTTAATCTTAAGGAAAAGCTGTTGCCCCACTAAGCATTTTCACACTTAAGTTCCAGAACCTGTTGCCTGGTTACAAGTTATTGGGCTGTCTCCACCTGGAACTTGTAGCTCCCAGCCACTTTCGCTGTCGCTTTCACACCACGCAACAGGAACTGAGACCTTTACACCAAATAATCATGGGAGATACAAAAAGCTTGTAGGTTAAACTTCTCACTTAATTTTATACGAAACTATGACTTTCGTTAATCATTTGTTAGTTATTGGGGTTATTGATCGCAATCAAAATGGGACACAGCCTTTTACTTATGTTTTACTTATGTTTGGGCATTCAAATTTCGTTGTATCTACAATGACAATAAAGATATATTCTATTCTATATTCTTCTACCTATTTGACCTGCAATATTTTTATGATTCTTATTAAATCCGACCAGCAAATCGATCATTCATTTTCCACAGAATGAAAATAAAATGTAACGTTATCCCGCTAATAAGCGCTGGCAAGTTGCACCGCCGGTACCGGCGAGATTAGAAAAAAGTATATTTGTTATCCACCAAATTTTATTTTGCATTAAACGTAAGTGAGGTACAAAAATAATTCTATCTGCTCAGTTTTTGTTCCGCTACTTCTATCTTTTTTCGCTGCACTTCTGAGTAGCTTCCAAGTTGGCACCAATACTCGTGATCAACCAATCAGCAAGCTATCGCTCTAAGGGCCTCCCCAGTAGTTTGTGTTTGAAAGAAAAGTACCTAGTCTGGAGTAGGTACTAAAAAAGGGTTCTGGAACTGCCTACAAGGAACTACAATCAGGATTATCAGGATTAGTTCCTGAGGACAAAAGTTTCTGGTTCTGGAAAAAAGTTCCTGCGGTGTGAAAGCACCTGCTAATTAGCTGAAAAACCACTGGGACAAATTTAGGACAGAAAGCCTCCCTTACTCATTTAATTCCATTTATCTGCAAATTTGCATTTTCCCATAAGATAATCTATGCAATAATAATTATAGCTATTTAGGTAAACACTCCTCCTTGATACTGACTTTCCTGCTTACATACCACTCAAAAGTTCCAAAGCAACTGAAAGCAACCAGTAATGTTGTGTTGAGTTTTGTTCCCATCAGAAACAATCAGTCAGTATAATAAGGATTCTCAGTATACCTACAAAGGCAGATTGCTAAAATAAGAACAAAAATATTGAACTCACTTGGAAATTGTATTTTAGCCATTTTTTGTAAATTGACAAAATGCTTTCTTTTCTCATAATGTGCTTTGACCTGCAATAACCATTATACAGAAGAGGAAATAAATGCTATTTGAAAATCCTCCTCAAGCAGTATGCATAATTTAAAAAGTAAGGCAATTATCGTATGTAATTGGCCCTTCTTCATAAATTTAACACATTAAATCCAACCTGAGATAAACAGAAGGAAAGTAATGGGGGAAATAAAACTTACCTCTTTATACGCCTAAGTATATAATCGGAGTCTTGTTAGTTTTTCTGTGTGTGCTTTTCAGACTGATTATAATGATATGGTATCATTGTTGCAACCGAGGTCATGCTGAAAGTGATCCCAGTTCCCGTTTCCTTGTGATTTGCTTTGGCGTTTACATTTTAGCATAGCCTAAATTGCACCCTTTATTTAAGACATCGCTCTCTCATAGAGTTTATGATTAAGCGGCTCAGAAGACCGTGCTTCATGCAATGAAAACCTTTTTTTCTTCCAAATTTCATTTTCATTCAGGTCTCAGTGGATACTAGAATTTCAGTTTAGTGATAACTTTGATGCCATGTTGTTTTTATTTTTATATTAGGAGAATATTCTTACATCACAGGTGGGTAGCAGAGGCAGGTAAGTGCTTTAATGTCCTTTAAAAAGAATGTGGAGATTTCACACTTTTGTGTATAACAGCAGCTGAGTCACTGTCTGAGCCTCTCACACCTTTCAGCAGGCATCCAGGCCAGCTCATGTTGGGGCCATTTTTACCTGGATAGTTAGCTGCAGAGGATGATGGGAAGAGGCGGATGTGATCACACTCACCCAATCCCATAGCACTCTGTGCTACATTATATTTAGTTTCAACTACAAGCTGAAACATCTCCTGCCTAAGAGGTCCTTTAAGACGAATTAATGGATGGATGGATGGACAGATGGATGGCTGGATGGATGGAAGGCTTGTTTGAATTGTTTAATGTCTGTTATTAATGGCATTAATGAGTATTTTTTTATTTACCAAACAAAGCAAAGTACTTAATTAGAATGTGGTGGTGTTAAATGAATTTTCAAAGCATGGAGCACACTGTAACTCTTTGTTACACTTTGCACTGTGTCTGTATACAGTCATACACATAAATATGTCTTCTTTGTACTAATTAAACTGAAACTGCACAGACTTTGTTTGCTCTCTAGAGTATTCCGCTTTGTTTTCACCTTCAGCTGCTTTGTGCCATTATACTGTGGAAGACTAAAAGTAACAAAGCAAACTTCATGAGGTAATGTGGACTGAAAATAAAGGCGATTTTGTGCTTTGCCTTTCATGGTCTATCTAGTGCTATTTGATGGTCTGTTCTAATGCTATTAAAATGTGGCACAGCTACAGAGAAATAAGCTAATTTGTAGCAGACTGTCATTTTACACTACGTTCATTATACAAATTTAGTATCTACGGATGCTACACGTGTGTGCTCCATGTAGTGGTCTAATATCAGAGCTATACTTTCAATTCAGTTCAATTCAATTCAGTTCAGTTCAGTTCAGTTCAATTCAATTCAATTCATTTCAATTCAATTTTATATAATATATTTCATAACAGAGTTGCACTTTTCATTACTGTGTTGTGATAAATTTAACATCATAAAGAGAAAACAATACAAAAAAGAAAGAAAGCCAGATGACAACAGAGGAGAGGAACTATAAACTCCCAAGTCAGGAGAAAAGAAACCTCTGCGGGTCCAACCCCCCAGGCATGCTAACATTGCAGGAAAAAGAAAAAGTGGGTTAAAAAGAAAGGTGTAGACAGTAATCAAGTCAAGCTGAAGTCTATCACTGAGTCAGTTCTCCATGCCGGCCTGTGTATGGTGACAGACTTAAGGCTGCACCCACGATGTTACAGCTCGTAAGTCACATCCACAATGTCACCCTTCTATGGAACTGAACCAGGACTCCAGCTCAGATGGTGTCCACATAGTCACATTAATGGACAAGCACAGTAGATAAAAATGGCATGTACAGCAGCACTAGCAGCTATAGTTACGGTGTGTTATATGTTAAGTTGTGGGCAAGCTAAACTGAAGTAATATAGGTCTTCAGTCAAGATTTAAAGACTGAGACCAATTCGGCATCCCGAACATTGGCTGGCAAACCATTCCACGATAATGGGGGCCCTGTACTGTAGCAGAATGTTTTACCACCAGCTGTCACTTTATTTATATGTGGAATGACAAGGAATCCTGTGTTCTGTGATTTGAGCTGACGATGTGGCTTGTTAACTTGAAATAATTCTGTTAGATAGGCAGGTGCTAGACCTTTAAGTGCCTTATATGTAAGTAGGGAAACTTTGAAGTCAGTCCTGAACCTAAAAGGAAGCCAATGCAGGGACCCAAGAACAGGGGTTATGTATTTAAACTTCCTGCTCCTGGTGACAAATCGAGCTGCTGCATTTTAAATATGCTGCAAGGTGTTAATGTGCAGTGTGTGCTGCAAGATAACAGAGCGTTACAGAACTCTAACCTACTGTGTAGAAAGGCATGTATTAATTTCTCTTGTCTAAAATAGTAAGGAATCATTGTAGTTTGGCAATGTTCCGAAGCTGTAGAAAGCATACTTTAAAAGGCAAGGATCACTAGATGGAAAATTTATCGCACATAATAAATGTTTACACTGTGAGAATCCACACATAATATTATATCTGATTAAAGGAGACACTGTTGAATTAATACCCTGAATATACTATTCTTAGGTAGGCTAAATGAGCACTATAATGCATAATTCTTTAAATAAACAGTTTTAGTTACAAAATATATTCTGAAACTGGGTGTTCCATTTTCTTACCCATTTAGAAATTTGAGCGATCTCATTTGAATAAGATCGCGGATGAATAATTCTAAGAGAATGATACTGAATATATGAGCATGATTTAGCAGGCATCTTTGGTGTACATATAGATCAAGATGAAAAATAAAGGAGCCACCATGACAAAGAATTTGAAAATTTTTCAGTAATATATAATTTGTTATGTTCTTTGCCATATATGAATAATGGAACAATATTGTCAAAATGTGACTTTGTAACTTTCCGAACTGGAAGTTGTATAAATGTAATTCTGGATATAAAATGAGAGATGTCTTAATGGGGGTAGTGTGTTTGGGTCGGAGAGCGTGTGGCCCCACCGGCTATGCCTGTGATCAGAAAGCCATCGGTTCGAGCCGGACTTGGGAGAATAGTCACATCTGTAGGCCCTTAAGGTGGCTGCCCTTCACTGCCAAGCTCGTTCCCACCTGTCTGTCATGGAGAGCAAGACAGCTGTAGAAGAAAAGAGATTTACCCACAAGGATCAATAAAGTGCCTGTATCATTATTAATCATGTGTGTTAATGTAATGTGTTGATGGGGCAATGAAACCATGCATTCAAAGTATATCTAAAAAGTAAGAAATTTAAACTCACCGCAGCTTTCAGGTATCCTGTGCAAATTACAAATGTACCCAATTATTCTGCTTAGGTAGTTTCCTATCATTAAAACAATATAAAAATAAGAGGCCTGAGCATGTAGGATGTTTTGCATACACACTGCACCCTATTAGTATTCCTGTAACCGCTGTGTGTACGCCTGGGTCTTTTCTGAACCTTGTGGTTGCCCTATTTGGTGTGTCTGAGACAGTAATACATTTTGAATTGAAATTCAGCAAAATTCTAATTCAAACAAGCTGAGTGCGAAGCTGCCCGGATGAGGAATCAGCACCTCCAAGTCTGAAGCCATGGTTCTCGACCGGAAAGGGATGGATTGCCCACTCCTGGTGTTACTGCCTCAAGCGGGGGAGTTCAAGTATCTTGGGGTCTTGTTCACAAGTGACGGAAAAAGGGAGCAGGAGATCGACAGATGGATCGGTGTAGCGTCGGCAATAATGCGGACGCTGTACCGTTCTGTTTTGGTGAAGTGGGAGTTGAGCCAGAAAGCAAAGCTCTCAATTTACTGGTCGATCTACATTTCTACCCTCACCTATGGTCATGAGCTCTGGGTAATGACCGAAAAAAAGAGATCGCAGATACAAGCGGCCGAAATGAGTTTCCTCCACAGGGTGGCTGGGCTCAGCCTGTAGAGAGAGGATGAGGAGCGGGGACATTCAGGAGGGGTTCAGAGTAGAGCTGCTGCTCCTCCACATTGACAGGAGCCAGTTGAGGTGGTTCGGGCGTTTGTCTAGGATGCCTCCTGGATGCCTCCCTGGGGTGGAGTTTCGGACATGACCAACCGGGAGGAGGCACCAGGGCAGATCCTGGACACGCTAGAGAGATTATATCTACTATTATAGGTCTGGGCATGCCTGCTTAGACTGCTACCCCCACAATTCAACCCTGGATAAGCGACAGAAAATGGATGGATGGATGGATGGATATAATAATAATCATAATAATCATAATAATCATAATACATTTGTGAATATGTGTGTGAATATTGTCACTTTGCTACCTCGTCACTTCCTCGATGTTCTTGTCAACATACACTAATAAATAATGTTAAATAATGTTTTGTCTTTTTTGGCCTTAATGTCATTATGTCTTAAATATTTTCACTCCCATAACCACCAGTTAAGGCCCCCAGGACAGTCAGAAAACAAAAAAAAAGAAAAAAAAATCAAACCATCGTAGGCATCCTTTACATCAGAAAAATTAGTTTTTATTGAGATATTAATTCAGAATTATGAAAGAGGACCATTCAGGTAGTTCACCAATCATAAGCATTTTGCTTTGTCCACTGAGTGTCCGTAAAAACAGGTCAAATGACCCCACTGCATTTTTAATCCGACCGCCATCATTTATTGCCTCCAGTGTTTTGCATACTCGTAATATTTCCCAGTCAGTTTAGAAACGGGGTATCAGCTGCACATTGCTGAGCTATAGCCAGGGCTGCATATAACTGGTACGCAAGTACGCATTCACCTTTAAAAGCGATACGTGCGGCAATCGATACGTATGCATTTGCACTGTAACAGCCATCAATTGCCGCACGTATCGCTTTTAATGGTGAATGCGTACTTGCGTACCAGTTATATGCTGCCCTGGCTATATTCATACCATCCATACATTTTCTGTAACCACTTGTCCTGTTCAGGGCCATAGGGGAAGCCAAGCAGGGAACAACCCAGGATGGTCCATCAGTTCATTGCAGGGCACCCTAACCTGCAGGGATTGGGTAACTCCAGTTCACCTCAGCATGCAGTGGAAACCCCTTTATAACATGAGGAGAACATGCAAAGAGAACACACATGGAGCTAAGGCACTGGCTGAAACACTGGTCCTAAAGGTAGAAGGCAGCCCCGCCATGCCACACTTACACATTGATATGATGCTTTTAATCAAAGCACCTATCAATATACAGAAGGCTTACAGTTCATGTGCATTTCGCACTGTAAGCACATATCACATATCATATCATAATTCATTATTACATTATAACAACTATGGTGCATGCCATATAAAGCATCTATGGTAACCACAAAAACACACACACAGACACACACACACACACACACGGGTTTTCACAGTATACATAGAGTCAGTGAAATGCAAATACAGAAGCTGTTTGAATTGCGTCCTGAGTATAACAAGTCACAGACCACTGTTTTTCAAAGCAGTTGATTGCACACTGTTGCATGACAGTATGAAAATAATATCCCTGTCGGCAAGCTAAGAAATTATCAAAGGACTACTGCTACTTGTTATGGTGTCGTGTTTGGGCATGTGAAATATTTCCTTAATAAAAAATGAGGCTTATAACACAAGAATTTAATAATCTATGCGTTGTAATCAATTATTTTCTATCAATGTCCTCACTCTGATATTAAGGTTTATGATTAAAATGCTAGATATTAAAATGGTTTTTCTCATTAGCGTTGCCTAAAGCAGCTGTTGGATTGTTAAAATTCAAAAATTACACAAAACATAACAGAACATTGCAAAATTTAAATACATTGGTATATAAAACTCATGCATTGAAAGCCTAATTGAATCTAAAGCCTTAATAATGAGTGTCAAAGGAATGAACATTTCTATACCTTGATACCAATTATGACATCTAACATAGTATGTGTATTGGTAAGAGCACAAAGTAGTTCATATTAAGAGGATATGACCAGTTTGTGAGTGGCCAATCAAACTCTGCATGCAAGAAGGCTTCCATGTTATAATAATAGTCAGGAGTTGAACTTATGCACACTCCATAGTCTGTTGAGCTACACACTGACAGCAAAACAAACCTGCTCTAAGTGAGGCTTGAACTTACAACCTGAGCATCACTCAGTGTCATACTGCCATATAAGCACCATGTGCCGGCCAATTGCACCACTGGAACCCTTTGGTGAACTGCTGTTAAATCCCTTATCCTTTCTCTAACAGAATTCAATATAGTTGTACAGTTTACATCAGGGGTGTCAAACTGCAGCCCTGGAGGGCCGGAGCCCAGCACAGTTTTTGGTTTAACCTCGTTTAACACACCTGATTCAACTCCTTGTGCTAATTACCACATAGCTCTTAAGCTGAATCATTTATGGTGGAACAGGGAAAGAACTAAGCTACACAGGGTTCCGGCCCCCCAGGACTGGAGTTTGACACCCCTGGTTTACATGATTGCTGCTTAGCTTAGTGTCTTCTTAGCATCTTCCTGTAATTTCCAGATAAATGTTCTTACCTGGCAGGGGAAATTTCATGATCTCAAAGCCATTGCACCGAGGTTGTGCTGACTCCCATGAATTCCCAAATGGGGAAACCTTGACTCCATAATTTCTAGTAGTGGGGGGGACTGCATTTCCGCTCTTTTCCTGATAGGGGGAAGTGTGTTGCTCTGGGTGGTAGGACTGCCTATCACAGGATGACCGCCTTTTCAAATCCTGTGATTTGCTGAATATTCATATCACTTTAGGTCCTTAATTCAGGAGACTGTTCCAGGGGTACACTTTACTTGATTTACTTATGTATGTATGGAAAAACACTAGATAGTCTCTTGTGATTATGCTATAATAGTGTGTGTTGTATTATGGCAAAAAGGTTATTCACTTTGAAAATTCTGTATTATAGGTAGCATACACTGTACTGTTCTTTGCCTATCTCTCCTAGTAATTTTGTTCAGCTTTGCTCACTAAATTAAGCTTCTAGAGATGATATATCCAACGTTTGCATATCCAGAAAGCAGTGCTCTGTTGCGGTCTGGCAGACAAATCCCTCATGTAAATAAAATGGCCTCACCTCTAGACATTAAGCAGGCCATTCTGGAATTAGTAGCTCGGAAGACGAAACACAGCCCTTTATCTGCACTTCGGCCCATAAATAATGTATGCAGCTTATACCCTTAAATGTGGGCACTTTGGTTTGTATATGTCTTCAGTAGCCCTGTATAGAAGCTGCTATTTTTCTACTGTCTTTGCTTGAGGTAAATTAGCTTCATGTTTTATGATAAACTCTTGGTACTTGCCTGCACTTACATGTATGGTGAGCAAGTGTAAGCGTATAATACATACATTCTGTGAGGAATCGAAGTAAGATTCCCACTAAAACAGGATGTAGAGTTGGGCTTCTGTTTTTTTATGCTGCAGTGGAAGTTTCTTTGAAGTATCGGCTTGCATCCTCAGTGGCTAAGGTTGGGTTATAAATCACAGACGCACACCCATTAATTGAGAAATGAGCAAAACAAAAAATGTTGTTGTGGTCTCTTAATTTTTTCCAGAGCTGTGTATGTATTTTAATGCTGTGCAAAAGAAGCACCAATTTCCACAGCTGGTTAAAAATTACATAGGTCACATCCTAGCTGATCCTCAGCTTAGCTGCACAGTAACTGAACCTCTGGACCCTGTCGGTATGCTGTGTGTCTCCAGGCCCATTTTATTATTTTCCATTTGAGGGCTTAATTTAAGAGCAGTTGTTAATTATTTTTATGCGATATGAGCAGATGTAAATGGTATATTCTGTTTTGTCCTAAACAGGGTCATTAGCCTATCCTAGAAGTTACTGGGACATGGCAGGTAATATCCCCAGTTGAGGCACCAGCTCATCGCACATGCCATTCACATCTGCGCATAATGCAGCACCATAGCATGTTGCCAACGTGCCAACATAGCACAGCAATGTAGCATAGCGGTGGTAAACTGGAGGAAACCCATGATGGCACGGGAGAACATGCGAACCCCACACTGGTAGAGCCGGGGAGGTTAAATGAACCATGGCCTCCAGCATGCCACCCGCACTGTAAAAGTCGATACCATAAAACGAACCGTTACAGCAGATCCATGAAGCATTGTAAATGAGTCTAAACCTTTGAAAGACAGTCAGGCAAAACTGGTGAGGGCTTGTTGTTTAGTCAGATAATCCATCCATCCATCCATCCATCCCCAACCACTTATCCTAGATAGAATTGCAGAGAATATAAGACGTCATCATTTTCGCTTAGCTGCATTCTCCACCATCACATGAAAAAGCGTGTTCTGTCTGATAACAAAAGCTTAATCCTTTAAGTTCAGGGAACATCAGATCTCAGAGACTGGACTCTAAAGGAGAGCAAGGAGTAGGCGCAAAGCTAGGGCAGGAAGGTGAAAGGCAAAGACTGGAGAACTGACAAGCGGATTAGCATTAGTCTGCGGAATAGAATTATATGCATGCCCCATTGCATTCGCAATTTAATCTTCATGAAGAATTATTCCATAAAACCTAAAACAGCTACTACAGCTGCCCTCAGCAGCCACCTCATCTCTATGGCCTTCCAGACAGGGTGTCCTTTTGTTTGCAGAACCACGTCACGGATCATCGAGTGCTGTCTCCACAGAAGCCTCTCTGCACATCACTGTTGCACTGAGCTGTTATTTTTTGCACTTGCGGCTTTCCTGGTAGCTTTATTGAGTCTGGCCGTTCTCCTCTGACCTCTCTCATTAACAAGGTGGTCTCAGCAACAGAACCGCCACTGCTGGATGTTTTTTTTTCATTATTGCACCATTTTATAGACAGTGTCTTACATGACAATCCCAGGAGGGTGGCTCTTCCTGAGACCCTGGGTCCAGTACCTTGGGCACCAACAAAAAAAATTACTTAGATCACACATCTTATCTGTTCCTGACTGTATGCTGTGTCTCTTCATTCCAATTGTATTATTCTACATATTATTCTACATTTATGAATCATATTTGCAATAATTAATAAATGCCAAAGACTGAAACTGAACTATTTAGGACTGAAAAACAAAACAAATGAAATTATTACTCTGATTATGGATTATATTTGCTGAGTACAGGGATATGAAATGGAGCATATTAGTCTTTAACTTTGACCATTCATTTCATTGTTATTGAGTATATTTAAATCACTCATATTTCAGTTATTGAGTATATTTCAGTCACATACTGCACTTTGGTTTTGCACCTTAGAGACTGGTTTTGGGGTACAAAACTTTAATTACTGAAAAATTTGGAGGGGCAGCATGTGACTCAATAGCCTAAGCATCTGTGCCTGGGATCAGAAGGTTGTCAGTTCAAGCCCAACCCTGGCACATTTCTGGGCTCTTGAGCAAGGCCATTTAACCCCAGCTCCCTGGGTGCTACTATGGGAGGCAGCCCTGCCTGACCAAGCTTGATGTCTTGGAGAGCCAGATGGGGGAAGTGAAGAGGAGCTTTCCCCATGGGGGTCAATAATCAGTATCAATTATTAGATACACACAACATATTCCACAACTAAGTTTGTTGCATTCACAGTTTCATGCTAAATGATCAAAACAAGGTGAAGACAATGGTAATAATCAGGATAATAAAGGTAATGATAAAAATAATATGGTCTAGAACAGGGGTAGCCAATCTTATCTGCAAAGGGCCGGTGTATATGCAGGTTTTCGCTGCAACTCCCTAATTAGGTCACTAATTAGAGGACTGATTGGCTGAAGAGTCCTCACACCTGGGTTTGAACAGGTGTATCCCAAAAACCGGCATACACACCGGCCCTTTGCGGATAAGATTGGCCACCCCTGGTCAAGAATCTGGGCAACTGATGCCACCATCATTGCTGTCTGATGAAGGCATTGCCTTTGAATACAGAGTAAGGACACTGAGTATCTACATTTGCATTTATGTATTTAGCTGACACTAGTGTCCATAATGAGGTACAAGTCAGGCAAATAGTACATTACAAACAACTGTGGGGGAGTCAACTGGGTGTGAGTGCAGCTAGCCTGAGGTACAAGTGTATGCAGTATTGGAGCAAGAGCTACCTAGAACAATATAGCAAAAACCTGAAAGAGAAATTTTCATTCAAATCAAAGGACAAAGTGCCACCTTAAGGGCATTCAGTGAGCATAAGGAACCAGCTAGGGAAAATAGAGTGGTTTGTGGTAGTACAGGTGGGTATGGAGTCATATCCAAATGTAAAAATTATTATTTAAAAAAATTATTAAAGTACTGCAGCACATGGAATTATGGGAGTGGGCTAGCATAGGCAACGCCGTCCATCCACCATAGGTAGAACAGTACTTAACATTCACACAGCACATTCTGGAGGAATGATATCTATATGGCTGCTGCGAATTGGCATCGACTTGGTCACATCTAATAATAATAACTTAACATTTAATTCAAAGAGAATCAAATGAATGTCTATTCCAGGCAAATGATTGCGGAGTAACAAGGTGCAGTGTTCCCCGGGTGAGTCAGGGAAGAACTGACGTCAGGACAGTTACCTGTTAATATCTTAACAAGCTTTGATTTACTCATTTTGCATAAATGAAAATGAATAACCCAGGACTGGCTAGAGGCTGCATCCACAAAAGGAGACTTTTATTTTTAGGAGGAGTACCGCTAAACAGTGAGTCAGAACATAAATCCCAGCTCTGCAATTAGTCAACTCTGTATGTATTTCGGTGCAGATGGTGGTGATGCAGCATCTCCAGAGGACCTCATTAAAGAAGGAACTCCTTTTGGCTGTATAAGTCTTTCATGCCTGTATTCTCTAATTTGACACGTTATCACTCCAGTAACCTATTTCGCTTAAAAGCCTTAGTCCATTAAACCATTATTAAAAACTCCTGTGCACTCACTGTACATATTTTCCTTGTTTTATATAATGAAGAGCAGAGGGTGGCTATAAATGAACTGTGTTTTTTAGTATTATTTCTGTACAGGTTTTTAATTAATGCAAATGAAAAAGGATCATACTTGCGTCACAAGAATAAAGCAAATTGCCACTAAACTTGGACATTTTTTCTTCAAATATGGACACAAACTGATCTTGCTGCATTTACATGAATATCTGTTCTAGTGTCTAAGTGGGCAGCATGATAGTGTCACACCAGTAGTGTTGTGAGTTTTATACTTGGCTGTGTGTGAGTTTGCAGGTTCTCCTTGTGTTTTTGAAGTGGTTCCCGTAGGGACCCTAGACTCCCCCTGTGTTAAAAAGCAAGCAGTTAGGCTACTTTGCGTTTGCAAGTTGCCTATGGTGTGTGACATGGCAGAGGACTGTAAACCCACTGTATTAACTTACCGTGACAGAGTCTGGGTCCACTGTGACATTGTACATCATAAACAGAATATGGACAGATAATCCTGCTGCAGTAATGTAATCTGCAATAAGTCAGCTACATTTTGAGAAGCTACATCATTCAGAAAATCGGGATTACCAAACAATTTCTTTGTGTATACTAGTATTATACATCATAACATATGAGTACACCAGTTTAATTCATTAATATTATTCATTAGGGGATGTGTGCATTTTAATCTTTTAGCACAACAAAAATCAAACTGCTGCGAGTCTCCTCACTGAATCCCATGCAGCAGTCTGAGTGTGCGCTGTGATGTGCCTGGCGGTCACAGCAGAGAGACTGTCTGGGAGAAGGTGTGACTGTGTGCCAGAAGAAGGGCTCTCACTCCCAAAAAGATGAATACCATCTTAGATTGAATAAAATATGCTGCAGCATGAAATAAGGTTTGTTTATATCCTTCCACAACCCTTTAAAGGTACCGAAGAAGAGAACACCGCGAGTACTCTCGGCGCTCTTTGTCACATCGTATGTCAGCTACTTAAGAGCCACAAAAGGAGGCCACTCGGTTCCTTTTTTAGAGTTTTAAACTGTCATAATCATTTTCAGCAGCACCACCACTGTTTAAGAACAGGCTGTCACATTCAATCCTTCCAGGTTTATAAATTCTATCTATCCATCTTTCTTTCTATCTATCTATCTATCTATCTATCTATCTATCTATCTATCTATCTATTAGTGTTTGTGTTTTGATTGTTTCTTTATAAAATATCATCCATCATTC
>JAODLD010000088.1:10051766-10065224 GCA_026781065.1 Mormyrops boulengeri | reverse complement strand
AAGTGTGTCTCAAAGCAGAAAGGGCTAAGGGGAAGTGGCCCATTATGCCCTCATGAAGTGAGTAACGCGACTCCATTACCACTTCAATATCCCACCATGCTTTGCACACAGGAAACAGAACAGCTCAAAAAAATTTGAGGACGATGTATTGCCATATACATGTAAGAAAACAATTACATATTGAAATATTTAATATCAAGTCAGCATTAAGTTAATGTGACTGAATGTTTAAACACACACATGTGGTACTTAACATTATATTTTTGAAGGAACTTTGTATTCACAAGCGGAATAAGTATGACATTAACATTTGTTAATTTTTATTCAATCATACAATATTAATCTGATGATGACACATCACACTGCTGAAAGTTTGGCCCAGATTACATCACATATATAATGAACTTAAAATAAAACCTGTACACATTTTGCTCAGTGTCATCTTCTCGCATAGATAAACTTTTTGATTTTCTTAACAACTCATATAACTCATATATTCTTAAAGAAATGATAATACAGCTTCTTGAGGAAGTCATTCCGTCTTCTCCATCCAAAGTGCATATCTGGCCTAAGTGTGCATAAACCCCAGACTTAACCAATGGGAGAATATGTTTAAGCGAATAAAACGCACAGCTACATGCTTTTTTGACTTACACATATGAGAGAATCGACCCCAGGCAGTGTATGATGCAGCAGTCTCTGTATTCTAACCACTGCTCCACATTGTACTTCGCTCTGCCACATATCACTTTACTACCCCATGTTGAATGTTTCATTGTATGTTAGATATCTCATAGCAGTTCGTATTTGGTAATTCATTCTTAAAAAGATGTTACTGTAATACTAAGTACGATTTTTAAACACATAGTCTCGTAACAAAAGATGACCGTACTGCCACCCCAGTTTTTGGCGGCACTGCATCTCGCATACGCGTCACGTTAACTCCTCGTGTAGGTGCACCTACGTCGCGTGGAATGAACGGAGAATACGCATGGCGGCTGTGATGCGTACGAGTATGCGTTGTGAGCATCAATTATAAATCTGCCCTTACTCTATTCCTGCTCTCAAACTAAAAGCATAATTTAATTGTCAAGGGGGATAAATGGGATCTATGTGTAGATCACGCTGTGTCTGCTTCTGCTGTAATGCTCTCTACCCCTCGGCCTTGAGGCTCTCCAGAGCCCACAACACAAAATAAGAAACCACTAATGAAATAATACCCTTGGGGAAAAAATGGTAGAACCAACTTGGGAGTTTACTAGCCGGTGACAGCCAGGACACCTCCTGTGGGCCAGTAGGGGGGTGTTGCAGTAGGGAGTGCCTTTCTGGAACATTCTGCGAATGAAGAGCTCATGTTAAAAAAGAAAAGGCAAGAGGAGGTCGGGGAATGTATCTCTACCTGGGAAAACACTGTTGGTGAAGAAAGAAACCTTAGACAGGAAAGTTCAGGCAAAGCAAGAATGATGTAGTCTTAGTCAAAATGCAAGAAAAAGTTGAATAGCTGAATTTTTAATAAAGTATAGGTGGTTTTCATATCTATCTGTCTATCTATCTATCCATCTATCTATAGTCTGATACACATTACCTCTTCATGTTCTCAGGAACTACTTCATTCTTTATTTATTGAATTATTTTTCCCCTACACAATGAACACACATCTCTACTCTGTGGGTACTGGGTATTCTGTTACATCTTGAGCACAGTCTAGTGTCACTTGCTCAGTGTCACATGCATGTACTGTATGCCTATTCACATTGTTTATGAGTCTTGCTGATTTCTAGCCTGGGATTTTGAGAAAATATCGTGAATTTGTTCAGTCTGCACACTGTGCCACATAAAATACCCTCCATTTGCTTTCCCACAATTATGGGGCGCTGGAATAACACATTTCTGTATTGTTCTTTTATAGCATATTGCATCATTTAAATTTACATTTACATGTGTACTTTCCCCTGACCCTGAGCAGGACAAATATGCAGAAAATGGATGGATGTGTACTTCATATGGTAATACAATGGAAATGTGTAATTTTGATGCTATTTTATTAATCGCAGCACAGAATTTTATTTGTACCGCAGAAGAGAAACTGAAGCAGAGAAGGTTAACTAGGAAGCACGGTGACGTGGTAGCATGACCACTCCTGTGAGCGTGAGGTGGCTCCATTCTTTTAATATTCCCACAAAGTGCCGGCAATAACAGAAAGGCCCTGTGTGGGTGGCTGGAGTTGGTTGAGGCTTTGGGGTCAAGCCTGTGACTGAAATAAGGGGTTACGATCAACAGCGTGGCTGGGGGCTTCTGCGGAGCCCTTAGGGGGATGAAAACAGAAAAAGAAATACAGTTTAATAATAATGTGAAGCTGTTCAATAAGTGCCTTGACTTGCTGAGGTGGATCCTGGGCAGATGGGCAGACAGACCTAAGCGGGTCAGGTACATATGGCGAAGCTGGCTTCGGGCAGAGATGTAGCTGCTGAACCGGCGTCGAGCAGAAGGCACCTCCGTGTGCTCTCATCTCAGATGATGAGTCTCTCGTGGAAGTCTTTGCTTTGCTGGTGACCTGCTTTTTTTAAGTGCAAATATGCCACTATTGCTTCATGGATATAATCATCTAAGACAGTGTTTCCCAATCCAGTTCTTGGGAACCCACAGCCAGTCCATGTTTTTGCTCCCTCCCAGCTGCTAGTAGGGGAGCAAAAATAAGGATTGTCTGGCAGGGAGCTGGGAGGGAGCAAAAACATGGACCATCTGTAGGTTCCTGAGGATCGGATTGGGAAACACTGCTCTAAGAACTAGCAATCTGCACATTCTAAGTTAAAGCAATGGGCTAACTCCTTATGTTTCTATTATTTTCTTTGGTTTTTAACATATGCAAATGTGTGTAAATTTGAAATTATTCATAGCCCTCTGTCAAAAGTCTAAAAACTTTATGATTGTTGCTTTTGGCTGTTTATGTATTCTATAAATAAAACAAGTCAAAAATGAGAATTTTCCCATTCTGATTTGTTCATACAGGGGCAGAATATGGTTAGAAGACATCCTTGATTGACTGATTGATTGATTGATTGGTTGATTCCAGTGCATATATCTCGTGTCTGTCATTACAGCAAGTACATGTATTCAGTTAATCAGGCTCAGGATAGTGACAATTAGGGGAAACACAATAATAAGCAGGAAAGAAAATAATTGCATGGCAATAGTTGTGATACATTTACATTTACTAGAAGTACAGCCGCATTCTTGTGCCCAGTAATAAAATATCATGTTGTTTATATAGTCATTCATCTCCAAGGTATGAGATAAGGTTTTTTTTAAGCATAATCTGGTAATGTCTTTCCTTGCTGAATGTTGCATGCCAGTTTGTAGCTGTGTTACGCATCGCGTCCTGGCACCAGTCATTTAGAGTTCTGCAAATCTTATACGCAACACAGCTGCAAGTTGAACGGTAAATTGTAAAACTAAAGTCTCATGTTAGCAATGCCAAGAACTTCTCTGCTAAGTGCTCGTCATAAAAAAAAAACACATGAAACCAAAATATAATTTTTATGCTGCTTCCAGTATAACTTAGACCTAATATTAATCTTTTGGGTGTCATTTTCCTCCTTTGGTCATTTTTGGATTGAAAATGGAAATCATGTTAATTTAATGTGGTTTAAGTATAAATGTATTTTTTTCAGGCGTGCTGCCTTCCAATGATATGATTCTGATCGGTTCTTCTCAGCTGCAGATTGAATAAAGAAGGAATAAAATTTAATCAGAAGCTGGTGTTTTTAGAATTGAATTCTGTAGCATTAAAATTAGATATTATTCTTAATGGGAGATTTTTTTCTAGGTGATTCTTCATGAAAATAACAAGGACTCTTGTGGAGGTATCATTTAAATGTCAAAAATTAATTTGTAAATATTTTTATTTTATTCATCTATGGGGCCTATTTTTTCAGTTTTAGGCTGAAATTCAGTTTGGATCTGACACAACTGACGAGTACCTAAGCTATTAAAATTAAGAGGTAAAGCAAGTGAATTATCTTTGTGCACCATTTTGGAAATAAATAATCTCCACAGTACTGGTTACATTCAGAGTGATTAACAAGAACACACTTAGACCATGTAAGCACACTGAACAGAGTAACATATAAACCAAATTAGTATCCATACTGTCGTATCCAGGGGGAACAGAGGAAGCAGATGAGGTTTCAGAGTAAAAGGGTTGTAATGGATTACAGTTATAAAACGGATAACAAACAGTATCACAAGGGATCCAAACAAGGAACTACAGAGGCCAGCAGGGACCAGCACACACAGACACAGTGTAGCAATGTCAATAACAGACCTGAGGAAGACTGAACTGGGAGGCAGTTAAATACAAGACTAACAAGGAAGCAAACAAGAGGCAGCTGGGAGTGATTAACACGAGGGCAGGAAAGTGAGGTAAGACAAACCAGCACCAGGCATAGCTCGTTAAAGCCATGCCATGGAAGAAACAATAGGATTAGGCAGACAAGGCAGGCAGGACATAACAGACACATTTTTCATAAGTGCTTATATGATATTTATCCCAGGAAGCAAAGGGCAAGAGGGATGGCCTAGATGGGATACCAGCCCATAGCAAGGCCAGGCTCCTGCCCACTACCACACAGCAAGGCTATTAGAGATGCCAATTTACCTATAATAATCTTTATTTGTATTATATTCCGAATGCAGAAGAAACTGGAGGACCTGGGGGAGACCCTGAAAGTGAAAGACACCACAGTGCTACCAACGATGTCACCGTGCCAAGATAACCTACTCGGCATGCCCAGTAAAAAGCCTACTCAATCATTTCTGCAAGAACCCATTGTCTTTCTAAAATACCTCTTTGCCCCAAATTTTTAGTATACAGCAGGTTGATGCAGCTCACACTGGGTAGGCATCACGTCCCGTGTGCAAACGCAACTCAACAAGCAGAACTAATTAGTGAATACAGCTGCCCCTTGGCTATTTAAACTTACCTGCCCGAACACTCAGGGCGAGGTATTGTTTACGACGTGAGGCGTGTTGAGCATTATGTGCAACATTAATATCATCACGTAAAGTACTGGCACCGTGAGTATAAAATGCAGCTTATCAAACACATTCGCTGTACAGCATTTTAGGTGATTATCATTCACAGTGAACTAGTGACATTACAAATTAGTTACATAGTTACAGATAATCTGTTTTCTATAAATGACTATATATCTTTTCTCCTAAAGAGTTAATATTGTAGTTTATTTGATCTATATTCTCTCTGTTATATTTTATTTTGTGTATTCAGTTTTTGTTTGTGAGATTACTTTTTCCATTTTGTTATAGTGTTCATCATGTCCACTGATGTCTCTGTGTATCTGTGCAGCTGTAGCAGAAGCAGTTGTCCTCCTGGGATAATAGCGTTTTTGTTTTCTGATTCTGATTATCATTCATCATGTCCTGCGCCCTGCCCTTACCTTCTCTTCCTCTCCAGGTCCTGATCTCCTCTGCCCAAACCACCTTGGACTTCCTTGGTGTCCCGTTCTGTTGTTCGTGCGTTCAGAGGAATGACTGCCCCGGTTTCTGACTTCTCCTCCTGCGTGACCGCGACCAAGAGCCCTGCATGCTGATTCACTGTCCGTTTGCTGGTTTCCAGAAATATATCCCCGCTTACTTTGGGTCCCCAAGTTTCTTTTCTGATAGTAGGATATTGCAGTAAAACATTGTATTAAAAGAGCAATATGTAGTCCAATTGTAGAATCGCTGTAAGAGGAAAGGACAATATTAATATAAAATGGATACAAACATGTCTGCTTTGTAATAGCATTTCACCCATTTCTGCTGTAGAAACATTTTTCTGCTGCTATTTTTATGCTGTTGTCCTTTATCTTGTTTTTATGTTCTTATTTACTTTATAATTATGCTAGTCCTGTGATGGGCTGGACTTTTACCTCTTGTGCTTGTACTGCTAGGATAAGCTCCAGAATCCTGAGTGACCCCGACCAGGACAAGCAAAAGCTCCAAAATCCATAGATCGATGGATAACTGTTGCTCTTGTGTTTCTTTGTCCTCATTAGCCAAGGTGGTGGTGCTCCGTTCAGAGGTGTTCGCAGTGCCTATTACTACTCTTTTTTCTCTGTTAACTGGGTGGAAATGCCACCCGTCGCATTACAGAAGCCCCTTCGATGATCTCCTCACAAACTAATGAGCTAAGGCTGCACTTCATTTTAGTCAGTTAAGCGTATCGCTTTTGGTACCGACTGACCGTTCAGTGCTCTGAAGAATATTATTCAAAACATCTTGAACGACCTGCCTGTTGAATATATACATACATACCTATACATTTTTATAAAGCACATTTTTCTATTGCGTTGGTGCAGTCATATTTAGGTATATACCCAATTAAATATAACTTTTCTTAGTGGGAAATGGTAGATGAAATTCACACAATAAAAATTCTTCATATATCACCAAAAATGATTTTGTTGCAGTAAAGCCATTACAGATATATCATAGTCAGATATATTGTATGATTCATAATTATTAATTTTGTAATAACTTGACAAGAACTATTCGTTTGTTATTATTATTATTGTTGTCGTTGTTATGATTATTATTATTATTATTGTCAGAAGAATGATGATGATGACGACAATGATGATGTGATGATGAATAAGGAAGAAACCTTTTAATGTTGTAATGTACAAAATTCATCAAGTAGGAAATGGTATTGGGAAGGTCAGAATGAGAATTTAACAGTTATCATGGTATTATTTAAAATACTATTTCAAAGCATCTTTGCAAAGGAAAAGTACATAATTTATACGGAGTATGTTTTCTCAGGAGGATCATGGTCAGCCGTGAATTATAGCAAACTATTTCTCTATCATTAGAAGTATAGTTCACAGCAACACAGAGTAAAATAAACCAGAAAATAATACAGGAGTCCAACTCTTCTGTGTGAGAATTTGTAGGAATATGCTAACACACTCACTTGGAGAAGAGATATGACCACAAACCCCAGAATATACAGTTGGAATATGCAGTACTGGGTTCGCTACAGTTTGCAGTCCAGTCTCTATATGACTGTACTAAGAGTTGTACCCGTATACTTGGCACAAAGCTGAGGTCATTTAGAATGGATGCTGGCCTTCAGCAAGGATAAGTCTTATCTCGGCTACTGTTTGTAATTTTCCTGGACAGGATATCAATGCGCAGAGCTAGAGGTGACATCCCACCTATTTGCAAATGATGCTGTGCATTTGGCCTCATCTCGCCGGGGCATCCGGCATGCAACTTGAGCGATTAAATGTGAAGCAGCAGGGATGACAGTCAGCACCCCTACATTCCAGGCTATACTGTTCTGGTGGAAAAGAGTGAATTTCTATCCCATTAATGAAGGAGCTTATGTGCATTGGGATTATGTTTCTGAGTCATAATAGGACGATACATGTCGTTGACAGGTAGTGGGTGTAGCGGGTGTAGTTTTTCAGGCCTGTGCTGGGGATGTTGCTATGCTCCCTGTGCTCACCTGTGATCATGAGTCATGGGTAATGACCAAAAAAAAACAAGGTTACTAGAAGGAGTAGCTAAAGTGGGGTTTTTCCACAGGGTTGGAGGGCTGAATCTTCATGACGGCCTGACAAGAGATGGAGGGACCTTGATATAGCCACTACTGCTTGACATCAGAAGAATTCAGCTGAGGGCATCTCAAGAATCTCATAAGAATGTCACCTGATCAGCACCCAAGAGAGCGGGTCTGGATATGTCCCTCTGGGTGGAGGCCCTAGAGCAGACCCAGGACATGCTGGAGGGAATATATCTCCCAGCTGTCTTGGGCAACGCTGGGCATCCCCCAGAATCAGCGAGAGTCTCGGGTTTTGAAAAGCGAGATCTGTTCTCAGCATGATGGCTCTGCAGCCCTCACCCGGAGAACAGCAAGAGGGGAGAGACCTTCACAACATATAAACAAGTTGATAAACAAACAAAAAAATCCATCTTCTAACCGATTATCCTCATAAATGTCACGAGAAGGTCTGCAACCTGTCCTACACGGCCCATTTTACACAGCTGTGATACCCCAAATAGATCGCATAGAAAATAATTAATCGTGGTGAAACAACAATATAAGCATCTACACAATAGAACAATAGAGGAAATAGCTTGTTACAGGTATCCTAATGAAGGAGGCAACAACAACATTACTGTTATCATCACACAGTACGGTTGGCCCTCAGATTGTTTTAACTTAACATCAAATTATAAATCAACAAATATAATAACTGACAAATATATATATATATATTTATCATTTTAATTTCTAAATAAAACAAATGAAATTGAACTTGGAGCAGTAAACACTAAAACGCAAGTATGAAAATGTAAAATAATAATAATAATAACAAACTGAAAGGTTAACATGGGGTGCAATAGGTCCAGACTGCAGAAATAGGGGTGTTGTAGTCAGAGTCGGGTAATTCAGGTCCAGAAAGTAAAAGTCCAGACTCGGATTTTGTTTCAACCAACTAGTTGAATACTCTGTGATTCAGTGATGGACATAACTAGTAAGCAAGTACGCATTCACCTTTAAAAACGGTACATGCGACAATGGATTGTTTGTAAAAGTCAAATGTGTACTTATTTTATGTGCATTTGCGCTGCTATGAAAAGAAAATAGCTTGCGTTTTTAACCTGTGTACCACAAATTAAGTAGAGTTAGCATATAAAGATTAAAACACATTATATTTAGTTTTCAAATCAGCGCGAATGCACATAAAATAAGTACGCAATTACACTGTTACCACAATCGATTGTCGCAGGTACCGTTTTTAAACGTGAATGTGTACATGCGTACATGTTATGTCCATCCCTACTATGACTGTGACTCTTTATGTTTAACTGGTTGGTTGAAACAAAATCCTGCTCTGGACTTTTACTCTCTGGACCTGAATCACCCAACTCTGTTTGTAGTACTCATTGACTGAATAAGTGTAAGGGTGCAAAGCTTAATTAGACGATACATTGGTTTCTGTAAATAGGAGTAAAGAGGAACATTAAAAAAAAATATATATATATATATATATATATAGTAAATGTAACACTATCATTGCATAATTGTTATATAGGAAAAAATATATAGCATATTATTTAGCGATCAATAAAGCTTTGTCAAACACACCAGGTGCGACTAATTATGGTTTGAAAATTAGATGATTAATCAGACTGTCAGAATATTTAAGAGAAAAAAATTCTATGCAATGGCTCAGTAAAGTTAGCAGTACTATTGGTGTTTCCAGTAGTTATTTTGCTAAACGGAATTATTTATCATCCCTACCAATGTCATCTACAGGTAGCTCAGGTTTTGCACTGTGATACACTGCAGTGTGCAGAAAGCCCGTGCATTCCCAAAAAGGCAGTTACAATTTCGTATCGGCCCGAGTAATTCCTCTTTATAGTATATTATGTCTGGATTCCTGTGATGGTTGTGATGGCAAGTTACAATCCAAAGAGAGAATCGTCTGCCAGAGAGACTGGAGCCAGCATGTTTGGCACCATGACAAAAAGAAGCACTTCTGTAGTAATGACTGTTTGGACACTATAGGGCTCTCATTACCAAACAAAGGAGACTTTGATTTATATATAAGGGTGTGATTTAGGCAGTTTGACAGGGCTGAACTTTGCAAAACACCTCAGCATCCCTCAACATCACTCAATTCAAATCTCCGCTAAGGAGGTATCTACATATAGCCTTGTGCTATACACTAAAGATAGTTCTCCCTCAGTTTTTGGTTTAGTTTATGTGTGTTATATTTTGTTGCACATCAGGCCTTCCTCTTCTCAAGCACCCTCCTTCTCCATACCCAGAATAAAATGCTTATTACTCTTAAACTACTTGTACTACATGCATAAACAATGGCTGGTTTTAGTTCTGACACTCGTGAAATGTTAGGAGATAACAGACCAATTTCTAACTATGGTACTTATATAGATAAAAAATACTTTTACTGCTAAGTTTTTATGCCGACATAAATGATTTTCTGATTTTGTTTTGTTATTAGAAAAATTTTCCTTAGTCTCACCCAACTCACCCAACAGCGTTTTTGTCAAAGTTACTGATCTACATAACATTTGTTTTAAAAACTTGTGTGTTCAGTGATCCATGGAAAAATCTACTCTTTTAACACAAAGAGACGAATGATATGAGCTGCCCGCAGACCAGACATTCATCCACAGAAAGAAAATTTGGTCAGAATATTAATTGTGAAATTTATGACAGAGTAAAGCAAGCATATGTCCAAAAACTCCCGAAGTTATTAACTGTTGTAAGCTGCAGAGTCCGTTGAATTTTTACTTCCCTTGAAAGAAAATTAATGCATTGCAGTACAGTAAATTAAATCTTGTTGACAGTTTCCCAGGTACGTGAAAGACTCTCTTTATACAACTGAGGCAATGCCAGAGTTCATCACTCGCAGAAATTTGAAAGTGTGAATAATTTCTAATTCTTCTCTTTAATGTTTATGCACAGTGTGGCAGCATAGAAACAAACTGACTTGCAAGCCAACTCGACGACAAATATGCCAGGGACAGCCCCAAGGGAAAATATATCCAGAACTTTGAAGTTTCTATGTTTCTATAGTCTCTAAATGAAGTTGAAGTCAATCAGCCTACTTATTTGTTTCTAACATAGGCCTAACCCAACCAAACCTGAAGTTTTCAAGTTTTATTGTCAAATGTGTTTAGAGGAACACAGTGATATACTTGTGCCACAGTTACTGCGAGCGGACAGGTGCAAAGACAAACAGTGCGTGATATGAGATAAGAGCGAACACAATAAATAATAAATAAATAAATTGGAGATGCAGTATGGGGATGCGCAAATTAGCATGAATAAAGACTCCTCACTTAACGACCTACCTATTTAATGACCGTCCTGACTTACAACCAGCTCTCTGATCAGTTGGTATTGTATGCTGTAGAAAAACTTTGGTCGTGGAAACGGCAGCGCGGCATCTCATCTCGCGTCATTTATAAATATACTGAAAATTCTATAAATGGTGCAAAGGTGACAATATCTATGATGTTTGACACAAACCCACTAGCAGTACAAGACTTGAAATATTGATACGGGGCGGCTGCTCCCTTATCAACCAATCCGCTTAACGACCTAGTCGTAGGAACGGAACTCGGTTGTTAAGTGAGGAGTGTCTGTAGTGTATATAGTGTTGGTAGGTAGGTAATATGTATTAATAGAGAAAGGATATGCAACGGATACAAGACTGATGGATGAATTTATGGAATTTGAAAACATCAAAGTTAGTCTGTGCTCCAGCAGATTCACACAGTTAAGTTTCAGGGGAAATTCTTTACCACAGTTTCAAGGGAAGGATTTGTTCATGGGTGGACAATAGGACAAAAACAGTGCAATGTAAAACAAGGCAATGGAAAACAAAAATAAGTAAACAATAAATTTTTAATAAACAGGGGGTGTAGCATAAAGAGGAGGATGTGCAAATTGGCAGTAGTGCAGTATGTAATGTTGATAAAGTGCAGGTAGTATATTGACAATAGTGCATTACAGTGAGTATGCAGGGGGGGGGGGATAGATGCAGGTCATAGGATGTTAAGCGGCCTGATGGCTTGAGGAAGGAAACTGTCTCTGAAGTGGGTGGTGATGTACAGTATCGCTTTCCAGATGGCAGAAGTGTGAGAAGGGCGTGAGCTGGGTGGTTGGCATCCCAGATAGGCTCGACCCTCTTCTGGCAGCAGGAGATTGATTGTAGGTGACAAAAATGTCCCAAAAGTCCTTTGCAGTAAACTGTGGTCCAGAACAGGTTATGCAACCACACTGTCAGGATGCTCTCACTGGGCCAGCGGTAGAAGTTTGCCAAGGTTTTGGTTGCCACCACAAACCTCCTTAGCCTCTTCCTGGAGAACTAACTGCTTACATCCTTCAATCTTTTGATCACTAAACCTGTTTTTTCTTTTTTTTCAGGGCAGGGAGGTGGGGGCTGTCTCAAGTAGCAGGCAAAACAGGGAGAGAGGTAAGGAGCATGCACTGATTACAGCACATTGAGACCCAAGGGCAGCTGTCCCGTGGGTGATGCCTCAGCACCACACTAGTCCAACTGGAACAGTGTGAGTTTTTTTTTTTTTCCCCCAGTGGCTGCCAGTCAGTCCTGCAACCAACCCCCAAATTTTCCTAGTAAGTTGGAGGATCTCCTTTCAGGGCTGGATGTAGATTAACATCATACTCAGGATGAAGCAATTGCAGGTTACGGGCTTTGCTCCAGGGCATGGAGTGGGATCACTCCTGGCATTCACGGGATTCGAACCAGCAGCCTTCCATTTGCTAGTATAGACCTCTTGCCTCAGAACCACCACTCCACCCCAAAAACTGAGGTTAGACTTAAATCCACAACTCTGGAGTTATCAGTCAACAGTACTAAGCAACCAGTCTCTATGTATTTGATCACATAACAGAATGTTTGCAAGCGTCTTTGGTTTCAGGTTTTCTGTTGAAAATATTTCAATGCAAAACATGCATATCATGTTTGGTAAGACTTGCCTCTGTTGCTTAATTTGTTTTCTGGGTGTGTCCATCTGCTAACGTTACAGTGGCTTCCTTAAGTCTCAATTTATCTCCACATTTATTGAAGTTGAAAAATAAATATAAAATGCTTCATCCTAGAATGATTTTTTCACTTCCTCTCTGAGTCTGTTTAACATTTTCAATGGCTAAAACTCAGGGGATTATACATCATGATTGGATTCAGTAAAATGTCTCACCGCAGGGAAACTCTCATCTTTTCATATGACTGTGCTTTTGTGTTGACTTGTCATGAGAACTAGGAGTTTCCTTATATATCTTGTTGCACGAGGACGGAGTAATTAGATAAGCTGTGTTTGTGGAGGCGAAAGTGATGGAGAGTTTGATATGAAAAACAGCCTTTGGGATGAGAGGCAAAATGAGTTTCAGGTTCCAGGGTGGAGACATGGCACCTGTACATCTGTATGTGCACAACACATATGAATGTTTATATCAGTTTTAAAATGTAATAAACAAATAGACCAACACAGTATAATGGCAAATTAATGGTATTTTATGTCTATCTGTTATCTGTCTATCTGTGTGCTACCTGTAGGATTCCAGTGTACTTTGGATTCTTCCAGTGGTGCAAAGATATGCAGTTAGGCTAATCGGTAGCACCAGATCATACTCTAAATGACTATGTTGCTGTGTTGTGAGTGTCTTTGTTTTGTCCTGTCTAATGCTGCTACATGTTACTGACTCCATGGTGAAAGTAAGAATTCCTATGTACTGATGTAGAAAAGGCAGATAATGTTGAAATGGAAACAGCTGTGTTGTCTCCTGTTCACACTCAAGTAACACAAGGCCGTACACGGGGGGGCGGCCGGGGGGGGGGGGGGGGGGGGGGGGGGGGGGGGGGGGGGGGGGGGGGGGGGGGGGGGGGGGGGGGG
>JAODLD010000088.1:10038046-10050703 GCA_026781065.1 Mormyrops boulengeri | reverse complement strand
TTCACACTCAAGTAACAAAAGGCCGTACACTGGCCCCCCCCCCCGGACGTACGAAAGGGGCAGGACAGGGACCGATCCTGACACATGTCTTGTGCTGTCAGCTGCCTAAAATAAATAAAAGGAAAGGGAAAAGACATTCCGTTTTACATGCTATGAAAAATTTAAATTTTTGTTCGCATGAATAGCTTTTGTTTAAACAGTGAAGTAATTCGAACTGCAGTGGGGAAGTGCTTCTCTGTAAATCTGCAGTTGCCAGCCACTATTGCTTAAGTCCCATAAAACCTTGCAGATATCTTGGCTAAAGTGGTGAATCTCGGCTAGGGAAGCTGGTACTCATCATGCTCTTTTACAAACCCAGGGTACCTCTAGCCTCAGCTAGGTAAGACCCCCAGAACATGCAGTTGGCTGCCTTGCCAGCATTCCTAGTTAGTTTTCTTTGCACATAATTCCTTTTCCGAAACACAGAGTAAGCAGAGAGTGATAGAGTTTTCAAAGCAGTATTTATTTCTGCTGATATACTGTAAGTGAAGTTTTTACATATGTTGCATTTTCATTGATTAATTTCTCTTTAGCATAACAAATGCTGAACAAAAGAATTGTTGAAATCTCTTTAATAATAATATTGGAACTGACCACTCTTAGATATGGAGCAATACCTCAATGTTATCAGTGAAGCAGTTCAAGGATAAGTGACTCCATCGCATCATCCAATTACGTGAGCTGGTCAAAACTGCCTCCTGTTCGTGCATGAGGTTGTCATCCTCAGATTCTTTCTGCTAATTCTCCCCTCGGGGTTTGACCATATGGCTGTTTTTGTTCTGGAAGAACATGATGGGAATCTTATGAGACATTTCATTCCTATAGTAATAGTTGTATACTCTCCAGTTGGATAGCTGAAATACCTTAAATGTTGTGTATTGCTAACAAACCTGCCAGTTTTGCAGGGCAGCCATGGATCTTTCCTGAAAAACATGTAGCGAACTTTGCAAGTTCCCCCCCTAAGGGCTATCTGGCACCATCAGCCACTTCTCTAAGTCAGCCAAGTTTTCAAACCACCCCAACTGCTGGTCTCCAGATTATCTTCAGCCTCCAAAACCTGTGCAACTAGAGGCTTTTTTTCTGCACCAGTGTGCCTATCTTACGTACGAGAGTTATGACTGGTCTCATGCATGTATAAATAGTTTCATACTGGCAGGCAAGAACATCACAGTTTCACACTAACAAAGCAAGCAGTTCTCCATTGAACAAAATCAATCATATACCAAGTAATGTCAGTTGGTGCATATATTGTACATGTCCTATTTTAACGGAATAAAATAGGATAACACAACCAGTGCCTTGAAACATCCATCTATTCATCTATTCATCTTCAATCGCTTATACCAGAGCTCAAGGCAAGAATGTACCCTGGATGAGATGACCTGAAAACATCTCAGACATTGTTAACACTGTATGTCTTTGTCTCTTTCATAGAGAGCAAGATATTTTATGCAAAATATCCTCTATTTTGTAATATTCTGTTCATAATTTATACTCCCCCTTTGTCACCATGAAGCATAAAAAAACAAATGTTTATTAAGAAGGCTGACTGATAAACCAAGCAAGATAACAGTGATGAACCACTGATATTCTATTATCAAAGAATTGTTTTTGAAATTCTATAGACAATTTGTCCATTTTAATGTTGTAACGTTGTCAGAATGGAAACGGGGCCGCTGAGCATGTTTAAAGCTAAAACGAATTTCTCCCTGTTTATCCAAAAACATTCAAAAACTATACAATGGTCACATTTAATAACCGAAATCTAGATAGTACATCAGGATATTCTTCCTTGTTTTTGTATATGTATATTTAGTATATGTTCATATACTTGTAAACCACTGGCAGGAAAGACATTCGGCATAAGCACTGTCTGGTTCTTTTTGCTGGAGAAATTCCAAGATCACTCAAACATCATCCCCAGGCCTGTATTCAGCGAAATATGTATCACCATCTAAGAGCACTAATAGTCACACAATGTCTGAGATACACATGTTGCTTTAAGAGAAATCTGTGAAAATCAAGTTTCCCATTAAGGATGAATGAAGTTAACACCCAAAGGATGCTGCAAAGGATGCTCAAGATTTTCACCTTAAGTAAGCCAGACTTTAACAGGTGCTGTAGAACCCAATCAATGTGCTTGCTGTGTAGCAGAACATATTATATTTTCCTTATGCTTGTTCTAGGGCTACATTTTGTACTACATGTACTTTTCAAGTAATAAAACTGGCTAACTTGTATCATGAATTCCATGGCAGACTAATTTAGAAAATTTCATCAGGTATGTCAGTATATTGATGGCAATTGGTGAGAATGAGCAGTGCTTGTGTCTCAACCTTGATGTACGGAATACAGTAACACTTTACTTGAGGGGGCACACTCAGCTGAACATGTATAGTAGCTACTTGATAAAGATACATCATGATTAATTAATGATGAACAGACATGAGATCATTATATCACTTGTGTTATTCATCACTTGTTCCTTCAGCAGTTCCTTAGTAATTCCTTCAGTAGTTCCTTAGGAATTCCTTCAGTAGCACACAGAGGTTTATAGAATTAGACATAGTCACAAATATAGGAAATACAGTAGTGCTTAAGATAAAAAAAATCATTTATAATGACCGAACATGAGATAAGTATGTACCAACACTTAGTTTGTGGTTAATTAATTGTGGTTAAGTAATATCTTAATGCTACATTATTTGTGTCCCCTCAAGTAAAGTGTTACCCAGAAAACTATTAGAATAAAAGTCCAGTGCTAAATGTCTCATAAATAACATTGTATTGCAACAATCAAAAGCATATCCTAGTTTCAAATCAAGTATCTTTTGCTGGTAAGCCATTCTCCTGACGTGGCTGTCAGTCTGCATTATCAGAGAGCCTTGAAGATGTGAAGTTTAATTGAATTTATACATATATTTTGAAACTAAAAGCTCAGGTAAGATTCCAAAACTCCAGTGAATAATGAGTGAGCACAGTCAGCCAAAGGACATTGCAGGATTCCATCCTGTGAGTCCGTGTTTGATTATTTGTTATTTACAGTTGTCTTTCTTTTGCTTTTTAAATGTAATCATGATCAATATTTAATATGGAAATTACATCAATTGGTACAAGTCCTTGCATCTGGCAACAAAATATGCAAGTTAAAAATGCAATAACTTTCAACTATGATGATTATTAAACTTCTGTGAATCCCTTTATGTCTGATCATGAACACAGAATACAGTGTTTGACTGTGGTAACTGCTGAAAAACTGAGGTTTATGCTGAACATCTACTAATCTGTAGCGGGTGGATGTAATGTAATAGATAGGTGATCAAATTGTTTCTCCATACTGTAGTTGCTTAACAGTGAAGTTTTCAGGTGGGGCATTTTGCATTTTACTTAAAAAATTATACTAATGTAAACAATGTAAATATTACACTTAAAAGATGTCTGTTAAAGATTATTATGAATAATGATTGCCAAAACAACAAGCATTAGAGAATGTACTAAAACACTCAGTCAATCCTGTTTGGACTCCTTATAATAGAACCTTTCTATAAACAATCTCTGATCATGAAATAGGTACGTAATTCACTTATAGCTCAGCAGCGGAATCTATATTGTTTCGCACTGTGAATGTAAGGTTCTCCTAAGGTTTCACGTGTTTGTTTGTGGGCGTATACGTAGTGGCCCTGGACTACTTCTGTTTGGTGAGCATGACAGGCACTCAAGGAGAACAGCAGTTCTGATCAGAATTACTGTAACACAAGGAAGACGGCTTGAATTTGTGAAACTATTCTCACGGCAATTTTTAACCCTAAATCACAGCCTTTGCAGTTTCCTAATTGCGTTGTTTCAAATCGCGATTTAGATTTGAAATCGATAAGTCGTTCAGCCCTGTAACCTTGCAGCCCCATTGGACCCTTCATTACCCTGTTTTATGATAATAAAATTTTCTTCCTTTCAATTATTTTACTTCAATTAATGGTTGGATTTTTCTTAATATTTTGAATGAAAGATCGAGAGGATATATTTTTTTACAGTCCATGGACTCATGTGTGTTCCGTGGACAAGATTAATCGGTCTTGATCGGGTATGTCAGGTTGCTGCCCGAAGGCTGTAGCACGACCTTTCTCCGCCACTGCATTTTGCTGATTCTGTTGAAGGTTTTGTTGAAGGGCAGCTGAAAACTTACCTTTTTCAGCCTTTTGGGAAAATCTGATCCTGTGAAATCGTGTTTGGCTATGTACTGTTGTCTGTTTTTACTTGGGTGTTTTTACACTGTTGTTTTATATTTTTCATGGCTGTTTTGTCTGTGAAAGTCACTTAATAGTGTACTAAAGTTTATACTTTACTTATTTACTATTTACCAAGGATACCACTAAGTCTAGAGGGCACTGCATCTTCAGATGTTCATTAAAACCATATTTGGGCATCATTCTTTTTTAAAAAAAATAATGATTGAACAAAACATAATTAGACTGATAGTTTAATGTATCCCTTAAATATCCGTGTGTATTTTATATGATATCCGTCTTCCAACCAGTATAGATACATGGGGTTAAGCTGAAACTTATCCCAGACACTATAGGGAACAATAAAAGAGTAACTATTGTAATGTGTAATCTTGCTTTGCAAGGCATGTCACTCTGCTTCTCCCAGTATGCATTGGTATGTCATTGACAAGTGTTGTTTTTTCTATATTGGGTATTGTATAGACCCCTCGTCATACTAACCCTGGCCAGTATGACTTGTCCTTACTGGTCTGTTTGGTGGAGATAGTACCATGCATGCAGTTCATTCAGTCTCCAGCTTAGGCAAACCAAAAAAACTTTAATTATTCAAGAGCTCATGTGGAACAAAACCAACACACCCGGATTCCCCTGACCTAACCAAGGACTTCACATTGAATTGGTCCACCTTCATCGTGAACCGTGCTATGAGTGCGCTGACCTTTCACACTTCAGGTCAGAGGCCGCTGAAAGCATTTATGGAGAAGTTATTCCAGGTCAACCAGCAATTGTCAAGTTCATATTTATGTTTCCAGTAAGCACAAGGGGCTTGTCTAGCGTGGTTTATAGTCTGGTGTGCATGTTTGTTAATACATAGTACAATATAAAATTTAGTATTATAATATGCATAAATGTTATATGGTGTCACTGCTTATCCAGGGCTGGGGCACAGTGCCTGTAGTCCAGCCCAAAAATGTCATTCAAACAGGGGACGCACACTATGAGCAACGTTGATACACCAGTTCATCCAACAATATGGTTTGCGCTAAGAAACCAGAGGAAACACACAAACACAAGGAGGACATGTGAACTCTGTATCCAAATCCCCAATTCTGGTGGTGTAAGGTTACATACAGATGTGTCATTTGTATTGCAAAGGTTTCTCTATGAAAAGTGAATATGCTTCATACAAGCAGTGGGATAACAAATCTCACATACCCCCAAACCAATTTAAGCAAAGCATAGAATACAGATCTAATAATAAATATGTATTGTGTGTTCAGTGATTATTTGAGCTTCTATTTCTTTTTTCACAAGGCAAGAAACAGAACCATGTGAGGAAGACTCTCTCTCAAATAAGAAAGAACTTGAATTTAAAAGCGGAAAAAGTCAGGACATATTAAAGAGTACTGAGGTTGAAGAAGGAGTTCAAGGTGTGAGTCTTGGAGAGAAACAGATTAGTACTGCAAGAGATGGTGAAGTCAAAAGAGGTGAGTCGCAAAGAGTGTATCACCTACCAAATATACCAAAGGGAAAAAAGACGGCAAATTGTACTGTGATATCGTGCACTGTGGTACTGCTGGTATTTATGATAGCACATCTCACCGTTATACCCACCAGAACTGATTAACAGGCCATCAAAGTGGTAATTACTAACGTAAAAAAGTGATAAGCACTTATGGGCCTGTACTCTGTCCCAAGCAGCATGAGGCTCAAGGTAGCATTATAACTTGGACAGAACGCCGGTCTGTTACAAAGAACATACACAATCATCAGAGGTGGATAAATCAGATCCAGAAAGTAAAAATCCAGACCAAGATTTTGTTTCAACCCACCAGGTAAGTTTAAGGAGTCATAGTCACAGAGTACTCAACTAGTTAGTTGAAACAAAATCTTGGACTGGAGTTTTTACTTTCTGGATCAGAACTATCCATCCCTGGCATTCATACTCTATAGCAGGGGTGTCAAACTCCAGTCCTGGGCAGCCGGAAGGCCTGTGTAATTTAATTCTTTCCTATTCTACCAAAAATGATTTAGCTCAAGATCTGTGTTGTAATTAGCACAAGGAGTTGAATCAGGTGTGTTAAACGAGGGCAAACCAAAAACTGTGCAGGGCTCTGGCCCTCCAGGACTGAAGTTTAACACCCCTGGCTTCCAGCGTCGCTGAAGCTCAGTATCTGGCTGACTGCATCCTAAACTGATGTGTGTCTGTCAGGATCAGGATCGCTGACAGCCATTCTGCTCCTGAGTGCCTCACATGTGGCCTGCAAGAAGACAGGTGTCAGTACAACTCGGCCTACTTCAGTCAAGATGCTGCCTACTACCGTCTGTCTTGTTATGGTGCTTTGGTCCAACAATGCGTTTAATTCAAAAATCCACATGTAGAAATCATTTTATTGAGTCAATCTGACTATTAAAATCTGTTAATAGTTCTGGCCTTTATGTTAATGTAGTGATTCATTTGTATATGATCTGCAAATTAATATAAGCTCATTAGTTAAATCAAAATGAATAAGTTTGTATTACCTACTTAATTTTTTTTTTGCTTGAAAGGACCTGGACTCCCATTATTTACTCTAAGGGATAACAGAGTGTCAGGTTCAGGTATGTCGTATAAGCTAAGAAAAACACCATGTTTATTAGTGCATCAGCAATGTTACAGATCAACAATAATCCAGCATTTTTGGTCCTCATCCTCTTGGTTGGTTTGGTTTTAGAAATTGAGGTTCTTGAAGACAATGATGCTCTGGGAAAAATTCTAACAGAATTCCAGATGCCAACTATGCGATATGGAACCTTCAGCATTGGAGGGTTTGGTAAGATTCTCCAGTTGTGATCAACTCTAGATGACCATACAGCAGAGGTGGATTGTTCACGTCCAGAAAGTACAAATCCCAACCAAGATTCTGGGTTAACCAACTAGTTGAGTATAAAGTGTCCCAGTCACAGAGTACACAACTGGTTGGTTGAAAGAAAATCTTGGTCTGGATTTGTACTTACTGGACATGAACTTTCCACCACTGCTAATTACACAGGAAAAACACGGAAATGCGTTGCTGATTTGTGCATCATATATTAGATTAGATCTTTACTTCTGGGACCTGAACTATCCACCTCTGCTGTATAGACAGCATTCCTCCAGAAAGCATTTCTTCAATCTGGACCTTCGGGCTTCCTAATGGCAGGTTCATTGCTATGATGATGGAGTCCATCCACCTCGCGGTGCATCATTCTCTTCCTCCTTTGCCTTCAGCTTCTCCAGCTACAGTTATCTAAAGTGCACAGTGTCTCCTTATAATATGCCTAAAGTAAGACGGCTATAGTCTGGTCAGTTCAGGTTTGATTATATTCTTAGATTTACACCAATGACAAAGTTACAGTCTTCTGAAGAGTGACTTGGTCTTTGTGACCCAGGAGGTAGTGCTATCATTCGGCAACTGGAGGGTTGCCGGTTCGAGCCCTGATTCCTCCTGACCCTATCAAAGTACCCTTGAGCAAGACACTGAACCCCAAATTGCTCCTAGTGTGCAGGTTGGCGCCTTGCATGCCAGCCTTCAAAATCAGTGTATGAATGGGTGAATGTGAGGCATAACTGTGAAGCGCTTTGAGTACTCTGAAGAGTAGGAAAAATGCACTACATAAATGCAATCCATTTACCATTTGTCTATAGAGATATGTCAGTGTCATTCCTGGTACCATTTTACGTGTTTGTTTCTAAGTTGTTATTTTTGTGGTTTTCTTTTTAGACCTGCAGTACCAGATGATGCTACCGCCTCATTTTGATGAATCAAAGAAGTATTCCCTTCTCATTGATGTGTAAGGGCTTAACAAACCCGCTACCTGTGTTTAAATGTCTTACATGTATATTCTGTTTATTACAAAATGACGTATGAGGAACGATATTTGGATTGTACGACCCATGCATCATAGAGCTGACATCATAGAGTAAGATACTGTCAGTTGACTTGACTTGATTGCTGGTTCAAAATGCAAACTTAGTTATTTAATCTACCTCTTGGTGTCCCTTTCCATAGGTATGCTGGGCCATGTAGTCAAAGAGTAAATTATCAATTCAAGCTGAACTGGGGAACATATCTTGCCAGCACAGAGAAGGTTATTGTCGCTAGCTTTGACGGAAGGGGAAGTGGTTACCAAGGTGATAAAATAATGCACTCAATCTACCACCGTCTGGGAACATATGAGGTGGAAGATCAAATATCAGCCGTGAGGTAAGATAAATCACCAGGGAGAGAAACTCCTGTCCAGGAACATATTCCTAACATATTGTCCATTTACAATGCAATTGCTGAAGGCCTAATATCCAATTATCCATCTTTTTTGTGCAACTATAAAGATCAATATTTAAAAAGTATATAAATATATTAAAAAGTTACATTTTAATGTAAGTCTATTCTGTACATAACTTTAGAGATTCACACTTGATGTCAGGAAGAATTTGAACTGCCAAATATCAAGCTACAGAAATGACCTTATATCTTCCGTTTTATCTCTTGCAAACGGTGTGTGTTATAAAAAGCAGCATTTATTCATACAGTCAAGAAAAGCAGCAACAGTTAAACAGCAAGTTTCTTACTGGTTATACTGCTGAGCCCCAGATTTCAAAATGTTTATAAATGTGTTTTGTTTTTTGTTTCTTTTTTAGGAAATTCATCGATATGGGGTTCATAGATACAGAAAGAATAGCTATTTGGGGATGGGTAAGTTTGATAGTATGTAGAAAGTCTGTTTTTTATGAATGAAATGGATAAGCGCAGAAAAATTAAGCTCGACGCTGAACAATGGAATCCTTTCCAGTCTTACGGCGGATACGTCACCTCGATGGCTTTGGGGTCCGGGAGCGGACTTTTCAAATGCGGTGTGGCAGTCGCTCCCGTATCTAGCTGGGAATATTATGGTATGTTTGATATTCCCGATTCTTGTAGGCTGCTGTCTCAAATGACATATCGGTTAATAAAGTGTTAAATTCGGGGTTGCTCGGTAAACCTTTCAGATGCAGTTTACACCGAGCGTTATATGAGCCGGCCGTCTGACAATGCGGAGTTCTACAAAGTGAGTCCATCCAGATTTTAAAGACTAAAGGGAATTTTATCAACAACTCAATATTCCTTCAATGGCCTTTAATATTAAATTGTCCATAATTTTTGTAGAACTCCACAGTAACAAGTAGAGCCAAGAACTTCAAATCCGTGGACTACCTTCTGATTCATGGCACAGCAGACGGTGAGCACCGTTCTTAAAACGACTACTGCCAACACTCCTACTTCTCAGTTATGAAACATGCATCATCCCTGTAGTTTGTGTGTCTTACAGACATGAGCTTTTAAGATCGAGACCCAGAAAGGTCTGCTAGTGTAACACACAGCCTATAAAATAGTGTATACTTGCAAAATTGTAAGTCACATAGCATTGAGGGATCAACAGGACGATTCCAATTACCATAACCAACAAAAACCAGTATGATATTACTGTGCCGTTCCACTTAGATAATGCCATGTAATAGTTTGCAAGAAATATTGTAGTACAGTAATTTGCTTGTATCTTTTAGAAAGGATAACAAACAACCTTTATAAAAAGCAACTCGTATAGTAATATCTTTTTTTCTTGCAGATAATGTGCATTTCCAGCAAGCTGCACAGATATCTAAAGCTCTAGTTGAGGAGCAGGTGGACTTTGAAGCCATGGTAAATATCCAGAGTGACGAAAAGGCCGCCAGGTCCACAGACTGTAGATGGGCAGCAGGAACTGAGCAGGGCACTGTAACTGGCAGAGCTGGGACGCTTCACAGTCTTTGTTCGATCCATTAATAAATCAAATTGGAAGCAGGAATGAAATTTAAATAAGTAAATAAAATCCCACAGACCTTACAGCTCTCTGTAATTAAACCAAATGACCTACTAGATGTGCAATAATAAGCCATGCAAATTTGTATTCAAATGCCCAGCTACAGCTGAATATTATTCTAATACTGTATTTCCCAACCCAGTCCTCGGGGACACAGCCAGTCCACATTCTTCCTCCCTCCCTGCTCCCTGCCAGACAGTGCACATTGTTCCTCCCTCCCTGCTCCCTGCCAGACAGCGCACATTGTTCCTCCCTCCCAGCTCCCGGTAAAAATGTCTGCGGGTTCCCGAGGACTGGACTGGACTGGACTGGGAAACACTGTTCTAATATATTATTTCAGCTTTGTATTTTTATAGTCTCATTCTGATAAATGCTCAGTGTTATATTATAGGTGTAATTTCGTTCCTATTTTTCAGTCCTGGTCACATTTGGATTGGGCGTTGGTTTTTGACATCTTGTGCTAATAATTATTCCTGTCTTTCCACAGTGGTACACTGACAAGAACCATCTGCTAGGCGGCTCCGCCTTCCGCCACGTCTTCACCCACATAAGCCATTTCCTCCAGAAATGCTTTGGCAAAACCAAGCGGGCCAGCAGTTGAGGCATCCGGCCGGGTCGCCCAGCCCTATGCACCCTGTCCATATATAACTCGTCACCAAATCTGCCTATTTTATAATACTGTGCTAATTTGCAAAAGGCTTGATGGGGTTTATTTAGTGTGTTTAGTATATGAACTAGTTATTTTTTTTTGTTTTATTTGTGATTTGTAAAACGCTTTCGTCCACTAACAATTATTGTTTTACACTGATAAGTGCAGTGTTAAATTAACAAGATAAATGTTTGAACACTACATGCTATAGCTGTACTATTGCACAATAACTGGCCATTCTTAATGTTCTTTATTTTTCTATGTTCTGGTAAGATATCACATGTATTTTTTGTTTAAGAATCAATAAACTGCTACAACTCTATTTGTTGTTCTTTGTTATCTTGCATTCTTACAGTAGTTATTTACACTTACAGTAAAGGACACTTTTATCCAAAACATCATACATTTAGGAGTGAATAGTGTCAACCAATCCCCAGTAGTACATGGGCTTAAGTGCCTTGCTGAGGGCCCCAACAGCAAAGTCATTCGGCCAAGCCTGGGATTTGAACCAACAACCTTCTGCTCTCAGGCATATCATCTTAACCAGCAGAGCCACATACAGATTCTGTGGAAGACGGTTCATTAGACTTGTTTTTACCTTTTTATTAACGGATTGGCTGAGTGAAAATACATTATTGAGTAACGCTTTACATTAACTGCACCTTCATAATGCTTTTATATTCATATAAACGTCATGTATGTATACCTTAACATCCTAACATCCCTTAACAGCTGTAATATACATTAAGAACAAACATTATTTAACAATGACAAACATTATAATTGTATAATCATGTAATGTGTGTTATTAATGTATATTACAGCTGTTAAGGGATGTTAGGATGTTAAGGTGTCCTTTTCATGCTGCTTATGAATGTTCTATGAACGCATTATGAAGGTGCACTGAATGTTCTATGAATGCATTATGAAGGTGCACTTTATGTAAAGCATTACAGACGCTACTCTACTTACAAACTTTCAACTTACGAACTTTCAGACATACGAACTAAGAGGACTGTAAGTCCAAATTGTGTTCATTGGGCTCCCGTTTCCTATCCACATCATCAACTTTTTTTTCTGCACGCCAGTTCCGCCTAGTACGATTTCTGGCCGCTACTCCTGCCGCGCAGCAGCGTAAAGTGCGTACTCCCAGCATCCTAGTTCTTTGTACTTGTGTACACCCTTAAAATGATGTTGAATGACGACTTACGAACATTTCAAGTTACGAACGGCCATACGGGACGTATCTCATTCGTAAGTAGAGGAGCGTCTGTACTCATTATTGATTCAAAATCTAAATTCCCTTAATCCACCAGCAAGGGTTTACAGAAAAGAGAGTATAAGACAACAATAAAACAGTAAATGGGATCAGACTGAATAAAAATAAAACTGAAATGTGGGTCTGGAGCCTGTCCCTGGTAGTCGTACACCCTGGATGAGATGCTAGTCTATCACTGAGCATACACACATGTATATAATATGAGCAATTTAGAGACACCAATTAACTACATGTCTTTGCACTATGGGAAGAAACACCACACATGCTAAGATAGGATTTAAATCCCAACCATGGCAGCGTGAAACCACAGTGCTACCCATTGAACATGTCACTATTTAATTATAAAGAGTATTTGAGAATAAGTACTTCAGCATATATTTAATTGATCTTGTTTTGATCTATTTGCCTTTGTGCCACAGAAGATGTGCCATACCTATTTTTATTAAATAAAAATGCAACACATTTCATCTTCATCACAAATGTGTAATATAGTGTAATGCATTTAAAATCCCCTGAAGGAATGAAAGAAAGAAAACAAAAAGAAAAAAAAGTGTTTATGCTGTATTAATCATACATTTTTGTTGCACTGAACAAATTTACATGTTGAC
>JAODLD010000088.1:10016222-10029587 GCA_026781065.1 Mormyrops boulengeri | reverse complement strand
CTGTTCAAACCCAGGTGTGAGGACTCTTCAGCCAATCAGTCCTCTAATTAGTGACCTAATTAGGGAGTTGCAGCGAACACCTGCATATACACCGGCCCTTTGCGGATAAGATTGGCTACCCCTGCCTTAGGCAAAGATCTGTTGATCGTGTTAAATAACACAATGGTGCTTTCTTAACATTTCTAGTACTTTTTTGATATTAGCTAATAATCAGTAGATTAAATGAAATAACATAGCCAGTGTACCATACACAAAGCACCCTGAGCTGATGAAACACCTCCGATATCTTAATCAACTTACAAATTGGTGCAGCTTCTTGGTCAAGTGTATGTGAAGGTAAATCAAAATTCTAATTCTAATTATATTTCACAGACGGGGGTTTTGGCACTGGTCCACTGCCACCAAAGACAGACACTTTCTTGTTAATGCGATAACTCAAAAAGTATTTGACAGATGTTTTACAGTCTTTTCAGGTACATTGTCTGGATTATGAACTGGAGCTGGTAAAATGCTGAGATACATTGCATCAAAATTGTGGCAATGCCACATATTGATACAAAGATAAGCACAGTTTCAAACACTTGATTTCATTACCACGATAACTCAAAGATCATTTCAAGGGTCTTTCTTGAACTTTGCAGATACATTGTATGGGTGAACAACTGGAACTGATCAAATTTCAATACAAATCACCATAAAATTGAACCAGTGCCACTCATTGAAAATATAGGGAAGGGTAACTGAAGGCATTTGACCTTATAGATGTAATAAGTCAAAATGAATCTGATGGATCTCATTTCTACCTCGCAAAAAAACATATGGACGAAGATATTTTACTTTTTTATTTTGAGATAAATGCCCCCCCCCCCCCAAAAAAAAAAAGGAATGAAATGGAGGCTATAGAAGACAAAGTTGATGAATGGACCTTTTTCAAACTTTGCAGAAGTAAGGAAAGATCTGGAAGTTATCAAATTTTAAGACAACTTGAACCCAAATTAAAGCAATGCCCCATGTAATATTTCAGAATATTTTACGTTTAATGCTAGATCTTCTTTTACAGAAATTTATTGTGGACGAATTGGGAATATCTACATTTCTCATTTTTTGTTTGCTGGTGTTCATTTTTTACAAGCTTGGGATCTGGTAGGTTATACAGATTTTATGTACAGCCCACTGTGCCTGTGGGGCACATTTCTTTTGCCAGATCACTGGAGGTTCTGTATGTACAGTTAAAAACTTGGCAGCAGTAACTTTTGAACTCAGAAGAAAATCACAATGGGGTCTTCATGTGTCTGTTTGTGTATTTCTGTTTAACATTACATGGTAGATACTTAGTTGTAGCATTGGTATGTCTGTTACGGTTGTTAATGTTATATCATGGAAAAGGTTGGTGTCAAGGCAAATAAGAAAGTAATAAAAAGAGTATAAATATTTAGACAGATAAAGAATTTTAATAATATTAATGTCATTTTAAGACAGACATTAAGACATAAACAAAGAAGAATACAGACGTTACGATCCCAGTTCCCATCCTCAACCTCAGGTGCTACATCAGTGCACTGAACCCAAATACATTCCGGTGTGTTTTATAATTATTTCCTACCACTGAACATGGAAGGCAGCACTCTTTCAAAATGTTCCATTACTTCCCTTTTATAATAGTCGCCTTGTTATAGTCAATTGGTTGAATAATTAAATTACTGAAGCCGCACCAAACGCACAATAAGAGCTGTATGAGGTTTAAAGCTGCCACCTCCAGATATGGGGATCCGGTAGCGGCTGGCGTTGTGGTACGGCGGAGTCTGCAGCTAGGCTAGGCTGTCGCTGAGCAGCCCTGTTAATTAGGGGAAGGATGCCAGGGAAAGATTGATAAATTATACATGAAAGGGGGGCCTCGGAAATAATGAAGTTCCCACGCACTGTCTCGCACGCCTGAACACCGTCTCTGAAGTCCCTGCCAGCGTTCAGCAGTTCTCAGCGGCGTTAAGGAGATTATATCTACTTGTTACTAATGTGAGTGAAGGGGAGGCTGTTTGCTGGGGTCATGCTGTTCCTGAAGGGGTCCTATTATAATTACGGCATGGAAATGACATTCACTTCCTTTACACTGATGTGTGTGTGTGTGTGTGTGTGTGTGTGTGTGTGTGTGTGTGTGTGGATTATGTTTATGACATTGAGGGGACAATTTTTTAGGTCCCCACAAAGATCTGAGAATGCAATACAAAAACTAAAAATGCCAAAAGTCTTATTTTGTTTGGTTACTTATGGTTAAGGTTAGGGCTGGGTAGGGGTTAACAGTGTTGTGACTGGGATTAGGAGTTTCCCATAGAAATGAATGGAAGGTCCCCATTGAGATAGGTATGCCAACATGTGTGTGTGTGTGTGTGTGTGTGTGCATGTGTGTGTATGCGTGTGCATGTGTGTGTGTGTTTCTACCTGACCCTGGAATGTTTCTTGAAACAAACTTTCACACCTGGAACACCTTCAGAATTCTACACCTGGCTAATGTCACTTTAACTCTTTAATCTGGATTTAAACAACAATTTCACTTAACCCTTATAAAATAATGTTCCTCTAATAATGAATAATTTACCACCAGAGTGGGACCAAGCCCCGTAAATCCCTTAACATTCATACATACAGTGCACATTCCCCAAAGGCTATCCGTACATGCAAGCCTTGGGCCCGATATTTACACATTATAATTGGGTAACATGCTCACAGTTTTGCTGTGCCATGATACATATGAAAATATGTATCTTATTTTTTAACAACACCTGCAAAGACTTTTTTTTCTTTTTTTTTACATTCACCCTCAAATGAAACATCTTGAGAGAGAGCAGAAAGACTCTCTGGAGAGCAGTCTTGGTTGAGGAGATTAATGTCGACTCCAAAATCAGTATTGAGATCTATTGACAGTAGCATTAAAGGCCTCCTGTGTTATTGACATAAAATCTATTCCTTTTCGCTTCATTTGGGTTCTCTCATGAATTATAAACCACCCACTACCCTTGAATACAGAAGACTTTAGATGTAAGTGCAAATTGTGGATCAAATCCAAACAGAATATGTAATATATATTCCTTCATGGTATACAGCGTATTTATGCTGGAATGTCGTATAGATTTCAATTTACTATGCCATTAGAAGAAGCCTTAAGTGATTTCACACCACTCACTCCATGTTGGCTTTGAGGGTCATGGTGGCAAAAACCAGTGCATGCAAGGTGTCAGCATCTCCTGGGGGGATTCCCAAGCCGGCTGGCTTATGACTCATTAGTATTTCCAAGGCTCATCCAGGGAGTCCATTGGCTGTTGGTGAAGTGGTAACCATATAAGGTAGACCTTTGCTGGCCCTCTGCTATTTAAAGGAGCGCCATGCCAACTCCAAAGCTCCCTCAGCTAGCTAAACCTCTTACCACACCGCTGAAAGCTGGCTCGGTTACTTTTGCAGCAGAACCCTATTACAGCTGCTTGTACCGACAAACCCCATTCTTTCAGTCACTCCCCACACATCATGCCTGTAGATAAGGACAGAAGCGTAAATTGGCCAGTAAACCAAAGCTTTGTCTGAGAGCTCACGTTACGCTTCGCCTCCGCTGCAGCAAGCAAGCGGCTGCACATCACCTGCGCCTGACTGTCCGCTTGTCAGCTCCACTATCCCCTTTTCCTTGGAATAATTTAAACTTCTTAGCTGCTTCCTCAACCTACATAAAACCAGAACCGGCTCTGATCTCTCCTTCTCAAATGTAGCACAAAAAATGTAGTGCAACAGGGAAAAACAACATTCACTAACAACTTTAAAGACATACTTGCGGAGGCCCTCTCATGACGTAATGATAAAAATTATACAGTATATATCGTAGCCACGTTTTATTAATTCATTCCCACGATATAATAAAATTTGGGCGTGATTCACTATATAGCCCGCTTATCGCCTAATGTGTCACTTTCATTTAAGCCACTAGACATCAACATCTGGGGCTATGGACATAGATACTTAGCTTGAATTTTATTTTTAAATATTATTGTTACTATACGTGGCCACCATTTCTGTAAACGTAGGCCTAATATCGCTGGAGTGAAACGTGACCAGAATTTAATTAAAACAAGGGAACGTGAAATGGAAACGTGGCCACGTTTTAATAAATCTCATGATATATTAAAATATGGACACTATATATATATATATATGTGTGTATGTGTGTGTGTGTGTGTGTATATATATATATATATAAACATACATACATACACACACACACACGCATACATACATACATACATGTATCCTCAGGCACATAACTCATCCGCAAGTACGCATTCAGCTTTAAAAGCGATCCGTGCGGAAATCGATTGTTGTAATTTCGTACATATGCATTTGCGCTTTGACCAGTCTATGTGAAAATGTATGTGAACGTTCTGAAAAAAGGAGGAGTATAAGTAGCTCCACTAGTAGTTAAGCAACCTGCAGTTAACAATTCCCAATGTTAAATCAAGGTTTAGTTAACCAATCTGGACGCACGGTTGTTTCTTTGTCCCAGTTTGTCTTTACAGCCAATAACCCACAAGGTAGAATAACATTATAATGTAGCACACAGACTTCAAGTATGATTGATTTTTACCGTGAAACTGAGTTTAGTCGGTTAAATGGACTTTAAAGGCTGGTCGTGCCCATTATTGTGTTAGAGTCTGTATGAGATGCCCATTGTGATGGGCTCAGTGCTTCACAAAGAATCATTTTACATACTCCCATTGTGAAGACCATTCCAGGATAGAGACATTCTGCACATCCATCATTATAAATATAATGTGCCTTTATTGTGCATCAGGCACATGTTGCATGCTCAATTTGTGGGGAGACATTTAACTAATGAATTTTTTTATTTCGGAGGCCTGCATGTATTACATGAGAACCCATTAAACGTTTCATTGCAATATACACAATTAACACAGCATCGATTCTGTCTGCAAGTGTGGCATTTTAGGCTTTGGTTTTGAAGTTTTGCAAAGGAACTTTATGTCACTTTCACTGACATTGTTTGCATGGACTTTCTGTGAATAACATTTTGCATAGCAATGAAATTTCAATAATGAAAAAATATCGGTCATAGCAATTTGACTTCCAGTTATGAAAATGAAACTGTGTTGAGTACGCAACAAAAAAAATAATTTTAACATTTTTGAAGACAATACCTGTAGCTAAATTGACTATGATATGAGATGACAAAAGCAATAATATTGAGTTATGAACTGTATTGGTGGTAACTTCTGTGAGGGAAGTCTTTTATCATTTCTTAGAAGTGTAATTTATTTTAACATTTTGATCCCTGCACTGGTGATAATGGTCCATTCAGAAACTGCTAGTGACAAGAGCAGCACAATAACAAAGTCTCAGAGGAGGAGAATTTCATAAATACTGATTAATGACTATGGTTTATTCCAATATGAAGAATTTATGTTGAAGGAGTTTTTCTACCACATTCCCAGATTAATTTGATTTTGATTGTCATATTTGAAAAAATATTTTCAGGTTTTGTGCCCTGCCATGGGTTAGCGCCCCATCCAGTAGCTTCTGAGAAAGGCTCCGGACTCCTTGTGACCCTCCATAGGACAAACAGGTATATGAAATGGATGGATGGATTTTCAAATTTCATGGAGTACTTAAAACGACTGCCGTCATGGTTTACCTGATGGAAGCAATATTATTATTATTCGCTATACTTTTCAGTTACAATTCTCTGATAGCAATTGTGCTCTGATTGGGTGATTGCATTGTTTATGCATATCTGGAACGACTAATTTGTAGCATATTTCAATGGCTTCACATTGGCTTTTTTGGTGAGGCTAACATGACCTCAGATTTCCTATCCACTCATGACCTGGATAAAGAAGATTCCATTTTTCTGTACCACAGGCAATCCAGTCATGACTAGACCTTGGTGTCTCCAAAGACCTTCGCTGCCATTAAACAAATATAGCAAGCTGACAAGCTAGCACCTTTCTCCCTCAGATGGGTTGGACCAGAGGCTTTCTATCTAAAGGAACACAAATGTCATAGCCAGCCAGTTCTTTCCGAGCTCTGGGCCATTGCCAGACTTTATAAATAAGAGCAGGCCTAGTTTTCCCAGACATTTCAAGATAAGTCACTGGGCTATAGCTGAAAGAGAACACGAAGGAACTGCACACTTGTCTGCTGAATTCTGCTAATCTTGACAAACAGGCAATAATAAATAGTGGCACCTGGGATTTACCTGTTACGTGTTAATTAACAGCCCCACCAGGGGGAATGTTTCCTTTTCATTTTGGCACTGGTGTATATGTGACATGTTCTTCTTCCTGAAATATATTTTGACACAGAGAAATGCTCAGTGCGGTGAGTGGTCATTAGTCTTACCTCACAGGTGCTGACTGTGATGCTCATCTACAGTACATGTATCCTTGTTGATTAACAGTGGAGAGATTACGAACACTTTTTATCGTGAATTAATGGGTAGGGTGTAAAATCTGTTATGTGGAGTCTTTACCTTGGAGTACCTGGGTTGAACCGGGTTATGTGAGCACCCCGTTTATCGATCTGGGGCCCTGCCTTGGTCAGAGAATTAGCCACACACAATAAGTCAACTCCAGGCAAATAAATCACTGCAGATCAGGCTTGATGTCAGCTGGTTGAGCAAAGTATCTGTATTTACCTCATTTATATATAAAAATACATACATACACACACACACAAATCAATTCAATCTACATCTGAAGACATTCGATTTAAATGATTTCTGAAGTGAAAAGGTTTGATATGTAGATATGCAGTCCATTCCTCTCTGGTATATGGATGATTAGAATTAAAAAAAATAGAAGCAGAATAGCTAGTTTTAATTGCATGACTGCACATTAACAGTAAAGTTTATAATATATGAGACTACTTTCCCATTAGACATGATCTGTATACAAACTCAGGAATTTCAAAGAACATTCATAGACTTTTAAAAATGTGTTTATTTTCTCAGTACAAAATGTGCAAAGTAATAAATACAAAAGACAACATGTATTATTTGAATTACTGATTAGCATACAATATATCTAACCTACATTAAATCTTTCTTTAAATCTTTCATTTGACCGTTGTTGAGAACAGCAATGGCTAGACCTTACAAGAGGTTTCTGTTTTTAAACCACTAGTAAAGAAAACGTGCGGTAACTCTATCCACAGAAAAATATGAATGTTCTGGTTTAGCCACCATTTGCAAATTCATCTAACTGGTAATTGATGAGTCTTGTGGTCTTCAGTTAGGGGTTGAGCTGTTTTAACAAGAGCTCCTTCACGTCATTCCATCTCTTCCTGATACCTTTAATGCCTCTGTTTTCTACACATAGTTTTTTATCAGCTTCCAGTGTTAACTGATAGTAACAAATAATGATGTGCATTTTGTCGTCTATACCTAAAAATTAACTTTGGCCCATTGTATGTTATGTTTATCAAATGTTTCAGAGAGATTTCCAGACTGTAGAGTCCGTGCCTTCCTGAATCTAGGTGAAAGGCCACCCTGTACAATTGAAGCTCTGCTCAGAAGTGCCCTACCCCCCAGAAATCATTTTAGACTTAATCCCTGTGTTCCTCTCTGCTGCAGTTTTCCAGGAAGGAGATGTAGGAGTCAAGGACATGTGGTGTCCACTCAGCAAGTGGTCTCACTTTACAGATTTCCCGACGGGTCCAAGTCCTTCCCAGGTCCACAAATATTAACTGCTAGCACTGTAGAGACAAGAGCAGAGTCAGTCCCTTAGAGCGGCTATAGAGTGGTGTTAAATAACAAACTGTTCTCTGGGACGTGGAAAAGGCAACCAGGATAACATCATACGTAAACTAATATGTTCCTTCTAGAATTTATCTAGATTTGATGGGAAACTAGATTTGCACGCAAACACAAAGGTGTTTTTATGTTAATTGTCCATTTGCGCCAAAAATTGCATGCTTTTTTAATGCACAGCAGAAAAAAAAAACATATTGAAAAAAAATGCCTTTTTATTCAAATGGACAAAAACTAATGTATTTTCTAGTGTCGTTTATTAAACAGTTACTGTCATTGTGCCAATTATGTCAAATTATAGTGATTTAATAGCCTGCCTAGCGGATCCCACAGACAATGGACAAGATGTGAATAACTGGCTTATGAATAAATTATTCTTTTGTCTGGAAAATGTTAATTTGAGTGAAAATGTGTGGTTCTCTGTCTCCTGATAAACTGATTACTTTTTATGTTTGTTTGTTTATCTTTCAGCGTTGCGATTGCCAATATTAACTAGTCACGCTAATTCTGTTTTTGACTTCTTGTATATGCTTTATGACTTTTATGACTTAATAAAAGTGTAACCCATTATTGGCTAAGCAATAGAATAATTTAAATTTACCTGTTCATGGTGGGTGGTTCTGTTACAGGAAGGGAAACCACTTCACATGTGAAGAACTTCTTCAGCCACCAACATTTATCAAATGGTACTTGTATGCCTGGGGATTTTAGAATAAGCTGTGTCAGACATGCATGCTTAAAATGCACAGCAGTTTGAGTTGCTAGTTTAAATCCTTTGATCGTAAACCCTGCATGTAACCAAGCAGAAATACCAAAATGTCAGCTAATGACCTCAGACATATCACAGTTCTGGGAACAACTGTATAGCGCAATAACAACAATTATGATTACCATGTGAGACGGGCATCTTCTCCTGATCTCCGGCAAGATCACAGCAAGATTGAAAGGAGCTCGAAGAGGAACTGCTGGAGGCAGAGTTGAGTCGCGCTTCACAACAGAAAGCAAGAAACACAAAGATTAGGATCTGCAGGTTCCGAGATCTTGTTGATCACATTTGTTCAGTCGATGGGTGAAGGTGATCTGAAAATGAACTTTGGGTCTTACTTCGGTAGAAGTGATTTTTTGCAAGCAGACATCCAGCTGACGGAACGGCTGCCATTTTGTCAGTAGAAATACTAGTACGGCTGTAGGAGTAAAACCACAATATTAACATATGGTAACTGCAATAAACAAAAAAAAAATTAAAACAGCAGGCATTGGGTTAGTGTAGAACCTTACCTTTCTGTGTGAGTTTTAGGCTGGTATATGTTTTAGAAAGTGCTGTTCTCTTCCCGAGGTGTCAAGGAAGCAGTTTGCGAGAGTGGACCTCAGCCTGGCTTTATAGTGCAAGCTCAGGAGACCCTGTAAACAGTGGAGAGCAGCCAAACACGTGAACAGGGAGTGCAGCAGACACCGAGGAATGTTTTGACAACAGCCTGGCTGGTGACACGAGCCGGATCTCTGCGTGTTCACATTTGTCACCAATGACAGAAGTTTCTCAGCGAGCCTCTGCTGCTCCAGTATTACCCAGTCAGCCAGCTATGCTTCAACATGCACCTTTAAAATACATTTCAAAGTCAGAGTTTTGCTCTTTAATATGGCACCTCAGGTACACCCTCTGCACTCTGATTTGGATAAATTCCCTCCAGTAGAGGGCTACAAAAAACAAATGACCCAAGCACTGGCGAAGGGGTAATGTTAAAAAGACAACTGCACAATGAAGTAATTATTACACGCTCACAAGCTGACTGTGCAGTACTGCTTCATTTGCCGCCATGGTAAATGAGCTATATACTGCGGTAATTATTACACTGACAAAGGCAAAGTATGCTATTCATGTTGGGAAAACACCACATAATGGCGTAATTAGATCCTCATGGAACATCTAATCTAAACACACCTGTAATCTTTAATCTATAAACACCAGGAACCTGTAATCTAAGAGGCAATATGCCTGCTGCATGTTTGGTTTAGTCCACAGTGTACGAGAGCCTGTCCCAGTACCGTGCCAACCTGCCTACATGTGCTTAAACAGAAATACCCAGTGACGGGCACAGTTTTAAAACAGGGCATGCTGTACGCTCGCTATGGCTATGTGAGCCTTCATGTGGGTCATCGAGGGTATGCAACCTGAGAGCGCCAGCAGATGTTTCGTGCACTTTGCAATGAACAGAGAAGCACCGAAGCCACCACCGGGGAGGGGGAGGGGATGTGTGCATGGGGTTTGTGGCCTGCTTCCAGGAGCCACAGTGACAGCTGTCTCAGCATTGCAATAAATATGGCGCCTTTTACATAATGCCCCGGCAATGATACTTCTGTGATAAGAATGATTATCCCGTGCACATATAGGGATCTAAACAAGGCTATGAAGCGATTTTGACAGTGTTTAAATAACGCAATAAGCCCTCGAGGCACCGTGCAGCAAGTCAATGCCAGCGGACGTGTCCCTCTCCTCCAGTCGGTGTCCTGACATGGCTGAAATCTGACGCCTTGGAAGGGACGAGTTAACCGCAGGGTCTCCTGTTTTACGCCCAGTTATAGCTCCTGTTTAACCCCTACCCCAATTCCTCCCTAACGTGTCAGCCCACCGTGCAGACAGGCAGCTTCGCTTCTGCACAAACGCCCGTCCTTTCTGCAGTGCTAGAGAAACGAGAACCGGGATCCGAATCAACGTTTCAATCGTCTCTCCCATAAATGTCATTACCCAGCCATTCACTGAAAATGAGGAGTAGGAGTGTTTTTCCTTTATTTATTTTGTGGCATCATTAACTTGTAGACACATTCAGTGCTGCGATATTATAATAAGGCTCCCGTGAATTGAAAGTGATCCCTAGACTATTAATTTAATTTCATTTAATATTTTTTGCATGGTTCATGAAAATCAGTCAGCATTTCTCAGAATGTTGATAACCCCTTCAAATTTATCATGCGATTTCATTCTGTGGTATATACTGTTTTTGCAAAAAGCACATATTATAGTAATACGTATAATAATTTTCTTTCAAAAGGGAAGTTATCTTTAAAATATAATACTATTCTTTTTGTCTATGCAGCCTAAGAAAACCCCTTGTGACATTCATTGGCTGAGGGCTGTCCCCCGACACAATGTCACCGCTTGCATCACTGTGTACCGGAATAGTGACAAGAAAATCCATTCATATAACATTATCAGTGGTTTGCAGCCGTCCTAGACCCAATAAACATGCTGTTAACCATTCACTACAATGGTTTTATTGTAATGTGTTCACACACAGTATAAAGTAACATTAAAAGTTATTAATAAATATGTGTAATATAAAGGGAAAAAGCGGTGGGTTGGCGCCCCATCTTGCGTTGTTCCCTGTCTTGCGCCCATAGGCTCTGGACCCGCCAAACCCCTGAATAGGATATGCGGGTTCAGAAAATGGATGGATGGATGGATGGATGGATGGATGAATAAGGGGACTTATACAGTCACGTCTGTTCTAAATCTTAAAGAACATGTGGGTACACATAGACAAATGTTAAAATTTAAACAATTATCTGTAGTTAAAGGTTTACAGCCAATCTCATGCAGAAGGAACTTGTCATTTCTTGTTCTCTACCTTACAAAATGGAAGCAGATAGATATCAGACTAAACATGATCCTACCCCGTTGATTCTGCTCGTGATGTGTGGATACACGATGTGACAGGGGCCTGGCCCTGTTTGCAGTGTCGCTTTTCCTGTTGGAGTCTGACAGAGTCTGTTTCTAAAGGAACACAGTAAATATGGAAATGCCGATTGCAGCTAAGGTTGGAACCTGCACAGTCACTGAAGTGGATTATGGGTATAGCGACTGCCATAAATGTATGACTCACGGAGCACTCAGACACAGAGTATCTGTCTATAAATTATTTTAATAAGCAGAATGACAAATGTGGATGCAAACTGGAAAGGCCTCCAGTTTTTCGCAGCTCGCTTCCTTGCCGAGAATCTAATCTAAACAGAAATTAACTAGCAGCTATGATGTCATTCGAACTGAACAAATAATCATGTTGTCCTGCTGTTGTTTTTACTCTTGTGGAAATGGACTGTGACTCTGGCAACCTCACATGCTCCAACAAGTAAGCATGGACTACGGTGGCTGATGAGGGTCACAGGCTCCATATGCAATGTGTTATTTCCATGATTGACAATTCTGGATGGCACTCAGTTAAACCGAAGGACAGCTCGTGTTTACTTATGGAAATAAATAATATGCAGTTCGCTGATGGATATGGGAGGCGGAAAGGTTTCTCGCTGGCTGAAAATCAATTATTAAACTCTGGTTTAGAACACCAGCTTTTTACAAAGTAAATGGTGAAATGCTGTAAGCTATCCTTTATAAATGTGTCACTCTCCCCTACGTGTACAATAAGCATAAAGAAAACAAAGTGTGTTTATTTTAACAATCCCCTGGAGGAAGCAGAACGTACAGAACATGGTAAACCTTGAACAAATTATCACAGGTTGCAATGTTCACAGAAAGTCTTGGGATGCTTGCTTAATTCTGTAATAATGTTGCAAATTTACTGGTTTCATGACAAAAGTCCATTGATAAGCAATGTTTAACGTATCTGCACATACCTTTCGCCCAGACATTTTTTTTATTAAGTGTCACAGTCTTTCTTTGACAGACTCATTCAGTTTTCTTACCATTTTGCAATCAATTGCAAATGTAGTCATTCACTCCCAAACAGATACTAACTACATTTTGGGTTTCAATTTATTACTACTTGAAATTAATGTTTTTCTTAAAACTATTGATTGTTCCTAATGATATATATCTTTCTAAACAAAAGAATAAATCGATTTTGTTATAAAACCAATAAATTTGTAATCCAGCATTCCTAAACTTCCTATAGGCGCTGTTTATGCAACATGCAACGTGTTCAGGCTCATGCAATACATTATGATGCAGTCTTTGTCTTTTTTAAAAGCACACAGCTTTCTGATTAATGCACGCTTTACAGCACTGTGGAAAAGTCTTAGGCTGCCAAAGAAAATCTTGTTTATAGAGAGTGAGAGAGATACTTTATACACCCCTGTGGGGATGATGTTTAAAGCTATTTATCTGGGCAGTAAATATATTTACTCAGAAAAAAAACACATTAGAATATATACATACAAATAAACATTAATACAGCCAAACATAATAAGAATTTCTTCTGTTCTCCAAAAAGTCACTGATATCTAATTGGATAGCTAGTCTCTCCTCAGCGGCACTGAAGTTATTCCATGTACTTGTTAAATTTTACCACCAGCTAACTAAATTAATTAATTTAATTAATGAACATCTCTGGGATGTTGCTGGGGGTGCAGTGTGGAGCTTGCAGGTTCTCCCTGTGTTTGCATGCATTTCCTCTCCCACTACAAACCGTTTCGTTGTGAAGGACTAGCATCCCGTTCAGGGTGTCCCCCTGGTCGGTGCCCTGTGAAGGACTGGCATCCCATCCAGGGTGTCCCCCTGGTCGGTGCCCTGTGAAGAACTGGCATCCCATCCAGGGTGTCCCCCTGCCCCGTGT
>JAODLD010000088.1:9997681-10008690 GCA_026781065.1 Mormyrops boulengeri | reverse complement strand
AAAACCCTGGGTTCCTTTAAATCTGAGATAGATAAGATTTTAACAACTCTGAGCTATTAGTTAGGTTCTCCCCAAACAAGCTTGATGGGTCGAATGGCCTCCTCTCGTTTGTAAATTTCTTATGTTCTTATGTTATATGATAGAAAGGTGTCAGAAAACACAGTGCATTGCATATGGGGCTGCATACACACAGACCGGTCAGAGTGCCCATACAGACCCCTGCCCATCATCAAAAGCACCTACGATGAGCATGTGAGTGTCAGAACTGGACCATGGAGGACAAATGGCCTGGTCTGATGAATCACGTTTTCTGTACCATCATATGGACAGCTGGGTGTATGCGTGCATCATTTACCTGGGGAAAAGATGACACCAGGATGCACTATGGGAAGAAGGCAAACTGTCTGAGGCAGTGTGATGCTCTGGGTGATGTTCTACTCGAAAACCTTGGTATCCTGGTGTTCATGTGGATGTTACTTGGACATGCACCACCTACCTAAACATTGCTGCAGACCAAGTTCACCCCTTCATGGCAATGGTATTCCCCAATGGCAGTGACCAATTTCAGCAGGATAATGCGCCCTGCCACACTGCAAACATTGTTTGAGGAACATGAAAAGGAGTTCATGCTGTTGCCTCCAAATTCCCCAGATTTCCATTCGATTGAGCATCTGTGGGATCTGCTGGACGAACAAGTCCGATCCACAGAGACCTCAGCTCGCAGCTTACTGGAGTAACGTCTGGGTGCCAGATACCACAGGATGCTTTCAGAAGTTTTATAGAGTGCATACCTCAATGGGTAAGAGCTGTTTTGGTAGCACAAGGGAGACCTACACAATATAAGGCAGGAGGTTTAATTGTTATAGCTGATCACCTTACTCTCTCTCTCATTCTCTCTCTCTCTCTCTATATATATATATATATATATCTGCGTGTGCGTGTGTGTGTGTGTGTGCGCATGGATGCTTAGTCGATACTTAACCTGCAGTGCCATGTTAAATATGTCTTGAATAATATGAACAAATCGCTTCAGTGCAAACAATTCATTTTGATGTATCGCTGCTAGCCTGTAGCTAGCTTTTGGAAGATGTTGCTCGGAGATGTTGCTTGAAAGATTGCAGGTTCGAATCCCCGACCAGCAAAGCACCACTGAGGTACCCTGAGCAAGGTACCACCCCCAAGCACTGCTCCCTGGGCGCTGAATTAGCTGCCCCCTGTTATGTCACATTGTCACATATGGGTTAAATGCAGAGAACACATTTTGTTGTTGTGCACTGTGTGCTGTGGTGTGTCAACAATGACAATTAACCACTAAATTCTGAAATTCTAAATTCAATGAAAACTCCAAGAGTCTAATTACTGTACAGAGCGGGACACTGGACGGCAGTCTCCAATGGGACAAAAGCCGGCAAACAGGCAGAAAGTGCAGAAAGAATGTGCAAGAAGTCCAGTGAAAAGAGTGTGTTTTTGAACTGCTGATAAAAAATGGGGAAATACATCAGTCAAACCTGATTTAGATCAAGGCAACAACTGTAATGTGTGAGCAAATAGTGTATTTCAGCTGAAGTGTGATTAATTTGAAACAGTATGACATCTGAATGATGCCTATTTCCCAAAAATCCATGGTGTGATTTGTTCCTGTTCATGAATCAGCTAATAAGGTCATGCTTCACAGTTCAGCTCAGTTCTTTGTCTAGCAGGATGAAGATGTCATCCTCTCCATTAAAGACTCAATGTGTTGAAATATATATGTAAATGCATTACTTAGAAGGCCGATATTGTTCTTATACACATAGTCTGGTCTAATCTCAAGTGACAGAAGCTGAAAGAAAAATAATGTAGTGCAAAAAATGAATGAGATTAATGAATGAATGGACAGAAGATAGATAAATAGATAGATAGATAGATAGATAGATAGATAGATAGATAGATAGATAGATCAGGAAAAGAATATATTAATACATTAATGAATGAACTGAGAAACAAATAAATATACAACAGTAATTGCTGTGGCTATACAAAACACAACTACCTGTATCAGATATTTATCTGCAAAAAACACATTCTGAGATCAAAACCAGTTATTTATATAACTGCTACTCAAGTACGCATTCACTGTACAGCGATGTGTTGTAATTTCTTGTAACAATGCGAATGCATACTTATTTCATGCACATTTGCGCTGTTATGACAAGAAATTAATGTGCATTTCTATCTTTATACCAAAAATGAATTAGGCAGGTTAAAATGTGTAGTAATTTCTCGTCAGATTATACAGCAAATGCAGATAAAATAAGTGTGCGCTTGCGCTGTTACAAGAAATCGCTGTGCAGATCGCTTTACGCCGCATGTGTACTTACGTAGCAATTATGTCATTCCCTGATTATAATATTGTTTTGAGACCGTTGGAGAGTAGAGTTATATAGATGTGACTTGCAGTGTTGATGCATCGGGCATGAAGCTTGTGTGTACAGATGGGGCCTGTATCATGAGACAGGATATCTTGTTTAGCGGGACGAGAGGGCAGATTTAAGGTAGTCTGGGCTACATTTACTCGAAGTAATATATCCTTAAATTTTTAATAACTGAGCAAAAACTAAATGTTATACTTTGTTAACACCGCAAAAACCACTGTCATAAAACATTAAAGTGGGACAATAAGATAGATGCAGGTTTATAGATTTAGCAGAACTGGTTTTGAGTCTGTCCCTGAAGCAGATTTGTTGCTCTTTCTTTGATCTGATCATTCTGCCGAGCGTTTGATATGTTAGAGAAGAGGCGTTCTGTAAGCCCAGACGTCACAATAAGGTTGAAGTCCCTCTCCTCTGATATCTACGTGACTAGTTTTAATCCAAACAGTAGCAATTACTTCAGGCTTTAGAAAGTATTCAAGGAAAAGTAAGGAATTTAAACCTAACGATAAAGGCCTCATGATGAGGAGCTAAACGGATTATTTCTATAAAAAGATCAGTAGACGAGGAGTCGGGGGATGACATCAGTAATTTTTGCTCCTTCGTTTCCCTTTAATTGAAAAAGGGATTAGCAATAAGACACATAATCAACACGTAGTTAGGATCTGCAGGACCAGAGCTGTCCCTGAGAAGTCTGTAAGCATGGCGAGCTAGCTATCGGCGTCGCCTCTCCCGACATCCTACAGAGGAGATTGTGGCTTTATTATTTTCGCTCCACATACTCGGAGAAGCAAAGCGCTGGAGATGAGTCGTGACGTCCGTGGTCATTTCACGGCCTTGGCTGTAAACGTCAGACATGATTAATGAAATGGGAGACTCTTCTTCGCTATTCGGTTTGTAGTCAGAGACACGCTGTACCTCGCTCTCGTTCTACTGCCCGAAACGACTCCCAGCTTGATGTAATGCCAGTCTCTGCTTTCTCTGACGCTGCGTCTTCAATCACCCTAGAAAAATGTGTGAAGCTGTTAGGGGGACGTCAGTGCGCGGGACTGCCTGTGCTGCCGTTTCCAGTGGAATTTCACAGATCCAGTTCCTTTGTACTGCATTGATTCTTCACACCTTGGCCAATCAGCACATTAAAAGCATTGTTTCTACAAATAAAGGTCTTTTTTTCCTACCCCATAATCGGCAGCACTTACTTAAATGACTGCCATTTAATGTTTAAAATCAAGCTCACATTCATTGACTTTTTCCTGTGTCCTATTACCATTATTATGTGACTGAACTCTGTTTTATCTTGCTACAAAAAGCACATGCATTCTGTCATCCTGAATCCGTCTCCAAAACCCAACATCTGTTTTGTTTTTCTTGTATGTGCCGCTAGTACTGACACTGAAATATTTGTTTAAATCCCCCCTCACCCTTTTAAACCCATCCATTCTTGTCCCTCAATATAGTTCCTATTCCTTCCTCCTGTCTTCATTCTGCACGATTCCATTCTCCATCCCACCCAGAGTAACTTACAAATGGCTTACAGCTGATGGTGGAGTCCTGTATTAATTAACCGTCTTCCAGGGTGATCTGTGTAAAGCCTCTACGAATCCGAGGGCCATTACTTGAGCAGTGCTGCCTGGATTAAAGGAAGCTTCATTTGCATGCGCGGTCTCCACTGCGTGTGATAAAGAGAAGCCAGTTAGCCCTAGGTGATGGCTTACTATAAAGAATTTGCTCCCTAGGAATATGCTGCTTGTGTGAGGCTATTACAAAAGGCCACTTTGCCTGTCATTTACTTTGTGGGACCAAGCTGAGCTTTCTAAAGTATCGCGGATAGCCCTGCCCTCTCAAAATTAATAGAAGTAGAAATTTGCAGATAACTTCTTCTGTTGGAAAATACGACTGTAGGGTAGCTTATCTAAGATGGGTAAGAATTTGCTCAGTGATCCCTAACATTAATCTGAATGTCTCAGAAAATAAAATATCGTAACTGTTGCTTTCACTCAAAGCCAGTGATATAGAACTGCTTGGAGTCGAATGCTGTTGGCTGTTTTCTAAGCTAAGAAAACAAACATAACCAAATTACAAATATCACACACGTATTTCTCTGGTTTAAAACGAGCGACGCATTTAATCATTTTTTTAAAGCGTATATGAATTCAAAAGCATCCGTGTCAGTATGAGCTTTTATGCAAGTTTAATACCCGGAGGAAATAATTACAGCCAAATCCACAACTACCAAATGGGAATGGTTTAAAACAAAAAAAATTAAAAATCAGAGCTAAGCAGTTTGACATCTTCTGAAATGTGGGCAGTGTTAGAGGAATAACATAGGGATTTCTTTAGATCTTTTGATGTTTTTGAGTAAATTTGCAGATTTTAGGGTCCAACCGGACGCAGGCTGTTGTCAGATTATGCATGTTACGCTTAATAAATAAATAATATATTTACAAAATTTTGCTAAAGGCAAAACAATGGCTCATTTGGAGGCAGTGTCTCTTACTCCTTCAGGGCTGTGGGTCTCTCTGTGTCTGTATAGGATTTTCATCTTCTCCCGATGTTCATGGCTTTCCTCCAGATGCTCTGGTTTTCCCTTAAAAGATATCTGTATCGGTGCAAATGTATTATGCACCCTCTCTAGAGCTTTGCCTGGGATATCTGGGGCGAGATCTATTGTGATTCTGATCCTGCAGTGGATAAGCAGTTGTAGAAAAGGCATGGACTGCTACAATCAAACCAAATACTATTTTAAGAGAAATGAAAGAAACAGGACAAGCAAACATAAAAGAAAAAAATCTGCAAACAATACAAATTGGCAACTGGCCCCAAAAGGACTCACTCACAAGAAGTCTAACCCTCCACTAACGATGCATTTGGAATTTGGCTGCTGTAGCGGACTTAAAGGCACTCTCAGCGGTATATCTTTGCCTGACTGATATATGAATAAATGTCATTATTCCTCAATGTCAGTTAAATTCGTAATCAAGATATTGTTAGTCTGTCATGGACCAGTCCAGGGGGATTCTGTCAGTGTCATTCAGGGGCCCACCTGCAGGACAGCTACACCCCTCGAGGGATTCTCACCATGTAGCCTAGATCAGTGTTTCTCAATCCAGTCCTCGGGGACCGCAGACGGTCCACGTTTTTGCTCCCTCCCAACTACCAGGGGATTGGGAGAAAGCAAAAACCTGGACCGTCTGTGGGTCCCCAAGGACTGGTTTGAGAAACACTGCCCTTGATCACTGGTGCTTCCTATTATTGGCAACGCCCCTTTCCGAGCTGTAATTGATTGTCTTAATTAAACACTCTAATTTGCACCACAGTTGTGTCAGGCAGATACAAGTTTGAGTGTTTTATCCTAGTGATTACTTGTCTGTCTGTCTGGTTGCCCAATCCCGTTTCTGACCTTAGGCCCCGAGTTTGCCTGGCCCTTCTGATTGCCCATCACTTGCTCCTCACTGGTCCCCTCGCTTCTGCTTCTGCCAGCCAATTTGGATCCTGTTTGCTCTCTCTCTCTTTTTTTGACCTGGCCTATCGACGTGTATTCTGCATGGCATATCAAACTGTTTATTTGCTGAAATTCGATCCGCATTTGAGTCTCCTACTGAGGTCTCTCACACAAGCTCATTAATAAAACACCAAACACAATTTACTATGAATCTAATTTTTATTGAAATGGTAAATATTGCATACCGATCATTTATAATTTCTAGATTTGGAGGTTTCATGCTTGTCATTCTCTTGGGCATGTGCCCTCAACTAGATGTGTTTACTAGCGTTAGCCATTAGAAGTCATTTTCAAGCTTCAGCGGTCTACATGGATTGTCCTTCCATGCATAATTTCTACCAAGAGCTGAGAAGTAAAATGATTTCCTGCGGCAGTAAAATGAGGCAGAGAAACCTTCAATGAGCGTGTGCTGTTGTCTGTGGTTGTGGGAGACCAGTGTTTACTTTGTGCCAAAGCTCGATGTGCTGACAGACCTCTAGGGAGCAGTCATGACATGAAAATTTTAACAAGCGCATTTATAATTTAAAAATAAATGTAAAAGGTGGTCAGTCTTCCACCTCATCGAACTGTATAAAATCCCTAATTGCAATACTGAATGAATCCTCCTGTGTGCTGAGTGCTGAGTCCTATATACCGAGTGCTATCTTTTCCCTTAACAAATGATCCAGTGAGTGTTGATTCTCATACAGTGTTTATAGCTGAGACTGAGAAAAATGAATACAATGAAAATTGATTTAAATTATCAAAGATGATCTCCCTGCGGTGTTCCATCGTAATACATTGCATATTAAATGTATCAGACTGGAATTACATTGTCTAGTAGGAATGTAGTCCTTTGGCTGCATTGATTTGAATGCTATGTAATGTATTGTATAACTCTTGCCCCAGTGCTAACTCACAGTTGTTGCTAGTCATTCAATAGAAGCTCAGCCTAACAGCATTTTTACCTAAACTGGTTCCTTGGCAGCTGTGTGCTTGTTTGCTGTCTAATACAGGGCTGCCAGCTCTCACAAATCCGGCGTGACACTCACACTTTCAGACTCTCACGCTAATGCAAGAAATCTTACAGCAAATCTTTATTATTCCATGATAAACTTAATATTAGCTACGTCAAAAGTTCAGGTAGTTTGCAAACCCTACGGACTATTCACAAGGTAATAAAACTGTTCCGTACATGTAAATGCGTGTGCATGTGTGTGCAGACTTGTCTCAATTTGAAAATCGCATGATAGCCAGCTGACCAAAGTTAGCATCCCTGGCTTTATCTGTCACACTTGCAAGTCTGCTAAATAAAATCATGCGATGTACATGTAAATGTAAACATCAGAGTTCAGAAATACTGCCTTTGGAAATTTAAGGTTGGACTCAGGGAAATAGATATTGTCCATACCTGCTTTTACTCGTTTACGCTTAAGCTATTAAACACATAGGCTGTGCGTTTAGCTGCTGTGAGATGACATATTTACCACTCACTCAGCTTACATTTTAGATTAATGTCAAATGTTGTAGCACAACGTTGTAACAAGATAAAAAAAAAACATCAAGAAGGAAGTTTTGCATTATAAACAAAACTTCATGAGATACTGTAGAGATATTGATACTGTAGTTAGCACATTAGCATTAAACTCCGGTCACTGCCACAATACAAAACAATTTAACAGCCTTCGATTAGTTTTTCTAACATAAACGAGATATATTGTAATAGTTAGAGCTGTCAAAGTTAATGTGTTAACACGTGTGATTCATTTTTAAATAATATCCCATTATTATTTTTTTATCGTGGCCATGTGTTTTATCCGCAAATGCAAATCTGGAGAATATAATGCTGCCTGACTTTAAGTTATTTAGCATGTGGTAAATATTCATACTCCCCAAAGACAGAGACCTTGGTATAACAGGCATCTAGACCACTTCAAGTTGAATAATCTCAGTAATATCGTTCATGACAGATGGGTTTCGGTAATGCTTCGGTTAATGCAAAATTCACGAATACATCCTAAATTAAAATACACCCTACCATTCCAGTGTTGTGGATCTACAGAAACATGACCATGGAGACTGTCCCATGCTGTTCGTACATAAGCATTTGATGACAGGGCTGGCCACGTTTTATCTTTGGTAGCATGTTAACTGCCCCGTGGGAGTAGGAAGTAGAAGGTGCCTTCGAAAGTGGGAGGCTGAAGTACTCAGAGCTCGCCGCTGAGTGCAAGGAGGCTAGCTGGAGAACCATCATCTACCCGGAAGTAGGAAATCGGCTGGTCACCTCTTGAGGGATATGAGAGAAACTGGGGCAAACCAGCAGAGGACCCGGAAAGACCTGGCAGAAGAGGCTGAGAAGTGCAGATCCTATGCCGATGAATCCAAATCTAGATGTTCCAAGATACTCAGAGTCCAAGATACTCTGAGTGCCAAAGTTCTGCTTGCAACATGATCAGCAAAATGGAAATTTTATTAATGGATAGATGATTAATATCATCCCATCACATATATCATCCCTACTCACTTATATGACCAAAATAACAATACAAATGTTTGGGCTGCATCTTGGCCATATTTGGCCATAATATGTTTATCATAAAGTTGACATTTTTCTGGAATTAAAGTGGTAAAATCTATTTGAGTAGAAACTTTACCTTTCTGATAAAACAAGCAAAACAAAACTTCAGTCGTGAGAGTAGCACAGTGGCTCCGTCAGAAGCACTGCGGCCTTGGGCTGGTGGTTTGAATCTGACATGTTCTCTCCTGGTCATGCAGGTCTCCTCCAGGTGCTCTCTCATTCCGATGGCATCTTTGGTTAAGTGGTGTCTCTAAATTGTCCATGTGTGCCCTGTGACAGGCTGGTATCTGTCCAGGGAGTACCCCAGCCCCGTGACCTTTGCTACATGGGATAAGCTCTATGTCCTCCTGTGGCCCTTGCAAAGATAGGTGTGCTGATGAACCTCAAAAACAACAAAATTTTCATGCAGTCAATAATAAATAATATGAATTAACAATAAGCAAATGGATCAGGAAATTTAGACACTTGAAATTCTCTTTATATAAGAACCACATTGTCCAAAATAAGGAGATCATGGAAACACTGCCAAACCCAATATGTGGAATTCAAATTAGTTATTACGTAACTGCTTGTACATCATTGTGCACAAGCAGCACAGGCGGCTCGTATATATCACTACAACTGTGGCGTTTTGTGAAATCCTTATGAGCAAAGTGAATCTGAGTAATCCCTCTAGCAAAATTGACTGTTATCTCTGTCTTTAGGCTGTTTCTGAAACAGTCAAAAGATTTTCTGCCGGCGGCCTGTTTTCAGAGAAGGTTTTAACAGGACTAAACATGAAATAAAAGCAATAAGATTATTCCAGCATTCTACAGTAAGAATTTTATGTTTGGAGGTCAGCTGCCCATCCAGGACAGGGTGACAATGACGCTATCCAACAACGCCCCTGGTGTAGGTTTCCCAATCCAGGACTGGATTGGGAATCACTGCTCTGGACACTGTACGGCATGAAAATCCCAGGAAGGTATCTTTTTCTGAGGCGATGGAAGCACCGCATGTCGCACCAACGACCACACAATGTTCAAAATTGCTTAAATCATCTCTCTCTAACAGTAACTCGATTTTTTGATCCTGTCTGAATGCAGTATATATCTAGCTGCAGCCACATGACTCATAGTGTGAGGGAGCATGCTGTTTGTATTAATGAGCAGTTGAAAATAAAGTGGCCAGTGAGGGTATGCAGTGCGCTATTATATATTATTATTTGGAAAGGCACAACCGTTCCTGCAAATTGGGGAAAAAGAAACTTTGGTGACCACAGACAGCACAAAGTCAGCTTTATGTTGACAGTCTCCCTTGTCATTTAACATCCTTTCAAACCTTTCCGAACTCAACAATGTGCCAGAGAGGATTGTTTATATCATATATGAAGGGATGCAGAGTTCTGCATTCGGAGTCTCTTTACAGGACTGCTTTACCGAGCTGTTATTCTTGCCACAGTGGACTTTCTGTTAGCATTGATTCTGGCCATTTTCACCTGATCTCTCTCACTAATAAGGTGTTTTCATCCACAGAAATGCCGCTGACTGGATGTTTTTAGTTTATCACACCATTCTCTGTAAATTCCAGACGCTGTAATGCAGGAAAAGCTCAGGCTGTTTCTGAGATGCTGAAATCCACGTCTGACACCAACAATCACACCGTGTTTAAATTCACTTACTTCACACATCATAGCTGTCCTAATGCTAAGTCAAGCACTGTGAACCGATTGACCCTGTCTGTGTGCCGTATGTATTTATTTGCAGCTGCTTGACTGGCAGAGTGATGGCTCCGAGGCTGGGGATGTGTGCTGGCATTCGGAAGATTGCTGGCTTGAATCCTGCGAATGCCTGTAGTGTTTCTACTCCATTGGGCTCTTAAGCAAGGTCCATAACCTACAATTGCTTCGTCTTGGGTATGACGTTAACCTACATCCAGCCCTACAAGCAGGTCCTCTAACTTACAGGGAAAACTTTGGAGTTGGTGGCAGGATTGGCACTCCAGCCACTGGGATAAACCTCACACTGTTCTGTTCCATTTGAACTAGTGAGGTGCTGAGGTATCTCACACCGCCATGGCTGTAATGAGGCAGTTTGTCATGTGGTGGGTGTGGCAATGTGCTGCACTCCTTACCTCTCTCCGCTTGATTGGCTGTTTAGAGGAGCAGGTTTTTCTCATTAGCAAGCAAACGTACCTACAAAACACACACCAAAAAAGATATTTGAACCAATGGATTTGCTAATCACAAGAGTTTGTACAGGCAGTTCCTAGGTTAAGAATGTCCAACTTATGGACAACTTATACATATAAACAGACTGCCAAAAAGCATATTATATTTGAATTAAGTACAATGGTTCATAATAATGAACTCACACACTACTTTGTAACACTCATGAAATCATCGTGCAGCTTTAGCGGTACATCGGTATGTAGTTATTTTTATTATTAGTGTATTATTAGCAGAAGTAGAGGTTTCAGGTCCGGAGAGTACAAATCCAGACCAAGATTTTGTTTCAACCAACCAGTTGAGTACTCTGTGACTGTGACTCTTTATACTCAA
>JAODLD010000088.1:9981724-9997581 GCA_026781065.1 Mormyrops boulengeri | reverse complement strand
TTGAGTACTCTGTGACTGTGACTCTTTATACTCAACTGGTTGGTTGAAACAAAATCTTGGTCTGGATTTGTACTCTCCGGACCTGAAACCTCCACCTCTGATTATTAGTATATACTGTATTATTATTGTTCCGACTTACCTACAAATTCCACTTAAAGACAGATGTTCATAACTTGGGGATAGAAGCCCATTTCTGCATTTTATGAAGTCTTGCATTGAGGAGGGCACATGCACAGCTGGCATTAAAACACACACAGCATGTTAACACTCAGCCAGCGAGAGGCGGCAGTACAGCATGGTGATACGTCAAGCAGCGCCAGGGCACACGCTCACGCGCACTCACAGCGTTCCAGCACAAATGCACAAACCCCCTGAAAAATGTCCACTCCTCTGGTCACCTTGTTTAATTGATTGAGATAAACACGCCTGACAGGCGTCTCCACTGCGATCGCGGCGGGTTGCTGGAGAGGGGGAGTGCTAGGTTCAAACGAAGTGCGCGTACCGAACTCGGCCTGCTTCGCCTACAGCTAAATGTAGCGTGGAGATTAACCTCCACACAGAGAAAGAATCAAACACCAGCATTTTAAATACTGCTCAGTGAAGCTTGCAGTAGCAATTCTGCGATCACAGGTGGAGCCAAAGTTTACTCACTGCCCCCAGTGGGGGCCCGATACTAAGAAAAGCAGCATTATAGCTGAAATAGCTTCATCGTACTTTGCTTATGTGAAAGCAGGGCTCTCAAGTCACACAGCAGCAGATAGATAAGTAGACTGCAGAGTTTTATATCAGACCCTAACCAGGAAATACAATATACTTTAAAAGTGTTTACACCAAAAATGCTATATGTATTCATAAACAGTATACAGCAGTGGTGGATAGTTCAGGTCCAGAAATTAAAAATCCAGACCAAGATTTTGTTTCAACCAAGCAGTTGAGTACTCTGTGACTGTGACTCTTTATACTCAACTAGTTGGTTGAAACAAAAACTTGGTCTGGATTTTTACTTTCTGGACCTGAACTATCCACCACTCTTGTATAGTGTCTATTACTTTTTTCAAGCCACTAGAAATATTTTATAATAAGCTCTATGTGGCTGTACTGTTATCAGCACCTTGTTTTAATGTCTAAGATCAAGTGAACGTCAAGGATCATTTTGGCTTGCATTATATTCAGCCTAGCTTGCATTCCCCCTTTTTGTAGCACATTTTTTCCATTGTACTTATATTTGATGCAAGTACTTGACCATTGCAAGCTCTTATTGTTTATTGGTATCTATCAGAGTCTTCTCACACGTGTTCTGTACCGACAAAGGCGCACTTCCTCTCTGCAGCCGTCCCTGATGAGCAGCAGTTCAGTCTCCGGTTAACAGGATCCTTGGCACTTTTTTGGTGTCACGCTTTAGTGTGGAATTTAGCTAAGCAATGTCCAGTTTATTCTGGCTAATTAGCCACTGCTGCAAATGTCAGATTAAAGCTGTTCCCAAGGAACAGAAATGCCAGGAAAACACTGGGAATGATTTAGAAAGTCAATAAAGCTATAATTACCCACTAATGTATCCTTAAATAAGGTAATTCTAAGCAAGGGGATGATTCCGTAAACACCAAATGAGGAAGATAAATTTCTAAAGACTTATTTGTGTCTAGGTGATGTGTACATAATTGCCTCATTATACAAATGGTCAATTAGGCTTGGATATAATCCTCATTTAAGAGAATATGTAATATGATCTCATCTAATAAATAAACTCCAGTGTAAAGCTGTGAATGAAAAAAGGAGAAACCACTGTACTATTAGCTACCCATCCATCCAACTTCCAGCCAGGGGGGGGCCTGGAACTGATTCCAGGCAGCACAGGGCTGGGGTACACCCATGGTGGGGAGCGAAATCACTGCAGGGCCCTGGGGAAGGAAACCAGCAGGCATGGACTGGCCATGGGGAAGTTCGGGAATTTCCCAGTGGGCCAATCTCATGAGGGTCAGCTTTTCCTCCCCCACCCCGGCATTTTATAGCCCATATACCAGGGGTGTGTAACCCGTCAGCCGAGCTTGGCGTGTAGATCACAGATGATGATTAATGGATAATCATTTATTTCATTGGTAGCCAACTGGTTGATGGCGGTCAGAAAAATATACCATGGGAACTCCTTCCCCACCCTGATTGGTGGCAAAATAAACCAAGGGGACCCCCCTTTTTTGCAGGTCTACACCTGGAGGAAACCCTTGGATGTGCGAGGCATCGGTCTTCACCACCTCGCCACCCAGCCTAGACCATAATTTAGTTAAATTATTAGGTCTATGTATGTTGATCTCTGTGAGAAATACTGTAAACTTGAATTTGGCTGCACATCATTTGCAAAAAATTTAATTTTCATTCATTTAAAAACAGTTTGATGATTATAAAAAATAAATTGTACTTTGCAAACCTCCTCTTTTTATTCTTGGTGTTCTACATATAGTGCACTCGATCTCGGTTGTTGCAGTGAAAAAGTCCAGGATTATAAATATGAAATCCCCCTGTTCCCTCATTTTTGGTAGGGCTCTGTCAGAGCCGATTCTCAGGCTGGAGTCTTTACCAAGTTTAGTATTCACCAAGTTTTTACAGTATGTTGAGAGTTGATAGTGGTCATGATTTTTTTTACACCGTATTTATCATAATTTAAAAAGAATTTATTTCTGATGGTCCCAGTAAATGGAGCAGTGCACTTCTGTTTTGTCATAAAAATAATCGTATGGCAAAATAAACAAAACACAATTAATGAGCAGTGTTCCAGTGTGTGGAGTTAGCACCTCCACCCTCCGGTCACTGCGCTACTCTTCACTCTGATCTATTCGCAGCCTGACGTGCTATTGAGGGGAATTTGATTAATTATTGATCGTGTGTGTGTGTGTGTGTGTGTGTGTACGCGTGTATGTACAATGTTTATAGGCAGAGCATCACAGTGACTAAAAGTGTGTGTGTTTTCTCTAACAGAGAAAACAGGAAAGGTCAAATGCCCCTGCCTGTCCAGAGATGGACAATTTTTACAGAGTGATGAGCAGGATTTATTTGACTTGATGACCATTTTTAAAATAACTTCTTTGTGACCACAGATTTTTTTGATCGGTTTTACGATAGATTTTTCCCTTTTCACGATGAAGGCAGAGATCAGACAGCCACAATGCCGTGGGAACCTATGTAAGTGTATTCCATTGTACAAAGGCAAATTAAAACCAATTACTATTACCAGAACCAAAAAGACGCATGCTGTGTGCAGTGTATTTCTCAGCCAAGAAGCTAACAGCTATGTCACATGCTGCTTTATCTAAAAATGCAGCAAGTGGCAGAAATTAATACAGGATAACTGTGGTCACCTGGCACAGTCAACAAAACTAATTAGACACCATTAGAAAATTTACATAATCATGTATTACTTTTGGTAAGTAAATTCAGAATATCCCAACAGTTACCATAGGGGCAGGGAGTACTTGTGTAGGAACTAGGAACTGGGAAGGTCTTTGTGGGTAGTTACTGAGCTAGTGAATATCACGTATCAGCAGAGTTGGGTAATTCAGGTCCAGAGAGTGAAAGTCCAGACAAAGATTTTGTTTCAACCAACCAGTTGAGCATAAAAAGTCACAGTCACAGAGTACTCAACTGGTTGGTTGAAACAAAATCCCAGGCTGGACTTTTAATCTCTACACCTGAATTACCCAAGTATACGTATCAGCAACGGGGAAAGAGATCGACTGAACTTTCCTCACTATTTTTTAACTACATTCTTCCCTCAGTATCCGCGGGGAATCAGGTCTAGGACCCCCCACAGATACCAAAATCTGCGGATGTTCAAGTGCCTTATATAAAACGGCATCTATAACCCATGCACATCCTCCCATACACTTTCAATTATCTCAGGATTACTTATAATACCTAATACAATGTAAATGCTGTATGTAAATAGCTGTCGTACTGTATTGTTCAGGGAACAATGGCAAGAAAAAATTTAAATGTTCAGTGCAGATGCAACCATCACAGAGAATATATAAATTGATTCTCTCTCTTCCCACATGTCACTTCACTGGCATGCAATAAATTCAAGTTTTGCTTTCTGGAAGTTTCTGGATTTTTTTTCCCTAATATTCTCAGTCGACGGATGCAGGACCCACAGACACGGACAACCCGACTGTACCTCAGTATCATTAACCAGGCAATGTTTTGTTTAATTTTTATTTCATTTACACTTTGCTGGTATTTATATTTGGTTTTTGAATCTGCAAAATCATTATGAGGGCAGAATCAGTCAATGAATTCATTTTTAAGAATCATCAATCCAGTTTAGGGTCACAGTGATCTCAGAGCCTATTTCATAAGGAACAGGACAGAAAGCATGACCTGGGCGGGATGCTCGTTCCTTACATGGACCAGAGACACAAAAAGAGCAAGTCAGAGACTGAGCTACACCTGGACAGCTTGTTTTTGGACTGTGGGTGGTGAAATGGGTAGAACCAGGATGTGTGAGGTCAGCATACAACCGACCGAGGCAGCGTGCCACCTCCAGAAGAGGCACAAATAGATTCCATTTGTAAATTCATTGGGCTGGCAGGGGGGGGGGGGGCTGACATGGGAAAAAGGAATAGGAACATTATTTGGAGATGTAAGGCAGCTTTAGAAACATCATGGAGACAATACAAAATGGACAGAAAGCATAGACTGCAGAAGGACTGCTGGGGAACTGTTGGGAATTTGGGTCTGGGGGTATTTTTTGAGGTAAAATAAAATAAATCTCAGTGTTATTTATTTAACAGACCCAATTATCCAAAACAGTGTACATTTTTTTTATTATTATTTTAAGAAATCAGTGTCAGGCAGTCCCTAAAACAATCGGAGCTTAAAAGCCATGCTGGAGAACCCAAGAGTGACATTGCTCAGCCGACTCTGGGGTTTAAACCAGTGACTGTCTGATCACAGACACAGTCATTTAAACCACTGAGCCAAATCACCCCCTGACTCACTCTACCACCAGCATATCAACACCCACCCACATCATCTTCCAGGGAGATTTGAATAAAACCTTTAACCTAATGTGCATAAAATATAAACTATATATAAAATGTCTTATTGTCTCCTTCACAACCCAAATGCTAAATGTGTACTTTTCACAGACTATGAGATCATATGGGTTCTCATATGTCTCAAAAGAGCCCCAATCATTCATTGTTTGTTAATCAAGGCTGGTGCCTTCTTTTAATGCCATTTTAATTTAATTAAATTCAATATACATAGATTTTAAATTACTATGGACCTTATTATCATGATTAAGAATATGGCTAGGGAAAGCTGATCCCATAAAAACATTTTTTTCCTGCTGTTTAAGAATAGAGAACTGAAATAAGTCATTAATTTATTATGGATAAGCCTATCACTCAGGAATATTGTCTTTCTTCCTTGAGATGTTGAATGTTCTCCTGTGCATCTCTAAGCATTCAGGTCAGTGTTGTTGAGGCCAATCAGAGACCTGCTGAGTTCTATGAATACGAATATATCCTAGTTACTAAGCCCAGAGCAACTGGCTTGTGAAAAGTTAACTTGTCGTGTGTCACATGTGGGCTTTGGAGATGAACTCATGACCAAAGGTTCCAGCAGAATGAGGCCACTTAACAAGGTCAATATTTCTGAAAATTGTTTTAAGCTATAAGCATTTTTGTATTATAGACATATTAATGATATGAATATTGTGTGCAGGTTTTGTCACCTTAACTTGAAAAAGACAACATACGGCTATAAGAATGATTCCTGGTCTTAGAGCAATGTCTTATCGGGAGAGGTTAGCTGCGCTGAATCTGTTCAGCCTCGAGCAAAGGAGACTGAAGGGGGACATGATCCAGTTATACAAGATTCCAACAGGTCTGGATGCTGTTCAACCAAATAATTACTTCAATATTAGTTCAAATACAAGAACTTGTGGCCATAGGTGGAAATTAGCGGGAGAACATTTTAAACTGGATTTGAGAAAGCGCTTCTTTACACAGTGTGTAGTTAGAGTATGGAATAGTCTTCCTGTTAGTGTAGTTCAAGCTAAAACCTTTAAATCAGAGCTAGATAAGATTCTCCCCAAATGAGTTCTCCCCAAATGAGCTAGATGGGCCAAATGCCCTCATCTCTTTTGTAAATTTCTTATGCTCTTATGCTCTTATGCATGGATGAATGGATGGATGGATTAGTCAATGGATGGATGGATGGATAATTGAACTAATAATTGAAGACGCTTGAACTTTCAGCTGTGATTTAAATACATTTTTGACCCAAATCTACAGCAAGATAGCATACTGGCTTGCTACACAATTTGTTATTTCTTCATTTCACAGAATGCCAAAAGGATCGATTTTTTAGTCACTCAAAGGCATTTCACTTTTTAGTATTAAGCTACTCTGGTTTAGCTTCGGCCTTCAAGGTGAATTTAACATATCAGTTTTGAGCTTTTGGGAGAATGAAACAGATTCTCCTGTAGCTTTTGGCTTCTCTTTATTATTAATACAATTATTGCAAAAATACACATTTGCTGTTGGTTGTGGATAAACAAGAACAAGTTGCTTATTTGCATTTAAATTGAGTTGTATGCTTTTTATAGAACAACTTTAACTTTATTTTGATCATAATACTATTTTATATTTGCTGTATTTTTTTTAACAAAAGAAGCAATATTGTAAAGCATTCTTTGTGGTGTCATTCTTCACTAAAGTTTACAACCAATATCAGTACAATGTATAAGTTGTATTAAACTGAATTGAAAATGACGCAGTATCTTGTGAATATTTAACAGAGTATTTTTTTCAGGTCCAAGCCTCAAAGGCATGTTAGACCAATTCTGAGGAAATACCAGATTTACGATATAAGTTATATCCTCGGTTTTCTCAGATCAATTAAAATAAATTCCTTACCATGTTACAAAGGATAAAAGTCAAAAACGGTAAAGAATAAGATTTTAAGGGGATAAATCTTTACTTATTAAAGCCCGTTCCATTATCCCTTTTGACTTATTTTGAAATCAATTAAATTTTAATTTTAATCAATTAAATTTGCATGCAATTCAGCAATTTAACATCTAAAGTATTTATACAGATTTAAACCTGAATCAATAAATCTATATTCTGACTTTGTGGGACCAGGTTTAATCTGTCATTGTTTTGTCTCCCAGTTTTGGTCAAGGTTCCTGGAGTCTAATTTGCACCTTCATGGTCTTAGCTGGAATCACATGGCTGGTGTGATGCGCAGCCAGTGCCTTGTTTGTTGTTTTTGTATTTCACCTCCAAAAAGCCAGGTGAGGATTTACTTGCTTGAGGTTCTTGCGATCATTTATCACTAACAGTTTATGATTGTCCCATGATAATTAGCTTTGAAACAGGGCTCAACCTCTGTGTAAATGGGTCACAGGGGGTTGCTGGTTCAAATCCCATGGTTGGGAGAGTGATTTCATTGTTCAACCCTTGAGTATGGCCCTTAACCCCAATTACTTAAGGGACTGTCTGGCCCTGTTTTCTCAGTTCTATGGCGCTTTGGATAAAAGTGTCTGTTAAATAAATAAATGCTCATGTCTTGAAGAAGCCTGGTGAATGGATTAGCCGCAGTGCCAAATTTCATCATCAATCTAATGCTTAGCACAGCCTTTGACACAGGTGACCATTTTACTCTATTACAAAGACTTAAACTTGGATGTTTGGTTGTGTGGAGTGGTATTGAAATGGTTTAAATCCTATTTCACTAATCAAATATCAATGTGTTGAAGTGTCGAATAATTGTACTCCATTGTCTATGTCACTAGTCAAATATGGAGTTCCACAGGGAGCAGTTCTTGGTGCTTTATTGTTTTCTCTCTACATGCTGCCATTAGGAAACATAATGAGAAAACATATTGTTAACTATCACGCCTATGCTGACGACACCCAAATATACATTTCAGTTATGTCTACTGACACCGCATCTATTGTAACTTTAGCTAATTGCTTTAACAAAGTAAAGACCTGGATGAGTGAAAACTTGAGTGGAGGCAAGTCTGCAGATAGGAATGCTATATTCTCCGCACTCCACTGCAGGGGGCTACACTTTTCCCTTAGCAGTTCAGCCTGTAACTTAGGCATCATCTTAGATACAAGCCTCTATTTCACTTCAGATGTGGATGCGTTAACGAAGGTGTGCTTCCTACAGCTACATAACATCCCCAAACTATGACGATTCCTTACTATTCAAGACACTGAGAAATTGATACATGCCTTTCTACACAGTAGGTCAGACTGTAATGCTCTGTTATCTTGCAGCACACACTGCACATTAAACACCTTGCAGCGTATTTAAAATGCAGCAGCTCGAATTGTCACCAGGAGCAGGAAGTTTAAATACATAACCCCTGTTCTTGGGTCCCTGCATTGGCTTCCTTTAAGGTTCAGGACTGACTTCAAAGTTTCCCTACTTACATATAAGGCACTTAAAGGTCTAGCACCTGCCTATCTAACAGAATTATTTCAAGTTAACAAGCCACATCCTCAGCTCAAATCACAGAACACAGGATTCCTTGTCATTCCACATATAAATAAAGTGTCAGCTGGTGGTAAAACATTCTGCTACAGTACAGGGCCCCCATTATTGTGGAAAGGTTTGCCAGCCAATGTCCGGGATGCCGATTTCGTCTCAGTCTTTAAATCTTGACTGAAGACCTATTACTTCAGCTTAGCTTACCCACAACTTAACACATACAGTCATGTGAAAAAATTAGGACACCCCATAAAATATTTAGTTATTTTTTAAGAACTATCAACATATCAATATTAAATCTTCTTTCAAATTATATCTGTAGCTAAGGAAGATGTAATTGCATCACCTATACAAAAACAAGAAACAAATTCACATACTTAAAAGAAATTTACTAAGATACCAATTATTACTGAGGAAAAAGTTAGGACACCCTCACATTCATTACTATTTAAAATGCCTAGAATTAGATTCAGGTGTACCACATCAGTTGAAAATGATTTGAACATCATTACTGAGCTTTTTGGTGGAGCCTGTCTTATTTAAACCACAGACCTTTAGTTTGGTTTGCACTTGATTGGTGAACTGAGTGGTATCACCATGGTGAGATCCAAAGAGCTCTCTGAGGCCTTTGGAATTAAGAATGTAGGTGCATATGAGTCTGGGAAGATATATAAAAAGATCTCAAGAGAGTTTGAAATCAGCCATTCCACTGTCCAGAAAATAATTTACAAGTGGAGAAGATTTACAACAACTGCCAACATGGCCAGGTCAGGCTGTCCTAGCAAGTACAGCCCAAGAGCAGACTGCAAAATGCTGAAAAGTCTCCAAAAATCCTAAAATGTCATCACGGGACATACAGGAAGCTCTTGCCACAGTTGATGTCAAGGTACATGCATTCACCATCAGAAAGAAACGCACAAGTTTGATTTACATGGGAGGTGTGCAAGGAGGAAACTCTTGCTGTCAAAAAAAAACAAAACATCAGGGCAAGACCACCTAGACAAAGACCAAGAGTTTTAGAACAGTGCTATTTGGACAGATGAATCTAAAATTCTTTGGACACAGTAACAGTGGACATGTTTGGCATAAACCAAAGACAGCTTTTGAGCAAAAGAACCTCATACCAACTGTGAAGCATGGGGGTGGAGATGTCATGGTTTGGGACTGCTTTGGTGCAGGAAGACATGGCCAGCTCACCATCATATAATCCATCGTATACTTCATCGTATAAGAGGATGCTTGAGTTTAATGTGAAGCCATCTGTCCAAAAGTTGAAGCTGAAGCTGGGGTGTACCACACAGTATGACAATGACTCAAAACATTCTAGTAAATCTACCAAGGAATGACCTAGAAGAAAGAAATGGAGAGTTCTGGAATGGTCAAGTCAAAGGCCAGATCTGAATCCTATTGAGATGCTGTGGGGTGATTTGAAGCGGAAGTGCATGCAAGACACCCCTCAAACATCACACAGCTTACGGAATTCTGCATTGGAGAGTGCCAGTCAATGTCAGCGATTGATAGATGGTTATAGGACACATCTCACTGAGGTTATTTCAGCCAAAGTGGGAAATACTAGCTATTAGGAACTGGCATCGTAGTTAATTTCTTTTGTTAAATGAATTTGTTTCTTGTTTTTGCACAGATGATGCGATTACATCACCTTTATCGACAGATATAATTTGAAAGAAGATTTAATATTGATATGCTCATATTTCATAATAAAGAACTAAATACTTGATGGGGTGTTCTATTTTTTTCACATAACTGTAACACACTGTAACTATGGCTGCTGCTGTTGCTGTACATGCCATATTTATCTACTGTGTTTGTCCATTAATGTGTCAATGCATGTTCTGACCACCCATGTTCTCTGCCATCTTTCCCACGTGTCTGGATGGTACCCAGGGCGGCACCAACTTTTTTTCACTGAAAATGTTTCACAAATATTACCATAGGAACTTAATTACATGCTATTAATGGACTGCAAAGAGAATTGAATCTCAGAAGATTCAATTATATTGTTTTTATTAAACAGGGAGGACACTCCAGTGAAGAATTATCAAAAGGCCAAGTATAGAATGGTACAGTAGGAAACTCAAACACAGTAAAGGCACTGCTTCTTGATGGGGGGGGGGTTGGCTGTGGTGAAATTTGCCAATCTTGCCACAACAGATTAGCGACATTAACATGTCATGGACTGATACTTTAATATCTCTCCTATGTATTTGATGAGCCGATAAAATCCCTTGTCCTCCACTACAGAAAATGGCTGATCATCGAATGCAAAGCTCTCCATCATTTTAGTAGTTGTTTCTTTAGCTCTGGTGGTACTAACTTTAAATATTGATAACATTTTAATATCAGTCAGCAATATCGGCCCAGACTGATCCATCAGACTGATGCCGATATGTTAATAAATATGTCATGCATAATAATCACCGTAGCACAGAGACCATCACATGGCACTTAGATTATGGATATTAAAGACCCTTCCTCTGCCATCCTACATGTCCATGTGCTGGTACTGCTACTTTTTGCATCTACCTGCAGGACATAAGCATGACAGTGTGCAACCGGGAAATAGGGGTGTCTTTATTTTACCCCTAAAAATTTATTCTGGCATTCTCAAACTGAGGCATTGAATCTCCACCTTAATAACAGATTAATCACAATGCATCGGTGCTTTTTTACATCCTGATGAATAGCCCATTCGTTTGTGGAGCACCTGGCATACTTGCTTGACATGGCTTTCCTCAGTCAGGGAGTAGATCAGCATGTCATCTAAACAAGCAATAATAGTGAACCGGTGAAGCATATCCCTAACAACATTTTCAAAGCCTTAGAACACAGCGGGAGCACCAAATAGCCCAGAAGGCATAACCAGGTATTTATAATGCCCAGTGGAAGCCCACATGCTACTCATCCCCCGTCATATCGGGAAATGACTGTAAGTGCTAGCGAGGTCATTGCCTTGCACATCACGTTCATTTTTGGTTTTTTGAGTTTTTTTTTTTACCTCATTGCCATATTCAATTTGAAGAACATGTCTGTGAATGCTGTCTGTAGCAGTGCAGCCCTCACCTTTTCTTGCAGCGATGACGATTCCCACAAAGTGATCACCTAAAGCATCATAGCGGATAATTATGTGCCGTTTCTGCTGTTTGCATGCCTGTGGTTCATTGTGCCTAATTTAGCGTTTATTTTCACAATGCCGGATATTGCCGTTGTTTTTGTGTTTCCTCCACAGTGCGAGCAGTGCCTAGGTTCTGCATTTTCCCACTTTCTTCGTGCGATTTTTATGATTCTGCCATGTTATCCTAGCATTTGCTGCACTGACTATTTTCATAACCGAGCCTCTCCACTGACTGCAGCCTGTGCTTTTCATTCTATTCTGTTTTGTTTGGCTTCTATAGCATCAAATCTGGCTTCCCAAATAACTCACTCAGTCTCACGTCACAATCACCCATCAGTATTCTGTCAAGGTTAACTCAGAAAGAACTCCAAAGTTAGCTGACTGACTTTCCAGTTTTAAGTCGATATTAAATTCCTCAGCATATTCTGACTGCGTGTGATCTTCTGTTCAAAACAGATCTTCTGTATGTCTTGTTTTTTTTCCTGGGAGAACAACAAATTTCAGTGCTTTCCTTTACCAACCTGTTGCAGTGTTGTTAGCTGCTATTGAAGACATTCATGTCACTGAAACTTCTTGGCTGTCTTCCTTGTCATCGGCTCCAATTTCCATCAAATATGTGGCAAACAATTTCCTTTGGTCTTTGACGTTCCCCATCAGCTATGTTTCAGTTACAAATTCTATTCTATTGTTCATTCTTGTATTTATTTCCTGCTTAGCTAGCCTGTTCTCTGCTACCATCTTGGTTTCTAGTAAACTGGGAATTCTACACTTGCTGTTCTTCATGTTCCAATGCTTGCCTGCATTCCTGTTTATCATGAGTTTGTACTCTGGTACCATGTTGCATTGGTATTCACATTGATAAAAAGACTGGAAATTCATAGTAGCTGAGGTGTCTGCTTTATTGCCGAGCCTGCTTCACTCTCTGCACTTTCTTGACTCCCTTGACACAGATCAGGTAAATGGTGTCTGACACACATCTTCGCAGCCAAATTACAGGTTTCCTTTCAATGACAAGTTGACAGTTGAAAAAAAAAAATGGGATGTTGCAATATTATTAAAAGTGCGTGCTAAAATAATTTTTTACCACAAAACTGAAATTGAAGAGCACTGAATATGTCTGTGGCTTTCAGAGTATAGTTTTACAATTACATTTATTTCTTTCGTAGACAAAACCTCTCCTAAAGTCTTATCCAAAGTGACATACAAGCATGACAAATAGTACATTACAAGAATACATCTGTCAAGGAGCTAGCTAGATGTAAGTACAGCTTGGCTGAGCTTCCAGTGTATGACTAGTAACAAGTGTAAATTGGCATCAGATAAAGAGCTAAATAATATGCACAGATATAGCAAAAAGAGTACAAAATTAATCACATTCAGGATACAGAGGAGATTAGGCAAAGGATCAAGGAGCAGGACAGTGGTCATGGGACTAGGAGGTGTTTCCAGTTAGCCATTACTTGAAGGTTGATGACCAGATGAGGACACACCCATCAAGGAATCATACACAAAATATCTAGAGTAAGACTTCTCACATGGTGGAGGGATGACTAGGGAGTGTTGGCTTGGTGACCAAAGGGAGCGAGATAATATGTAGATCTTTTACAGAAATCAAATGCAACATTTGGCTGCACTCATTGCAAGTTAGATAACAAGTAGTTTTCTGAAAAGCACTTTAACATCATTAACAACAGAGTTGGTAGGTAGATAGATAGATAGATAGACAGATAGATAGATAGATAGATAGATAGATAGATAGATAGATAGATAGGTTAAATCTGTACAGTTGCATATGTCTATTCACATACTGCATAGGGGTCTGATGCCTGATTGCTCCATTCTGAAGCAGTGAAGTAATTATTCAATATGACTTACTCATTGTAATCTTCCATGCATCTGCTGCTAAATCTGATTATAAGGTTTTTATCAGTTCCAGGAATGTGTATCGTGCTTAATTCGATAGTAGATAAGGACTCCACAGTACCTCAGTCCTATTAAGTGATGCACAGCATTACTCCGCAGGAAAAACTGAGTTAATATCCATGGTGACGATATAAAAAATCTACACGCTTTGGCTTCTACTTCTAAGATACCTAGGGAATGTCTGCTTTGAAGAAAGAGACAAATTTGTCAAATTTGTTTTTTGCTTGCTAACATTGCATAATTAACTTGTGTTATTTATTACTTAGTTATCATGTGCCTGTGCTCTGTACTCTGTTGCAAATAGTTGTTTGTTATTCTTTAAACTGCCCTTACAAATGAAACTAATAAAGAGATTGCAAGCCAGGGCACCAACCTAAATAATTATAAGACAAGTGATAAATGCGGAAGCCTTACTGCTATACATGTATAACAAATAAAGCCAAAGATGCGGAAACATGGCAGTTTAAATGGATTGCATTTTTGCTACTCTTTTGAGCACTCAAAGCACTTTATAGTTTTCGCCTCACATTCACACACCAGTGGCAGAGGCTGCCACGCAAAGCGCCAACCTGCTCACCGGAAGCAATTTGGGGTTCAGTGTTTTGCTCAAGGACACTCTGATGGTGTTAGAAAGTGCTGGGGCTCGAACCGGCAACCCCCCGGTTGCCAAAAGGTAGCACGACCGCCTGCGCCACCACCGCCCCGGTTTAAGGAAATGTAAGGTTGGCATCATCTAATTGCATGTCAGTGTTATGGTCGTTAACTTGATATAAGCTTAAACTGGCAGCCAGTCAGAGACCAGGGAAAAGCCCAGAAGAGTCTTTGATAAGATTAGGTAATATTAAAGCAGCAGTAAAACTTTCTTCCAGTAAATGTTCGAACATACACAATGAGGCATATGATAAATGTGGAACTTTTAAAGTATATGTAGCCATAAAGCTAAAAAAGGTCATAAAAATAAATAAAATCATCGTTCATAACTATAAGAGTTGCATCCTTTGGGACAGTGAGCATATCCGTATGAGGCAGGGGCTGGTGGATGAGGAAGGGATTTTAGCAGCAGCCTCTGGATACAGTGGGCTGGGGGAGCAGAGGAAAGGTCCAAAAGAGCCACTGCAGCCCTGACAAAGGGCAACCTGCCTGGAAAAATGGGCTACAGCCTCTAGCTTGGCGTCCTCTCTCTAAAAAAGGACAGTTTAATCATCAGCATATAGACATAAATGATTAGCGTAGCATAGAGTGGCCTGCCCCCCGACCTTGTCCTTCACCTAGAACATTCACAGCATACCCCCCTCCCTCCCCCATCTCATGTTAACACCTTCTGATTCCTGGGGATGTAACTGACAATTTGATTCAAACAACCAGAACAAGTGGATTTTTATAAAGCACATTTCATAGTGAAAGTGGGTACTGTGTGATTTGAATAAGAAGCTGAAAAATTTTGAGGTATGATATATATATATGTGTGTGTGTGTGTCTCCTTTGACATCCAATCAGTTTTGACTTTTAGCTTTTACAGCAACAAATGCTGTCAACCCTAATTCACAAACACATACGCGGAAAACAGAATCACATGATTTTGCCCAGGTATGCTAGTGTCAAAGAATACCAGAATTCTCCAATAACTCTAGAGTTGACTCTATGTTGCGTCATTTCCTTTGTCCTCAAGTCAATGAGGTCGTCTCTGCCAAGGTCTGCATCATTGATGCTGTCTAAGCCAGCAAGGAGAGGATTACAAAATCACCTTTCAATTTTCAGGTTGTCTGAGCAGAAGAAGCCTTCTAAAAATTCTGCAGTCTTTCCTGGTGTCTACATATATCTGCCTGGAGGGGGTTTGTCAGTCTCCACTTCAGTCTGTAGAACCACCTTCAAGACGATAATTAACCCTTTCAAATTCAGAATTTTAGGCACAGGAGTGTGCAAAGTTTTAGGTTGTATAGGAAATTGATGTTCAAATGATCTTCATGTTCATGTAAAACTATGATATTATGCCTGTCAAGGTGTGTTAGTTTAGTGATTAAAAAACCTCTCCTAAAGTCACTCCAGTATTTGCAGCAACCATCCAATACACCCATGTGTTTTTTGACTCGACCACTAGCACACCTCATATAGCTAATCGATATCTGTCACGCCCAGCCCCGATCACCGTCATGTGGACCACACCTCCTCGTTAACCTCGTGTGGAATCCTCCTGTTTACCAGCTGTTGTTCGTTTCCTGCTTGTCACCTTCTGTATTTAGTCTACGTTCTGTCTAGTCCCGTCAGATCTGTCATTGAAGTCATCGTGTTGATGTGCGTT
>JAODLD010000088.1:9963348-9981624 GCA_026781065.1 Mormyrops boulengeri | reverse complement strand
GTTCCCTGTTGGTCGATTTCCCTGAATAAACCCCGTTTTGCCCCGTATCCTGGGCTCCTTCGCCTCCTTCCCCGCTCATCGCATCCCGCAACGTGACAGATATCTCTTTTATTAACTAATTAAATTAATTAATTGAGCAGGTGGTGAAATGTAACAAACTCCTGGAATGGCTGGGGCGCTTTTCAGGAGAGGTTTGGGAACTGAAACAGTGTTAATCTAGCCATCCAACAAGTTATCAACAAATTTTTGGAAAACAGAGGACAGTTCATTTTTGTTGTGTTTGTTTGAATTGTCATAACGTTAATTTGTGTTTTTTGTTCTGAGCACATATACCCTTACTACTTAGATGTATAGCTTTAAATATTTCCTTTGACTCTTTAAGACTTTTGCACAGTACTGTATACCAGATGCATGGTCTTCAGTTAATCCATTCAACTTCAGTTAATCCATTGCTCTCATGTATAATGCACTATAGATACCTTCATAATGCATTATAGTGGTCGGTTTAAGCATTAAGGATGTTTTGTACTGCATTACGAAGGTATCTGTGCATTATAGATTATTGAGCTTCATAGGGGATTCATAAATCATAATAAACATGACAATAATGAATTATGTCTTCCATGCATCTGCTGCTAAATCTGATTATAAGGCTTTTATCAGTTGCAGGACTGGGTTTCTTGGTTATTGTAAATGTTAATACTCTTGTTTTAAATTCTTTATGATAGCATTATGAATGTGTTATGAATGTGCTCATAGATTCTTATAGACATGACATTCATAGAAAGTGTTGCCATGTTATTTTTTGTAAAAAGCACCACATGACAGGTTAAGAACTCCTGTTTTAAAGTATCAGTCTTTCACATATACATTTTAAATCACATGATGAAAATGGGTTCATCACAGTTTGTGAATTGTTTAGTACATCAGCTGAATAGTATATAGATTTGAGTGCGCAATGACACCTTTACAGTACTATAGCAAGAAATCAGTGAAAATGAGCAACCCTGTGCCAAATACAATAACCATTCCTCTATCCATCCTTCATTCCCACCTGTCAGACTCATGGTCATTGGGGTCCAAAGCCTATCCCTTAAGCTTTGTGTGCAAGGCAGGGAACAACCCAGGATGGGGAACCAACCCATCACAGGAAAATACAATAACCTTATCTTTAAATGTTTTAATAAAAAAGTGAATCCATAGTGATTAAGATACTTTGGCCATGCATTAATGCTGGTTCAAAGCACTAATGCAATAACGGTGAGATTAAAATGACACAGCACAGGAAAAGCTAAATCTAGCTGCAAACTGCTTTCCATGTCAGTGCTTACTGACTATAGAACTGATTAGATTTATTCTCTTTTCATGTCTATTAGAGCTTCATCACCCTCTCTCCCCTGCCATGCCTATTAGTACCAGATAATGAAATCTTCATCCTCATTTTTTATATCTAGCAGTTATTTCTACTTGTTGCATTGATGTGGATATAAAGTCATTTTCAATAGTCGCCTTCCATATTTTTGTGTGTTCATAAACAGTTTATCCTAAATGACATACCCATTCTACTAATTAGATCACCTGCAGTTCATCTGAACCTGCAAACTTTTAATCAAAATTTAAACACCTGAGCCAGCATGCCCCCTACAGGCCTTCCGTAGTCCTCCCGGCTGCCAGTAATAACTCAGAAACTGCTTTCTTGGTAAAGCAAGCACCTAAAAATAATTGTGCTATTATTCATTTTTTTAAGTGCTCTGTAATATTCTGAGGTTAATTTACCCACACCCCGCGGTCAATCCCTCCCTTGCATTCCGTTGCCATGTAGTTGTGCTGTTACTGTGGTTACCATTTGTCTCCTCTGTGTTTCCAAATCGAGGCAATCTCTGCCTGGCACCTGATATTCCCAAAAGGAGCAGCATGTACACTTCCACCACCTTTGCCTCGCCGCAGAAAGATTTGCCAGCTCTGACTCCTTGCAAAGTTCTAAGTAAGACATTAAATTCATGAGAAGTGTATACAGAGGCCTTAATGCATTTCTATTGTAAAAGTTCATTTGGAATTTGAGTACATACCGTATGAATAGCATGTCTGTTGTCGGTCATAGTGTTTGTACTAGCATATGTTTTGACATAGATAATTATATGTTTATCCCTACTGTATATGCAGCATCCACACCTGATTATCCAGAGCAGCTGTGACCCTGTAATCAATTTCACTAAGTACAGGGCACCAATGCCAGTCCATCACAGGGCAAAAGACACTTACACAGATAGTGTAATTTAGAGTTACCAACTAATAAAAACATTCTATTTTTGAACTGCAGGATGAAACTGGAGGTACACAAGAAAAAAAAAACTCACACACACATAGAGCAGAAATAATACCAGCAGCCGTAGGCGTGTGAGCTTATACTGCTAACCATGTAACATTCAAATATATTAATCAATCTTTACAGTATTTGATTTTTCATTTAGTTGGAAAACTAATGGTTATTAAATAAAGATGTTTTCCTGGGGTGTTGTATACATTAAGGAAAAGCAAACTGCATTGGAGGTACTCAGTGTCATTCTGCAGTCTTCTCTGTGTCCTTGGTGTGCTGGATACACACCTGGACCACTCCCCTCTCTGCATGAGTCACTGCCCCCTCCTGGATCACACCTGCATCACTCCCCTCACTGCATAAGTCACTGCTCCCATCTTGGATCATTCCCCTCTCTGCATGAGTCACTGCCCACTCCTGGATCACACCTGCATCACTCCCCTCTCTGCATGAGTCACTGCTCCCATCTTGGACCATTCCCCTCTCTGCATGAGTCATTACCCACTCCTGGATCACACCTGGATCACTCTCTTCTTTGCATGAGTCATTGCTCACCCCCTCATGGATCACATCTGGACCACTCCCTTCTCAGCATGAGTCTCTGCCCTCCTCCTGGATCACACCTGCATCACTCCCCTCACTGCATAAGTCACTGCTCACATCTTGGATCATTCCCCTCTCTGCATGAGTCACTGCCCCCTCCTGGATCACACCTGGACCACTCCCCTCTTTGCATGAGTCACAGTCCCCCGCCTGGATCATTCCCCTCTCAGCATGAGTCCTTGGTCCCCCTCCAAGAAGATCCCACTCCTCCATGGCTCACTCTCATTTGGTCATCACTGCCATAAAAACAGACACACACATACACACACACACACACACACACACACACACACACATACACATGTCTTGCTGATCCACAGTAATACAGCACCCTGCTTGGCATTATGCCATGATCCTCACTAGTTCTAATATCTATTTACTACCTACATCTCTTATCTCGCTACCTGATATACCCATCCTTATATATACATGCAAACATAATTATCTATGTTCTTACATTCTTACAGTGACAGGTGTTAAATCACTTTATGTTATGTCAAATTTCGCTATGAACTTCACTTGAATCACTTTCAAAGAGAATGTAGGTTTATCTCACAGCCTTAGGACATTTACTAATATTCTCAACAGTTTCCACGTGACAGGATGTCATACTGATTAAAATGCATACTTGCTTATTAACAAGAAGGAAGAAAATATTCTGTTCTACTTTTTCCCATTAAGACAGGCAATAGACTAAGGAGTGTCACAGAAATAATGTTAAGCTCCATAAGCAAGTGGAATAATTGAAACATTCCTATTTTAATGGGAATTTAATTGCACTTTGAGTGAATTGATTAGCCAGAGATTATTGGACCATTCTAAGCTTGACTGTTATTAACATTTGCCTGTCTAATTTGAACTCAGATATAATTGATTATTTTATGTCCACTCCTTCATAGCACTTGTGGGGTAGCAGAATAAATAATGTGAAAATAAAGCAAATAAATGGTGACTACAAGAGTAGTCACTGTGTGTGCAATGTTCAGCTAAGAAGGAAACTAGCTGATTACTAAACATTTCAGAATGACAAACAGACCTGCAGAAGTTTTACACAAAAAACTTCAGGCAGAAAATTCAAGTACAAGGGTCTAACTTGGAGTTGCCGGTTCAAAAACTGCAAAAAAAACCCATCTATTCAACCATCAATCCATCCATCCATCCATCCATCCATTTTCTATACCTACTTGTCCTATGCAGGGTCACAGGGGTAGCAACAGCATAAAAGAAATAAACGTTGTGGGAACTAGGGTTAAATATTGCTAATGAACTAAAAAAGCTCCTGTCACATGACACTGTCTTCCATGAAGGCCCTGCCCCTCCCCAGTCTTCATGCAAAAAAATTAGTCCAGAGAGTGAAGGAAAAGCGGCCAATGAGTGCTCAGCATTTATGTGGGACCTCCTTCAGGAGAGCTGGAAAAGCATCCCAGGAGGCCACCTCATGGAACTGGCAGAGAGGAGACAGTAGGGTCAGCCAGTCCCTGGAGCAATTGGGGTTAAGGGCCTTGTTCAGGGGCCCAATGGTGGGATCACCCTGCCGACCATGGGATTTGAACCAGCAACCTTCTGAGTCCCAACCCACAGAGCTGCCCCCACAAGAAATTAGTTATTTATTTATTTTATGATACTTTTTTTGGTCGGTACATAATTCCATATGTTATTTTATACTGCTGATGTCTTAATAATTATTTTACAATGTAGAAAATGGTTAAAATAAACCTTTCTATGGGTGGGTGACTGGTACTGTGTATGTTTAAGACAAGCTTTTTTTTCAATCCTTGACATTCACCTGTTTAGATACAATCAGAAGAAAATGGAACTTTGAAATTTGAAAACTTTGAAACTTATAAAATCTGCCCCGCAGACTGATCCGGCACCAGCACCAGCACCGATGTCACCGATCGATAAAATTCTTACACATCGTGAACCAGTCCACGGTCATCAAAAACTTTGGAAACCCCTACCCTAGTGTATCGGGTATGTCTTGTACTGTCTGGGATAGGCCCCAGACCCCCTTCTGGGAATTTGAGCAGGAATAGCCCTTATATACAGTATACACTTCCTTCCCCCAAAGTGTCAGTGTGTTTGTGACTACAGCTTCATTGTAGTTTACCGTGCCCTTGTACTGAACTGACACTGGAAGTCATTATTTCTGACAGCAGCAACACAGAGCATTCCCCTGTCATGTGGCTCTCAGTGTCTGCTGGAGAAGGAGTCGTATTCAACCTTGTTATCTACTTACTGATGTCGAAGCAAGCAGATGTCAGGAGGGTCCTGGGAACTGCGATGCCCCCTCCGTCTCTGTGGGCCTTTGTCATTGGAGTTGTGAGGCTTTCCGGCGTGGTGCTGAAGAACAGCAGAATGATACCCATTCACATCGTTGGCACCAACGATTAAGCTGGTTTCTCAGGTAATGAACATCTGAGTGATGCTCAATGTTGTGACAGTTTAAATAAAGGAAATATGCCCATCTACTGCAGCATGTTTGCCGTCTCAGCATGTCCTCACAGAACGGAGCTCATTAAGTGTTACTGTCATTTTTAACCATTTAACCATTGAGCTTCAAGGCAGCATTCGTCACTGAGCTGTCTGCAGCCCATTTTACATATCTAAGCTCTTGAAACAACTGACTTCTATTCCAGCGGCGAACGAGGGCATCCCATCAGCCTTCATCTGAACAACGTGACGTCACAGCCTTGTCAAGGTCCAGCATGTTGCAAAATGCCTAACAATGTCAGCTAAATAGATGGGGGTTACCAGATATTTCAAGATATTTCAGATTAGATCCAAAAACTGTCAAGTAAAACAAATCATTCTCTAATTTTGATCACATGCCCTCTTCAAATCTCATGTTTAGACCGTTTATTTTGTGATGTGCCAGAGCAAATGTGATTAAAATACATCCCTTCTATTCGTGATTTCACATAAGGTCTTTGTATATTACAAAAAAGTCGCTTGTTCTCTAATTTTTATCATCATGTACATATGTCGAATTAGGATTTAATCAATATAACACCACAACAGGCTGTATTAGAATGATTCAATTATTTCAATACATCCAGCTTCACATTGTCTATCCAGTACAGGGTCACAGGGCAGCACATCCTGGGCAGCAAGAGCTAGAGGTTGCCCATAGGCCAAGATGCCAGTCCATTGGAGGGCATCACACACTCACAGAGACACCATCCCAGTGTATAGCGAGGGGATGGTATTCAAGGATCACTACCCACCGAACAAGCTGTAATTTAATTAATCGCCTCAAATATATTCACAGCTAAGAGTGAATCAATAAAAATATTGATCATGTAATTCACAAAGATCAAATGTTTCCTTTTCATACTGCCAGTGGCTTTGCTTTATAAACAGATACACAGACAAAAATAAAGGCAAAGATTCTTAATCGCATAAGGCTGAAATATTGCGTCAAATATGCTAGTGACCCAAGACAGAGAATTACTGCAACCACAGCATCTAATATCCTGATTAATGAATCTAAAGCTTAAACCTGACATTTTAAAAAAAGCTACATCTTTGACACTTTACACGTTGTGATCCTTATATATATTCATTCTCCATACCCAGTTGCCCAGGGCTGATCCCAGAAAAATGTTCTAGCGGTGGGAAAGCGCTTAATGGTACTTGTATTTCTACAGTGACTGTATTTCAAAAAAGGGTCCACCTGCTGAAAACTTAAAAGCATTTTTATCGGCATCACTTTCTAACCATCAGGTCACCGGGTTAATAGCTACACAATTGAAATTAGCAACCAATGGGAAATGTGTAGGATTAGCGTGCTATGAGTATGTCGTTACACTTTACTTGAGAAGGCACAAGTACCTTAGTAACTCAGTTATTATTCAAGTACTAATCATGAACGAATAGAGTAACTATATGAAATACATGACCCATTATTATTGATTAATGATGAACAAACATTGGATCAGTATGTAACTAACACTTAGTTTCTGGTTAATTAATACATGAAGTATTAATTCTATTGCTGTATATTTGCCCAATCAAGTAAAGTGTCACCAAAAATTTTTATATTTACTATAATACTTATAATAACGAGTAATATAAGATCAGGTCTGAAATTAAACTAGGAATGTATTCACTTGACGCCAACTTAGTAAATTTTCTCACCAACCTTAACGCAGATAACTTATTGCTGATGACTGTTCAGTTTCAGATTCAGCTGCTTTGTTAATGGATTCCTCCTACCATGTGCCCTCTTTCAGTGATTTTGCAGAGTTGTCCTGTTTAGGTATGACGCCTTCAGAAAGTGAGTATTCTCCAGCCAGTTGGTAGTGTTCCACAGATGCACACCAAGCATACTTCCACCGTGTGGCCCCATTTAGGCACAGCTAAGCCTGAAAACCCGGAATAAGGTGCCCAACATGCAGAACCGAACAAACGGCATCGAAACAAACGGCAGCAACCTGCAATATACAGAAGCCTGGTCATGGTAATATGCTGTTCGCTTCTATACCGTGCAAGAAAAGAGCAAATCATAAAGTAGTTGCTGGTATAACAAGATTATTGGGTATGTCAGAATATGAAAGAGTGAAGACCCACTGAATGGTCCTGGATGATGAGAGCACAGCAGGATGGGAAATCAGAGAGGCAGACAAAGAAGCTGGGACAGAAACTACCTGGATCCCACAATTCACAGCGGCAGCCAAAGCTGGCAAATCACCAGGCAGCATGCCTGGGAAGGGTAGGTATGGGGGGGTGGGGGGCAGAGACCTCATGTACACCAGGACCCACGGGGGCAGCTGGGCCCTGTGATACACCAAGCAGCAGGGTGGGAGCCAGGCCCAGGAGGACGGGAGCCAGGCCCAGGAGGGCGGGAGCCAGGGCAGGTCTTAGAAGCAAAGCAGCTGCAGGCAGTCCAGTCCGGGGGGTGCAGACGCCAAGGTAGGAGCAGGCGGGAGATGAAAAGGCACCTGCCAGGCAATCAGCTGGCAGCTAAAAGGCCCTGTGTGCCTTAGCATAATGTTTGCAGTAGGCGTGGGCCTTTTTGGGGGGGGGAGTCCACTGGTACCTCCATTAAAAATATGCTTATTAGTAAAAATTAATTCATTAATTTATTATTTACATCATACAACATACATTTTTGAAAGTACTTAAAAATACAAATTCCCTCACTTAAATTCTACTGAGTCATTTGCATATGTGGGGGTGTTATCGCTATCAAAATGTTTAACTTGAAAGTCGCAGGATTCACTTAAAAACCATTACCAGTAACCTGCACAGAGAAGCACATTCCCTATACGAGTGATTTTATATAAATATTTACACTCATATTTTTCTGTAATTCCAAGGAAGTGTGATATACCAGGGTATTGTCGCTTTTTTGGAATGTCAATTATGCAAATTCCAGAATAACAAAAACACTGCATATTTGTTTGTTTACAAATATGCATATTCGTGTATAGAATTTGAAGCAGGCCGTAGCAGGACATAAGGACCACTGCAGAAACTTAAATCTGCAACCATGAATTCCAGTTCCGTAGCCAGTTCGCTACCTCCTTCCCATCAATGATCAGTCGAGGAGGACGTCCAGGATGTGGTGATAAATTACGAAAGCAGTGACAGTAGCCACAGGGGGTGGAGAGGATGAGGAAGCAGGGTAAGTTTACCAATGTATGGGGAGGATGCACCCCGGGAGTGAAAGGGACCTGCTCGTTCTCCTTTGTGTTATTTTTGGGCTAATGTAAAACGGCTGCGTGCACAGGAAACAGTAAATCAGTCCCACACTGTTAGTAGAGAAACACTGCTCCTTCTGATTTTTATATTTAGCTGATCATTTTGAAAAAAATGTTTTTTCATTTCCCAGCTACCTTGACTACTGTGTGTCTAGTGTTCTGTCTCCGATGTTTGATATGCACGGGTGGTTTGGGGGATCGGGGAGCCTAAGCTATGATTTTGACTTGTTTTTATTCTCACTGTATGATTCTGAACCATTTTATACAAGACAGTGCAGAGCAAAAAATATGATTTTTGTGCTTCATTAAAGACAATAAAGCTTAATTTTGTGCTTAATATTAGATTAGTTCATTTCAGATCCATCATGTGAAGCATATATGTAAAATACTTTGAACTGCATTTCATGCATGAAAGGTGCTGTATAAATAAAGATTATTATTATTATTATTATTATTATTAGTATGTATTGCTTAGTAATATTGCAGTGAAAGTATGGCTACCCCTGGAACTATAGATACTTGCTGACATGCCACATGTATAGTATCCAGTGCAGTGACATCTTCTCACAGCAGTGGCTGTAGTAGCTCTTTAATCATCAGGTTCAAAAGGGCTCCACAGCAGGGTTTTGAAATGGAGAACATGGACAAAGGGGTGCCTCAGCGGGTCCATGCCTCCAAGGTAGTGTGTGTGTGTGTGTGTGTGTGTGTTTCTGTGTGTGTGTGTGTGTGTGTGTGTGTGTGTGTGTGTGTGTGTGTGTGTGTGTGCGTGTGTGTGTGTGTGAGAGAGAGAATTTGTTTGTACCCTCCAGGATGGCCTTACACTGATAGGTGTTAGTGGACTTTGATCTGCTCTTGCTGGAAGACCATCAGAAGGTGTTCTTTATAGTTTAGCTACCTGTCCTTCTGTATGTTGTATGTGCACGGTAGGTCAGGAAAGGACTTGACCTGCAGTGTTGCGTGGTCTGAATCCTGTACCTCCTCAATGCTAAGATTAAATTCAGATTGATTCACATATATGCATATGTGTGCACCATTTTTCAGGATGTGAGACAATAAAGATGATAATGTTACACTCATGTTATATAGATTCATTGTGGGTTGGTCTTTCAGACCTTAATAAAAAAAAAATCCCACGATCAATAAAACTGAAAGGAAAGCTTTGTTTGGGGCTCATTCTATTTGTTCTCAAAGCCCAACAGTTTGCAATCCTTTCTTTTCTTCCCAGATTTATTTCCATGTTCATAGCTTTTACCCCATAATCCATTTGTCCACCCTCTGCATTGTATTGCATTCTGTTGTTAATATTCCACTTCTGTACTTTATCAATGATTTACAACTTTTCTGGTAATTTACGCATCTCTACTCTTGCTTATTTATTTCTTGTCTTTTATTGCACTGCTGTTTGTCCCTTTGTCCGATAAGAATTAACTGTGTTCCTCCCAACACGTGACAATAAAACCTGAACCGTTTTTGGCTTTGTGTCATTGCTCCAGCACCCTATTTCTCATCCCCTGTCTTGACCAATCATCTCATCCCGTGTCTTGACCATTCACCTCATCCCCTGTTTTGACCAATCATCTCATCCCCAGTCTTTCCCATGTCTTGAGAAATCATCCGCCCTCAAGCCCTCCTTCTGTGCACCTTGCTCCAAAGCCTCCCAACTGGTTAGCAGCCTCAAGTCCCATTGTTTCGCGTTTTGTCCAGCAAACTCGGGGACCACTGGGCAGGAAACTCATCAATGTAGGCTCGAGGGCCCGGTTTGGGGTGCCGTGTTTGTATTCTGTCAGACCTTGCAGCAAGATCACTGACAAAATATATCTCGATGATTGTATCAAACTCCTTGAGTTTGACTGTGTCAGGTAAATGATGTAGGGTAAACCATCTGAGAGTTACACTGAGGCCACACATATCAAGGATTAAAGGTCTGATTTTTCTTGCCCTAGCTCAGGTTTCCTCTGGGTATTTTGGTTAAAGCATTTGGTTTTTGTGGATTTGTTTCTAAATGTATCTGTGTACTCACTATTGTACTATTTTATATATTGCACTCACTGTGTACTCACTATTGTACTATTTTATATATTGCACTCACTGTGTACTCACTATTGTACTATTTTATATATTGCACTCACTGTGTACTCACCATGATTTGTGTTAGATGAGAGGTTATGAAATACAGATAGATGAATGAATATTCACAACTGAATATTCGTACAACACAAATTGGGCTGCACTTTTTCTGAAGGGCATGATGGTCTGCAGTTGTGGCTTTGTCTCGTCTGACAAGGTACCTGTTCTGCTTTAAAGAGCTCTTCCAATGTACGTCTAGTGACTTGAGGATAACAAGAAACATAGATGCTGCAGTATACAAAAAAAATACTATAACCCACAAGCTACAGCACCTGTATACCGATTCCTTTTCAAGGTTTCACAGATGGTCAGGTGTTCCACACAACTGTGTCAGTAAAGCAGACTACACAAATGCATTAATCATTGGTGCGGGATGACTGTCTGTTCATGGTCTCGAGTGAAAACAGAAGGTAAATGAAACAAAAAGGGGCCTAAGCAATTTGAGGATAAATAATTTCTATTATACTCGTGACCTAGTACTCGATAAACAGTTGCAAGATGGATGGATGGTTACAATGCATTCAGAAAGTACTCAGGACACATCAAAATTTTCAAGATTTCGTTGTTTAACTGTCATACTCTCAAGTGGATTAAATATATTTTTATAATCATAAGTCTTTGAACTAATTGAAAAAAAATACATTTCCTGCGATGGGTTGGCGCCCCATCCTGGGTTGTTCCCTGCCTTGCACCCATAGCGACCAGACCCCCGCGACCCTGAATAGGACAAGTGGTTTCAGAAAATGGATGGATGGATGGATGGATGGAGATGAAATATCACATCTACATAAGTTTTCAGATTCAGCTACTAGACATTCCCAGACAGATGTCTATTGCAAACAGTGGTTCCCTGATTTTGCCATATTACTGTAGCATGTTATTTTGACAATCAAAAGAACTCAGTATGATGATTTGCTTACTGTTTTAACACAGTTTCTAAGATTAGCTCCTTTGCAGATCCCTAGCAAACCTTTTATATTGTTCTGTCGTGAGAATGGGGCTTTTGCTCTGAGCTAATTCAGTTACATGGCAGATGTCACCTACCTGCTGCCTAATAGAAGGTCCCAACTCCTTAATGGCCTATCTTGCCCACATGTCCCAGAGGGTAGCCCATTCAAGCAGAGGGGGGTAGCCCAGTGATAAATTTTGCACCATTTCTATATTCAGTAGCACACAACCTTTGAAGAAGAGATGTCACTTGTCACTAGCAATATGCAGGGGAGCCAGATAAATTTAAATCTACCATTTATCTGCCCCCATGTAACTCTTTTGATTTTATTCAGATCACTAGTGTTCTGAAAGTTGTATAAGTAATTTAAAGAAGCTTGGTACCCTTATAACATCAGTGGGAATGAGAGCATGCTGGGATTGCAGACAATGTCTCGTTTGTGCTGTGCGGTGGGCCACACAAGCAGCTTCAACCTATGACATAAGGGAAACTGCAGCTGGTGTGTAGGTAGATGACCTGACCTTGAATGGCTCTTTAGTTCTCCTAGCTGAGAGGGGGGGGACCGAAAATGGATTTTACTCTCGTTTCATTATGCTCATATATTTCATATTCATTAAGGCTTTTGTTTCATTATGTTCATATACATATCACACTCAATTAACTTTTGTTTCGCTATATTTATACGTAAATCATGATGTGTATGCGTACTGTAGGTGTGGCAATAGCAATTATGGTATAATAATCAGTACTTGTGTAAAAGGGCATATAATTTCTATAATTTATTATAATCATGTCCCCTGAAATGTTTATTCGCCTTTTCACAGTTATTGAACAAGGAGTAGGCTACTATATGAACAAGGATATGCGAGCGGGTAAAGGCCAGGCAGGACATTTTAAGGGCGGAACTGACGGGTCCTGTACCAGGATCCTTGAAAAGGTAGCATAGATAAGAGGTGAACTAACGCGAACTAACAAGGAATAAAGAGACGAGCCAAGGAGAAACATCTCGAGTTCATGTAGGACATCACCCACAGAAAAGGTATAAAAATGGATGCTGATTTGTGAAGAGGGGCTCTCCTCCTTCGCATGAGGGGAATCCCTGTTCAAACAGACCAAATAAATGGGAAACTTCTTGCCCGTCTCAAATTTTTAACTTCCACAATGTGAATTTTTATTTGTGATTGTAGACATACTCTTTAAATACCCCATTAGAAAAGCTGCTGACAGAATGTCAGGTGGTTTTGTTAAGTAAACATGGACTACTGCATGGTATCTGTAAATAGTGGTGGAAGAATGCATATTCTGGGACAATTATAGAAGAAGGTTTATAGATTGTTGAAAAATTGTGAGGGTGCATCAGGGAGGAGGAAAGGGAGTAGAGGTGTGTAGAGGAGACCTCATCAATCCACAAAGCACACGTGACTGCAAGTTTCTCATTATTTTGAGATAACTAAGTTGAAATTTCGAGATATTAAGTCATTATTTTGAGATAACTAAATCGTTATTTCGACTTAAATTATAAATATTTTTTTGTATCCATTGCTACCCCTACCAGTTTCATCTTGCCAGCATCCTTTTCATTCCAAGTGAACCTTATGCTAACAGCTTCTTTGACTTGTCCGGCTCCCTGTTTTCCTGTTTTCAGATATCATTTTGTTACTCCGACGTACAGCTGCCCCTCTCTGAAGAGGTTGCTGGAAATACACTGGATAGGTCACTTTGAAGTGGCCAAATGTGCAGTTGAATGTGAGGCCTCAGAATGAAGACGTACTTCTGGATATTCTTTCAAAGGTTTCTGATGACAAGAAAGCCTCAGTTGATATGGCAAAGGAAGCTTCAGGGGTTCTATGCCATTTCAATCGACGCAATTTCTTTGAAGTTGGCAAATTTCTATTTATTTTGAAGCCTGCAAATGTGATCTTTCAGTCCCAGTTTATTGATTTATGCAGTGCGTCTCAGGTGGTGCAGCCATCTGTTGATACCCTAAGAAATCTCAGACAGAATGACAACGAATTGCAAGTACTGCAGTGACATGTCTTCCAATGAGCCCTCATCAAACCCCAAAGGGCTGTGAATACTCGCTTTGCTGATTCAGTAATCTTATCACCTTCAGGGCAGGAGGACCACTCAGACACTGACTGTAATACGGCATCAGAGACCCTACGACGGCCCTCTCATGTTTGCTGCCAAAATCAAGCACATTCCTTAATAGCGAACTGCTTGTGCCTTTATGTCATCATGCAGGAGTTTCCAGAAATGAACTAGACCATAAAATTCTTGCTGCCAGACCAACGCTCTTGACAAAGCTTATAGCCGATACCGACTGCTCTGTAATTTGCAAACTCCTACAAGAATTTAAAGATGCATTTCCAGGCCTGCGTAAATTATATGTGTGTGCCCATGTCCTGGGTGTCTCAACGGTCTCCTGTGACAGCTTATTCTCCACATTTACCAGAGTGTTTGCACCCTTTCAATTCTCAGTGTGCCATGATAGAAAAAAAACTTGTGACCTTAGTTCATAAAAAGGCAGTGTTATGCACACTGGACATGGATGAGTTTATCCCGAAAGTTTCTGTAAGTAACAGAAGTTGTACTACTCAATACAGCAGATAAAGAATATAAAAAGTAGTGCAGATACAAGGTAATATTTCCAAGTTTTTCCATTATAATAATTAGAAATTAAGTCTTTTTATATTAACTTTTTACACCCCTTAGGCAGAATTATCTATTACACAAAACGAGACAAGACTAGATTAGAGGTAATATAATATAAAACCAATGCTATCACTAAAAACTGGGAGTTCAAACTGAAATGACAATTACAGAATTAAGTCTTCCGTAGTCCTCCTAACACAATGTTAATGTAATAATGCACACAAAATTTTTACTTGTAGACCTAATTCATTAATTTCAATTTTCTTTGTGTGCTCATGACCATTAATAATTGATATAATGCCATTATAATGATAAACTAGCACAAATCTAGAGAGCTTCATCAGGTGATGCAAGGAGAATCACCTGCAACTCATTGTCAGGAACACAAAGGAGTTAGCGGTGGACTTCAGGCGAACCGAGGAAGCGTGACAGCCGTCAACATCCACAGGGAGAGTGTGGAGACGGTCCACTGCTATGAGTATCTGGGAGTCTCATCAACGACAGCCTGCACTGGAGTGACATCACAGAGGCACTCTACAGGAAAGGGCAAAGTTGAGCTTCCTTCTTGGGGTGTGCAGCAAACTGTTAAACGATTGAATCAGTCTGCTGTTGGCAGTATTCTGCTCTTTGGTGCTGTCTGTTGGGGGCGTAATGTCAAAAAGAAGGATGCTGAAAAATTGTACGGGCTAATTAAGAAGGCTAGCCCTGTAGTAAGGCCAGAGCTGGACACAGTGTAGGCTGTGGTGGCGAGTAGAGTGATGTTCAATCTGCTCCCCATAATGGACAATAAAGACCATCCCATCAACACCAATATCATGGAAATGAGGAGCACATTCATTCTCACACTCATCTCCCCCAAATGCAAAACTGAGTGCTACAGATACTCTTTCTTACCCACTGCCACAGTTGTATGCAGCTGGAATTGACCTATGTTCTATTTGCCATCATCCATTTGCATAACAGCTGTTTGTCATTTTATTTCTGATTTTCCTTTACATATTTATTGTGTTTTTACTTATGTTATTCTTTGTTGTATTTATTTCTGTGCTGCTCAACAAAGATGGCTCTACCCCCCACCCCCATATGGGGATCAATAAAATTCCATTCCCAATTACTATCTGAAGAAAACATTTTCACTGGCCTTACCACCACACTCTGCATGAGTGTTACAAAGATACAATAGAATTTTGAAAAATTATCCTCCAAAATTTTGTAATGAGACTGATCCAATATGACCAAAATCCACTGCCTCTTGGCCTGTTGAGCCTGTATTTCGCCCTCATGAGTTTATAACAGACTTTTATGGCCAGCATGCTCTGCTCAATTGTTCTTAATTGACAACAGGCGGCTGTTGAATTTCTCTTGTGCAGTAATGCACACTGTGAATGCTTTACATTAAGGATCAAGCTGAACCCTGTCAGTGGCTGCAGCCCAGAGACACTGTCTACATAAAGATCCATCAGCACAAGCATTCACTCAATCCTTAGTGGACGAGACTGTTCCAGATGCTCATATCACCGTGAAGTATCAAGGATGCCCCACGTGGATCCATGCCTCATCAACCATACCACCTCAAAATGATTGTGCCCCAAGGAATGGTTGGTTTGCAGTGGCTACTCTTCCTGATGATGATGATGATGATGATGATGACGATGACGATTCAGGTGGCCCTAAATATCCTCAGAAGGATGACAGCAGGTCTGGAGTGGTGGCTCAAAAGATGAGGAAGGATGCAAGCGTCCACATGGACACCCCCTCACATCTAATGGGGTTAGTGTGCTAGTAACATCTCCTCCAACATTTACACTGACTATAAAATTAAACACAGAAAGAACATAAATACCACTTTAAAGATAACACATTTGTTAAATTACCTGGGAATATGATCTAAATAAAAACTAGCTCTTGGGTATGTGCTTAAATACTGCCAGGAATTCTAAGCCAGAATTTAACTTCTCTCTGTTACTTTTACAGATGTAGATGCACTCTGTTTTCTAACTCATTAACACTCATCTTTACTGCCAGATATCTCCTTAACAAGGTCACTAACAAAATGACATATTGCTCCAATTATCCCGCACCCAGATATGTACTTCTGTTAGACCATGGAGGCCCTACTCCTTCTGAGTTGACAGTTTAGACAGTCAGGGGAATGGTTTCTCCCCAGAAAGAATGTATGACAGTGGGACATTTATTTTTGCAATTCAGTTGCTACTGCATTTACATTTACATGCATTCTTTTAGAGGACAGATCGACCTACAAGTAAGACAGAAAATAAATCGCAAGCATAGAATATGAGAAACTGTATTAGACCAACCACTGGAGAGACTGATACTAACAAGACTCTTCCAGTCGTGCCATAAATATGACCATTGCAAGCCCCCTAAACGCTTTTAATAGTCCATATTTCAACAGAGGAAATGAATTTCCCCAAAATCGGTCCAGAAGTTGTTACCTTGCATATTATATCCCTACAAGACATTGGCCTGTATTATCTGTAGTTAGATATTGTTGGTACTGTTAGACCCATTATTGAGATCAACTTTCTTGCTGATCTTCTGTAAAGAGACAGTAAAACAACCAAAGCCATGGACAACCTAGTGGCGGAGGTTGTGTCTCTTTTGCAATATGGTTCTTCAAAACTGTATTGCACTTGACTTTCTGCTGGCTTGCTTTGACAAGATATGTGCTTTTATAAGCGGCAAAACATGTAACTTTATTCCAGATGAGTCAAGCATGATTTATGATCCTACAGATTAAAATCGAAAGCTAACAGACTGCCCAGGTGACCCACTGGACTGGCTTATGTGCCGCACCTCTGTACTTCAAGGTCCTATTTCTTTGCTGTTTGTTCTTGTGCTAGTAATAATATTTATTTTGTTATGCAAAACCCGCTATTCCACTGCTAAAAATGCTATTCTCCAAGCTCCAGTGGAGCGTTTAAAAATAAGAAGAAATAGCGGATCTGTGCTCTCCCCCGATGATGCGAAAAAGAATTTTGTTGAACTGAAGTCTGGTGATGATGTAGGTTTAAGCTGTGATGAAAACTCAATTTGAAAAATAAACATTTGAAAAATAAACACCCTATCTGTGTGGGCTTGGGAAAATGTGGGAGTCTGTGGACTGAAATATTTTTCTCCCAATCAGTTAATCTATAAACTAATCTTGGAAATAGAGATGATTTGTGTCCTTGACAGTATCAGTTGTTGCTCTTATCTCAACACCTTTCATTTTCAAGTCTCTGTTTTGTATCCTACTTTATATATGTAACACTCTTGTTGAATAAGCCATGTAGGCTATGTAGATTATAAGAATGGAAGAGGCTACCTCCTTAAGCTTTCATTCAGTGATAATTAGATGGCAGCTTTTGTTTTGACAATTAAATGGCCAGAGTGAAAACATTTCTTAAGAAAAAAAAACACTGAGATCAACATGAGCAGTTCTGACGAAGAGTATATGATCACTTGGACAGCAATGAAGTCCAGGGGCACTAGAACAGTGACAGAACTGCAGTCTAGGGAGAGAGAGAACAACGTCATTCGTCACCCTGACAAGTCAGTGCTTTGTCTAAACCTAAAATAGAACATCACGGAAATTGTATGATCGCAAAAAAACAGACAGCTGCCGCGCAGTGTATCCTTTAAAATGTTACATTAAAATGGATGGTTTGAAACAGTTTGAGAGACAATACAGATCCAGCCTGCCTTTCTCAAAAAACAGCTTCATCATTTAAATTTTCGTTATTATACAGTTGAGACTGGGATACTCTATATCAGGGGTCTCCAAGTCTGGTCCTGGAGAGCTACTGTCCAGTAGGTTTTCTATCCCACCTGGCTTCTGATGAGCCACACCTGTTCCTGGTATTTACCTGAGTACAGGTGTGACTCATCAGAAGCCAGGTAGGATAGAAAACCTACTG
>JAODLD010000088.1:9944734-9963248 GCA_026781065.1 Mormyrops boulengeri | reverse complement strand
AGTACAGGTGTGACTCATCAGAAGCCAGGTGGGATAGAAAACCTACTGGACAGTAGCTCTCCAGGACCGGAGTTGGAGACCCCTGCTCTATATGTTCTGCTCTAAGACAACATTTAAGGCCTTTCTCATAAACTAGTAGAAAGTATTTAAATTAAAAACCTGAGCGTAGGCCCTGGCCAAGTTTGAGCGCCCTTTGTGAAGATGAGAACACCTGAACTAGGGATGAAGAATGAGCTGATGATTGCAGTGATGGGTAGAGGGGGAGGATAGTCAACATTCAAGCAGGGATCCACAAGGTAAGAGCAGGAGTTTACAGTCAATCAAGCTATTAAGGGAGATGAGGAAAACGTAAGCAAAGAGTTTTGATATCTGTTTTTTTAAATAACTTTTTAATGATAATTTGCACTTCACATACAGTATTGAGTTACATAAAGTCATTAAAGAGCTCATTTTTCATTTTGCTTTTGCATTAGGAGATCCTTGGAAAACATTAAAAAAAACATTAAATACTTTGATCTGTTTTAATGACATAATTGGTGTACATTTTTAAAATGCAGATGGCTGCAGGATGGCTTGCAGGTTTGTGATTAAATAGTTATAGCTGATTATCTTTAATGGGTCAGGCAACAAGACTTCTTTAACCCTTATCAGATGCTACATGTTCCAGCAACCGATTGGACCACATATATTTCACCCTTAAAAACTTAAATGATGAATGCTGGGATTTCAGCTGGGATTTTCCCGGTACTAACAGGGTCGGTGTCATCTGCCCACGACTTTGGAGTCTCTTCCCTGATTGGCCAGCAGGTGTTGTTGGCCATCCCGCTTTTCCTCTCCTTGTCTTTTAGCCCTAGTATATTCTTCCCTGTTCCCCGGCCTGCTGCATAGCTCTACGGGTTGAGTGTGTGACTTAAAATCTATAAACCCTCAGGTCATGGGTTGAAGGATGGCTGGAGGCCAACTTCATCTGTTAATTTGCATTTATTGGTTTTGGTTCCCCACTTTTTGTTGTTTCCTATCTTAGTTTTCTTCTCCATGGTTTGTCCTATTTGTGTTCTGTTTCAGTTCTGTTTTTATTATGTTTGCTTTGTATCCCTAGTGTATAGTTATGTTTCCTTGTTTTGGTATCTGTTTCCTAAGTTCAGTGCTCTTTATTGTTAGTTAACGTCACCTGTTACTTCTTGCACTGTGTCTCTATTGATTGGTTGTCTTGGTCATGTTCCACTCCTGCTCTCTCGTTAGCTTGATTGGTGTATTTAAATGCCGTCCCTGCTCTGTTCTATAGTCATTCATTGTGTATATGTTGCTGTGTGTTGTTACTCTGCCTGGTTCCCAAGCTGTGTTGCCTGGTTACATTTGTAGGTCTATTTATGGTTCTGTTAGTTGTTTTCCCTGTTTAGTTCTGGCCCCTTGTTGTCCCTTTGTTTTCTGGTTTGCTTTTTTGTTTAGTTCCGTAAGGATGGTGAGGAAGAACATTGCCGTTTTGAGCATTGACTCAATTCCGCTGAAGATGATTATGATGAGCAAGTTAAATTTGCTTTGTGAATTATTTTAATATTAGTGAATTATTTTACTTCTATCAACTCTGCACAAGCACATCATCATATTTATCACTCTATAGCTAAAATTTCTGTGCACTAATGTTTTGTCACTGTTTTGCTTTCTATCACTAGTATTTCATGCATCCCTATATTGCTTTCTCTCACAGAATTTTATGCATCATTGTATTAAACTCGCGTAGCGTGAAACTTCTGTCATACAGCAGCTTGCTTGGAAGTTGGCTGAAAGTTCTGTCTGTGCAGAAAACTATCAATTGTAAAATTGCGTAATATTGTGTGCCATGCAAAATGGGATTGTAATGATCATCAGGTCCGACCAGAAGACTCATACAATACACTGCCGTTATTTTGGTAAATAGTCTCATTATTGTAGGCTATTGTAATGCATATGTAAGGTGTGAATGATTGAAACTGTTGTAAATGTGTCATAGCTACTGCAATGTGTAAATGGTGTATTCTCTGTTTTCATGTGAAACATATGGGAGGGCATCTACTCACATTTTTAAAATTCATTCTCAGAAATTTGCGTGGGGAAATTGCACCAGTGAGCAAAAAAAGCACAGTGTCAACACAATCGGAAATCACCGTCATGGAAGACAGAAAGCGACGGTGATGTGGCTCCATTGCCACTGTGGTTTCTTCTGGCGAACAAACCTGGTGTGCAGCTGAACAGAGGGGACAGTCACGCTCCTGCAAGCCTCTTCAAGTTCTTCTCAGACGGTGCTGTGGAAACCCTCTGCCAGATCCTGAACAAGCAGGCTGCCAGGACCAAAGCCAGAGACGCAAAGTACAGTACAGATGGGTTGATATTGGAGCTGCTGAATTTTACAGATACACTGGACTGATTCTACATGGCTATAATCAAGCTAAATAACATAGCAGACTGCTGGTGGAGAATCGGCATCTTTTCTGTCATTTTCCCATCACAGGTAATATCACACATTATTTACTTATTTTGTATTTTCCATCTTGTTCTTGTCACAGGTGATGTCAAGGGACGGATATTGGACAACATCCGAGAATGTAAACATGAGTTCTCCAGATGAGAACAGTGATACCAAGAGGAGAACCTCAGATCACAACAGATTGTTCTGGATCAAGCCCCTAATATACACCATCTAGAATGCCCCTCACCTTTGACGGAGCACGATAGGCACATGGGAGGTGTGAATTTGTTAGACCAGCTGATCCAGTACAACACAAGAGCACAAAAGCCTTGAAGTGGAACAGAAAACCCTTTCTTTACTTCATGGATATTTCTGCGATCAATGCCTACATTCTCCACAAAGAACTCAGGCAAGAGGACAGCATGACCCAGAAGGATTTCATGGAGGAGCTCACTGCACAGCTGTGTGGTGTGACATGGACTACCCCTGCAAAGGGATGCAGTGACTGCAGGATGAAGGCTACCTCAGGCCACAGGACTAGTGCACGTTACAGAACGCATGGCAGAAACCAGACAAGAAAAACCTTTGGAAATGCAAAAGGTGTGATGTCCGCCTTTGCCTTCAACCAGGCAGAAACTGCTTGGAAGCTTGGCATCCTGATCAGGATCGACAGTTTGTTTTTGTTTTTTTTACGTATTTTGTATTGTCACTATATTCACTTACTCACTTATTTGGTAACATTCCGTTTACTCTATCCATTGTATTTGATAAACTATAAAAAGGATTTTATTGTCTTTTCTTACATTTCAAAATGACATTCCAATTCGACTCGGTGTACCGAGTGTCACAGTCTGTGTCCATGATCAGAAGATCACCAGTTTGAGCCCCGGCCTCAGCCGAAGTCACATGTCCGTGGGCCCTTGAGCAAGGCCCTTAACCCCCAGCTCCAGGGGCGCTGCACATTAGCTGACCCTGCACTGTGGCCCCCAAGATATGGAGAGCAAGATGGGGTCGACAAAGAAAAGCATTCCAATGCACCTTTACTTCCCCCAAATAGCAAATAAAAGCATGTTTTGTTATGCAAACCATTATAGGTGTGTTGACACCTACCTCATCAATATTCATTGTGTAGGCGAATGACTTTGGGGGAAAAAAAATTGTGTCACTCCAAAGTTCTAACACTTTAATAATCAAACCACATGAAATTTCTGAATGCTTCAATCACATTTGTGTAGCCAACCCCTTTGTCTATGAACTCCACAGCTCAAAGGAAGTCTAGAAATGTTAATGTGTTTAATTTCTCAGCACCTCTGAAAATAAGTTCTTGAAAAATGTACTTTTAAAAGTTGATTTAAACAAAAAATAATAAGAATAATTCTAAATAGTCTCAGATTATAGGTGCTGAGTTTGTGCTGAATAAAATCATATGTAACACTCTGGGATAAATGTTTTATGGATAGGTGAAATATTTAAAAATGTCAAGGCATGTCAGGCAAAAAGTCCAGAACTCAGAAGTGGCTGAGAGGCCTCGAGCTCCAGAGGGTTAATAAAAGCCCTTTTCATGTGAGCCGCTCAGTGGATCTATTCCCTGCCTTCACCATGCCCCGCCATGACAGTTTCTCGTCGACACATTTTAGTATAAGTTCTTCACACACACATTGATATTCATATCTTTTTGGGGATCATTCATTCATTTCCATGGCCAAAACCCTAATCCCGACATGACGACCTTAACCCCTACCCAGTCATAACCGTAACCAGAAATAACCAAACAAAATACAAAACTAAAAGGAGTGTTCCAGATGTGTCAGGGATGACCCACATGGATCAGATAAGCTATAAACTAATCTTGTGAATAAAGAGAACCTATGCTCCTGATAGTTTGAACCAAATTAACAAATCTGATAGAAAGCTAAGGCTGCTATCTTGACTCCTTTCTACTTCAAGTCTCTGTTTTTTACACTATACTGTATACGTATCACTCTCTCATCACCACATATGCAAATGGGGACATTCAGAAGCTCCTTTTCAGATATGCATAGTACCATCATCTATAAGATGATTTAACCTAATGACATGGTCAATATGCAGCGTATGTTTTCAGCTAAACACATAGTAATTGTATGCATGCGAAAGTGTTAAAAAACATTAATTATTTTCACCATATATTCAGCCGGATCTCTCAGCAGTGTGGATGGTCGTGTGTGACCCCCCTCCTTTTCCCCTTCGACCTACAGTCCTCAGTCTTTCCCAGTTCAAGATTTCCCAGTTCACTTAAGACAGCTTGAGAATTTAATGGAGAAACTAAATTATAGATTTTTTTTACCCCCATCTGCTGTTTAGTAGAGTTTAGCACACAAACCCAGGAGTTTATATTCTGAGTTCTGGTGTTTTCGCTGCCAAACTATGCAGCTGATTCTCCAAGCAGGGTAACTCCAAGGGAGAACTGAGGATTTCTTTTTTTCTCCTAATTCATCTTTCCAAGTATATTTCGGCTCAATTTCTTGGGCTTTCTGTCCCATTAGAACCTGGCTTAGGCACGAGTTATGGCACGCTCCAAATCCAATGTTATAGGGTACAGTGTCGAAGGCAGACTCTGTGCCGCTTGGGCAGGACTAATTGATAGCATACAATCCTACAGTCCATCAATCTTCTATATACTGTAATGTTCCACCTCTAAAATGTATTCCAGTCCTTTCCATTCCCTGAGGTACAGTTTGACTTCTGGACTTTTTGTCTGAGGATAGGTTCCGATTCTCTTTATACGTGATGTCATACCTTAACTTTCTCAGAATTATCTTTTGTCCTGCACTGTCTGATAGTTCAGGAGTAGTAGCTACATCCAAAACCCAAGACTTAGTATGCTTTTGAACAGATTCTGAGGAACATCTGTCATTTGTGAAAGGCAGGAAATCTCCTCACAGAAATTTTCTGAAATTGGAAGTTCTTCTTCACCTGAAGGAATCAGTAGTCTTCCTCAGGTGTTTCACAAGGTTCTTTAGACCTCCCATCCAGGCATGTAGACATGTAGTAGAATAATGACTTTTTTGTTTTTGTTCCCAGTCAGGCATCTAGTCAATAGTAAAATTATGAGTGGGACACCCCCCCCCCCCAAAATTAGCCCCAGAGCCCCAGTCAGGAAAACCTACCAGTTTACACAATCTAGGACGATGCCGCCCCCCCCGCCCCCGGGGGCCTGGCAAAAACTGTTGCACCCACACTAATTTTATTTCTAGCTACAGGCTAGATCCCATCGTAATTCTGTTTGGCAACCACTGATAATTGCTAAATGTGTGCTGATAGTGGTGCACTACTATGTCAACTTTGTAGCAGTCAACTTTGTGGGTAGGGCAGTACTACCCACCCTTACACTCTTCACACTCTTAGTTGTGAAGGTCCCAGAGCAATTATGGTTTAAAGACCTTGCCCAAGGGCCCAATGGTAAAATAACTCTGCTGACCCTGGGATTTCAATCGGCAACTTTCCAACCACAGGAACAGTGTTTTGACCGACTGAGCCTCACACCACTATGGATGTGGGCATTTAAATACATTTAAGAGCATTAAATTGCTTGGTTTAACCCTAACATACTAATGTTTTCTTCTAAGAGTATTTTTCTGAAGCAGTGCTACACAACCATATGGCTATAAAACAAATGATCTTCATGCAAATTCCTGGAATTTAGTTGTTTGCATGCCATTGCTGTTCCTCTTCTCCACAATAGATGAATTGTTGACAAATGGAAATTAATGGGAAGCATATGAGCAATATAATCAGCCTGGGAATTGTTTCAGCATTTTTAAGAGGGAAATAGCTTTAGTCTGACTGAACAGGCCAGAGAGTAGCATATGAGTTGACATACTCATAAAATTTCTTCCCTGGCGCCTTTCTCCATTCCCCCCCTCCCCGCAGCATACCTCAGTTCAAATATCTTATATCCAGTCAAGGTTAAATATTCTCATGCAGGTCCGCATATTAAATTCTGCCCTTCCGCCATCGCTATGAAGAGCTGAGTGCCTCCTGTGCAAACAATCATATTTGTGATCCCTCTCATCTGTTTGCTTGTGTAGGGTCATGGCATTCTTGTCTTTCTCAGTGTTACTGGCTGATCCCCTTGTCTATAATGCCAGTTGAATGCATTTACGTGGCAGAGGAAGCCCCCTGAGTCTGCTTCCATCTCGGAAGGTTTCCCATTTATAAATACTGTCACTTTAACTGGCTGTGTTTACATTATATAATAAGCATTCATCCATTGTTTCATTGTTAGCTGATTCAATGGCATTTATCTTTTCCTTCTGTAAAACTTCTGGGTTTTCTCTGTGCTCATGAGTAAGTTTCCTTTTGTTTTGCCGATACTTGCATTCATAGATTTTTAAATCTCCAAGCTTCAGCTGTGTTGCCCCACGCAGAAGTTACACAGGCAGTCGCCGGGTTAATAACATCCGACTTACGGACAACTCGTACTTATGAACGGGCTGCCATAAAGCCTATTATATTAAAAATTGGGGTTAAATACAATGGTTCATAACAAGAAACGCATGCACTACTTTGCGAATGAAAACATGGTGCGGCGTCAGCTGTTCACCGGCTCAAGATACAGTAGAGTACCATATGCAGTTACTTTGCTTATTACTATAGTAGTATAATATTATTATTATGTACTGTATTATTATTATTGCGACTTACCTACAAATTCAGCTTGAATGACAGACTTAGGGAACGGATCTCTTTCGTAAGCACATGTAGACGGAAACACTAACCTTAAGGCGAGAGTGTCGCCCTGGAGCAGCTTATCGTTCTCGGAATTCGGTCTTTTTGTTTACAAACGTAATAGCTATCTTTGCATTTTACTTTAGAAACTAACAATTGATGATGTACTGTGCCATTCACATTCTTTCAAATATTAGGCATCCTCTTCACTGGCAAAGAAAAAAAAGAGAATGTCCTACTCTGCAATTAGTCTGTGGTCCATGACCAGTGTTGAATCCTGGCGAGGCAATATGCCAGGGCACCTCCAAAACACGACTGTGCACAACTATGTCATTCACTCCATTTTGGGAGTTTTCCTTACACTAAAATGTTCTGAGGGCAGAAGGAGTAATGATTGGTTCAAAGTGATAACCAATCAAATTGTAGAGGAGGTGGATCAAAGCAACTAGAGAAGGCAAGGCCAAGACATCTGGTTGGCTGGTCCCACCTTCCCTAGTTGCTTGGACCTACCTCCTTTACAGTTTGATTGGTTATCTCTCTGAACCAATCATTGTTCCATCTGCCCTCCGAACATTTTTGTGTAAGTAAAAATCCCATGAGCTGCAACATATGAATCATATACATAACACACCTGTTTTCAATTAAATATGATTTGAAAATCATTGCATTCTGCTTTTATTTACATTTTTCACACAGTGTCTCTACTTTTTTGGAAACGGGGTTGTATGTATTTGCAATAAGAGCTGCTTTTGACTTGCCAGATCCCCTCGCTGTTGCATTGAAATAGAAGCGTTAATGTCCAAGACTTCCAGACAACCATTTCCATTAGGGTATCTAGGATGGTATCGTTAAAACACATATCCTCCTCTGTCAGTGTTGTTATCCACCACAAAATAACACTCCACCCTATAGAGGTCTGTATAATTCAGCACAGCACCCTGTCTAGTCATTTCTCCCCTCGTTAACATGGGTAATAATGCAAGGGAACCGATAAACTTGAATGCTAAAGCAGTTAAGTTCGACAACAAAAGGCACAATAGCATTCTACTTGTCCCACAGCACGGTGCTTTCATTTCAAGCTCCCGTATGTGCAGGCCTCTTTTTGTCAATAACAAATCACGTTAACCACGCCGCATACAAATCTCTCGTCCTCTCTGCTGCTTGTGATACGTTTCCCTGCTCTTCCTCTATTGTTCTCTTTGTACATCCACATCATTTAAATTAACTTAAGGATGGAACAACCCTATGTATAAAACATTGCGTATAAAACGATCTGTGTAAAGGCAACGGCTACAATGTGTCCGTGGTAATGTTGTTGTTTCACTATTTATTTATTTCAGCCATTTGATCTGGAGCCGTTTTAAAGGTTCTTAGCGGTAAAAAATAAAGATATAAGAAAACATAAGATAAACAAATAAACGATAGCTTAAGCTGTCTGCTATTACCATTATTGTTACTTCTTAAAATAATAAAAGCAAAATGATTCTTAACATTGATTCCCTTCTCTAATGGCTGTCATAATGTCTGCCAGACCAATTTATTGATACCCCCTCATTCAATTTAATTACCTGTAGTACAATTTTGATTGATGGCTTATTTTAAAATGATATTGCCATTGAGCAATGTATTATACACAGAGGGAGACCTTAGCTTTAAATGTGTTAGAGAGTTTTTGATACATCTGCTAGTGCATTATTGCTCCCTTGGCATGGGTAGGAAAGTGTGGTCTATAGATGAAGATGTATTTGGATGAATAGTGATGAAATCTGTCCCACATTATTGATTAGCTGTAAACAGTGATGTTAGAGGCTAGGCAGTATACTTTACAGTCTAGTTTTAATATGAGTAGTCAACAATGAGAATAGGTAGATGATGACATCATATGACTTATTTTCAGTACTGTACAATGTACATATATATATATATATATTATGTTTAAATGATCTTCATTCGTTGGTGTAAAACTATGATGCCTGTCAAATTGTGTTAGCTTAGCTGTTTCAAACTTTCTGCTAAAATCAGCCCAGTATTTGCAGCCACCATCCAATACAGCCACGTGTTTTTGACTCGACCACTAGCACACCTCATATGGTTCATCGATGTCTCGTTGACTTTTTTTTAAACTAATTCAATTAACGAATTAAGTGAGCTGGTGGTGAAGTTTTACAAATACATAGAAGGGCTGAGGTGCCCCCGAGGGGAGGCTCGGGAACCGAAGCGGTGCTCATCTAGCCGTCCAGCTAGATATCAGTTTTTTGGAGAACGGAAGAAATTCTTACTAGTTTTTATTATGTCATGCTTAATTTGTGAATGTTCTAACGTTAAATTGTGTTTTTTGTTCTGAGCAAAAGTGCATTCACTACCCAGCTAAATAGCTTCAATCATTTATTTTGGCTACCTAAGACCTTTGCACAGTATTGTATGTGTGTGTATGTACATCCGTCTAAATGACTTAATAATCACATTATTAAAGAAACATCATATTCTGTTGGCTAGATTAACTGGCTGACTACTGAGCAGGCAATCGCCATTGTGCATATAGTTCTTTCGATCAGGGAATTTAGAAAGATTCACAAGACAATTATCTCAAAAGGTTAAATTTTACAGCTATTTAACTTTTCTAAAAATAAACCAGCACAGATGATAAATCTGTAGGGAGTCCCCTTAATGAAAAATACTGAACATGTCAATGATATTGCTTTGCAGTATATGCAGTTAAGTGCAATAACGCTATAATGTCTTTTCTTGTTGGAAGTATTCCATTGCATATGAATGGATTATTTTACAATATCTGCAATATCTATGTATAACCATTTTTAATATATTATATTTTCCGCCCAGAAAACAAGAGCTTGAGGTGACTAAGATAGCATGGGCTTTCATATATGTGGGTGATGCTCACTTCAGCTATGTGAAGAGATGTGGGAGGAACACCGTCAGTCACACAACCTCAGTAAACATGCCAGAGCGACGTTGCCATATGTGGAGCCATGGTAGGCTGGGCCATTCTGCCCCATATTCCCACATTTAAGCTGCATAACACAGCACGCCTCATTGAGTTCCTGGACGCCCTGGGTCGGTAGAATCGTTCCCCCGGGTCAGGCTTGATATACTTGATAAGATTTGTTGTTGTGTGACACACTGTTGTTTTACAGGTCTCCTGTCTACTAACAGAATGGTTGACAGGGCGCTCGTGCATGACAATTCACTTCCTCCCTTCATACTCTGCCCAGGGAAGACATGATGTCAGGGAAGTCATGTGACTGGGGACAAATGAGGGGCATGAGGACATGATATCAGGGAAGTCATGTGACTAGGGACAAATGAGGGGCATGAGGACATGATATCAGGGAAGTCATGTGACTAGGGACAAATGAAGGGCATGAAGACATGATGAGAGGGAAGTCATGCGACTGGGGACAAACGAAGGGCCTGAAGACATGATGACAGTAAAGTCATGTGACTAGGGACAAATGAAAGGCATAACACATACAGCTTGTGCAATTACTTACTTACTTACTCACTTGCTTAGGATGCCAGAGTGTCTCAGTACACAGTGCTATTACTCCCCCTGTACTACATACCCCCTGCCTCCCGGAAGGTGTGGCACCTGCTTGCTTTTTCTCTGACGCTTATGTTTCTATTCCCCATCCAAAGATATGCAGATAGATGAATAGGCTCCTGTCTGATGGACCGGCATCCAGTTCCAGGTTGTTGCCCTGCTTTGAGCCCAATGCTGCCCAGAACAGTCTCCAGATCCCCTCTGATTCTGCAATGGACAGTCAGGAAGATGGATGGACGTTTCTCCACTACCTATTGCATCTCCATCTGTGCCTAGATTATCCAAGGCTAGAAAGGTATATTACAATAATAATTTAAACCAAAAAGCATACAATTTGATTGTGTCTCATTGGGTGTCGTTTGTCATTTATGCTATCATTGTAAAAATGCTGAATTAGGGCTCAGTAATTTGGTAGCACTTGGAGTTTTGCATTACTTCTCTTTGGGGTATTTGTGAATAGTTTTTTGTTTAAGAAAATTGTTATTGTTTCAAGTATATTTTTATCGTTCATGCCCTACCCCCTGCCCCACACACACAGGCACAAACATGGACAAAATAACTTTTTGTGATACTTAACAATCATTCAATGGAACAGTATGGCTTTTAGTGTGACTTGTTTTAAAAGTAATATATTTTTGTTGGCTGAAATTCCGCTTTAGTCTTCTTTGATTTATTCAACTTAGAAAATCAAAATACGATGTGGTTAAACCTTTTCCCTTTTACAAATGTAATTATAGCACCAACAAGTGGTGCACAAATTGATAGACTAGAGCACGGCCTCAGGGTTAATCCTGTTATGCTTTATTGGTCTTCTTACTTTGACAGTGTATAATTATTAATAGAAAGGTATCGGCCTTCATTTCGTAACATATTTTTATTTGGAGGCTTATTACATTTTGCAAATGAAATGTGCCACATCGGCAAGCCTATTACTGTCTATGGAGCCATAATTGTTTTGTAAAAGCAACTCTGTTGCACAAAGCATTCAAGAAAAAATGTCTGTAAAAATTGCTGCCCGATCATTAAGACTTTGTTAACTCTGTCAACAGCCCCTTTGTGTGGGCGCTTTAATCAATCAAGATCAATGGGGAGCAGATTGTTCCAGACATATTTTTAGAGACCAGCAGGTTTTTTTTGCTAAATGGGAAGATATTTTATACTCTTACGCAAAAGAATTATTAAAGGTGTTAAACATTAATGGCATAAAGATTTTCTCTCGCAAGAAGAAAAATTCACACGGACGTTTAGCAATTATTGCTACGGATATTGTAAAGATGTAGCATATATCAGATAGTGGTGCTCCTTTCTCTAAGGCTCTGTTTACACTTTAAATGTTTTAAAATGTGTCTTGAGCGATCAAATCACAAGTAGGCAGCCGAGACACATCACCATCTATACCTATGCCTGTCATGTGTCTCTAAGGTGTCCAGCTGACCACTATGCACCAATAGTGGTGCAGCAATTTCATTACTGACCTGCACAGTTATTGTCATGTCCTGTTCTGGGATGCATTAGGATGCATTAGCGTTTAAACTACAAAAGATATGTGGTCAAAATACATCCCAATCTACCTCTGCAATTTGATTGGGTGATTGGATTACAGTGCGTCTTGGTTGTCATTTGCACTTGTATTCAGCGTTGTCCACTTGTGATCTGATCATGCACGACACATTTTAAAACCAAACGTAAACCGGGCCTTAAAGATTTTTGCTTAAATAAGAACATTTGTAAAATGAACCATTTATTAATTGTCTCCAGTATACAATATACAGAAAGTGAAGATAGAGGTGCCCACACATTACTGTCTTGTTAGCTAGCTCTGGACTGATTTGCATATGATGCGTAACTTATATGATTTGTGCAATAGATTTATTTTCAGCCATACAATAGGCTGTAAATAAATCGTGTCAGACCTTCCCGGTACAGAGAAGTCAGTATGGCACAATAACCTTTGGTTGTTCCTTGATCCTTTTAATAAAAAAAAAATCCACTATTCTTCAAACTAACTTGATTCTTCAAATTCAGTCATGGAAAACAAAAATTAAGATGTCCTACAGAATAAATGCAAAACTGCCTCACAGAAATGGTTTATGTATAAGACACTTATCTATGCTTTTTGTACAAACAGACACTAAAGCCATCCATCCTTCTTTCTATGAATTATGCATTTTCCAATTTGATTGTCTCCTACATTTTAGCCCAAAAAACAATAAAAACCATGTACTGCACGCAGACTTTGAAGCCTGGGTCTCTTATTAAGGGAACATTAAAAATAAAAATTAACCTAAACAGTACCTGTGCTAATAATTAACTATTACTTATTTTCCTCTGCATTTTTGCATGCAGAAGCAGAAATACGACTGGAGTATTTCTAACTATAGTACAGTATAGTATAGTAGAAAATATCGTAAAGCGAAAATGCATTTTAATACAGTACACCTAACTTAACAAACATCATAGCCTAGCCTAGAATACCTTAAAACCTTGCTTAGAACACTTACATTAGCCTACAGTTGGGTAGAATCATTAACACAAAATCTACTTTATAATAAAGTGTTGAATATCTTGTGTAATTTATTGAATAATATACTGAAAGTGAAAAACATTTACCCATCGTAAACTCAGAATATTGTAATACAGACCATCGTATGTGAGGAAGCATCTGTATTATTTTCTAAACTTCACTATTATGAAATGGTTCTAAGCAAAGCCCAGCGACATGAGACAGCGGCAGGCCCAGCCTTCAAGACCACAAGAGACACAGTTACTGCAGCTACATCAGAACTTCTCAGACCTTTCATGAAAAACTACATTAAATAAGGCTGTGTGCTCCCATAGGCTCAATAGACGCCTTCGTAATCATCAATGGTCTTTTTCAATTACATATTACATTCAGACTTTCAATACTGAGATATCAATTCTACTTCAACACTAAATCAGAACAAACTTGGCTTTTAATATGTAGCTACATTTAAACTATCGGAAACATTCATCCCCAGTGTAGAATGACAGAATATATCTGGTCTTTGCTTTGATGGGACATCTATATTTTATTTCCCAGCATGAATAAGCATATCAGCTGACAGACCTGGGTGGTATCGTACTATTTTTTTTCCATTCCAGTTTTTGACAGATCAGTAGAGATGAATATATGAAATGATATTAGAAGACAAATGTAAATCGAAATCTTATGTAACATCCCTTTCAAGCATCAATGGATGGAGATTTTTTTTCCCCATTTCAGCGGATTAAATTTTAACGCTCTGTCTGCTCCATTACAGACAGATGTTCGAGTTATTAGGATGTTAACAGTAGAAAAGGCACTTCAGTAGTTAACCAAAATGCTGGAGAATAAAAGCTTCATCTTCTGCTTGATAAAAGAATTCCAGTAAAACACACACACTTACATACACACACACACACACACACGCACACACACATGCAGGCACGCACCCCACAGGTGAATACTGCTGCATTTGTGAAAGCGAAGCTTAAGATTGTGCTGTTATTGGTTGAGGCACCTCAATCTGTGTAACAAAACCTTTTCTCATAGGCTAATTCTTAGGACCTAACAACGCAAGATGACACTTGTAGATACCTTCTATGGTCAGTTATGATCAACTAAATTCTCCTCTGAGGAGTTTTCACGGGGCCGGCTTCAGGAGTCTCGCTGCTGCAATATTCAAAGGATTCTCTTGTGTTCTCATGTTCTCAAGCTGATATACAGTAACTTTTAAAGAATTTTCTCTTCTGGGCTTTAGTCTCCAGTGAAAAAGTCCAGTTTCCTACACGCTCTACTGTCTGCGACCCCATTTCTCCATGTTTACCTCCGTGTTAGAAGGACTTGCAGATTTATGCTGTGAATCTGATTGTTACCTTCCCACAACCTGAAAAACACAAACACTTCGTAACGTTTCGTGGAATCGCTCTGCAGAGCTTGCATAACATCCATCCACCCATACATCCAAACACTGACCCATCCACTTTGTATAACTGCTTAACCAGCACAGGATCCCAGTGGCTTTGGGTCTTTCTTAATACAGTGGAGCAGACCTTTTGTATGAATTGTTTATTATGCACGCAACTTTGGTCACCTACATCTACAACTGGTAGCAATGAAATATGCTGATAAACATTGATTTTTTTCTAGATGCAAAATAATTGAAGTACATTCCACAAAAAGAAATTGTGATAAAGCATCTCCTTATTAAATATACTGTATAATGTGGCAATACTAACCATCTTCTTTGAGATAGTACCCAATCTTGTCTTCAGAGACTCTCATTCTTAGATTACAAAATATGCCACAGAAAGGTCCTATTGAAATGTCTATTTGGAAATAAAACATTGGTGCATAGCTGTCTAGCAGACATGACAGTTCTCTTTCTTTTCCAGACTGAATACCAGTGTCGCCTTTCTTTAAGGAGACGTCAGGCCGTGTACAGATCTCTGAGATATAATGATGCTCTATTTATGCGAATGACGTGAACTTGTTCGGAGTGAAAGCTGGAACCGCCACATTGACGGCGCGGCTGTTAAACGTTTAGCCGATTCTTCGGAAGTGCAAATGCTGAGGTTAAAAGTTTAATGCAATAAAAGCACGATTCCTTTTTTTGCTCAACCATTGTTTTATCATTATTTTATGAGAAGAAGTAATGGAGCATCTTAGGAAACTGATGAAGTTAGCGGTAACCTTTTAGATGTCATTCACCATTTTTAATCTGGAATTAAATAAAAATTCTGACCCTACTTTCTGCCCAAAGTTGGAATAAAGTTGCACTTACTATTGACATAAAATACAAATCAATCAATCCATCCATCCATCTATTTTCTGAAACCACTTGTCCTATTTAAGGTCGCAGGGGGCGGGCTATCCAGAGCCTATCCTGGAAGCTATGAGTACAAGACAGGGAACAGCCCAGGATGGGGTGCCATCCCACTGCAGGAAATCCAAATCCAAAGGATTAAAAAGACTAATGTCTAATATTTTGTTGTTACTGTTGTCTATGTGAATGTTATATTTCCAAGTGGCCTTGGAATTAATATTATTATTTTAATAGCATTTTCTTTGTTGCAAATCAAATTATATATTTACATGCTCAGATTCAGTTCTGTCTCACCCTGTAGTGAAACCAGATTGTTTTGTTTTTATACCAGAATTAATGTTGTTCTCAAACAGAAAGTGGGATATTTTTCTAAGTAAATCTGTAGCTAGCTTGCTGAGTAAAGTCATAATGACTTTACATTTCATCTGGATCATGACATCGTAAGTACAGTAGAGAATTATGTGACTAAATTTCATCAAAGGCACTTGAAATATAAGACGTTAAACCATTTTGATGCGCTCTTTTCAGACAAATGCGTATATGTTAAAGGTAAAAGTAATTTGTGATTAATTTAGAAATTTTATGCAAATAATGCAGCAATTTTAAACATCCATCTTCTCACAGCTTATCCCAGTCAAAGTAACCAGATTCTATTAAAGCAATTTATTTTAATTGTACATATTTCTATCGTGCTGTTGCACCCAGGGTTGGCCCAGTGTGGAATGATGGAGCTTTGCGTGCATTTGTGGATGGATAGATGGTTTCTAGAGGAACAGAATCGCAGGTGCACTGGTCAGAACTAAATCACTGTTACTGTATATTAATGAATATTCATTTGCTATTGGTGAGTGGCTCTGTGGATTCAGACTCGGTGCTCAGAAGGTAAGTGTACAGAACCCAGCAGAAGCTTCTCAATACATTGAGATATCTAAGCTATTACAGTAATATTCAACTTTTGTTCCCTTGTGAATATGGCACATTAAACTTCAAAGACATCAACCCGGTAAGGTGCAGAATCACCAAGAGCACCACAAGAATCCATTATCTCAACTTAATGAAGTGTCTAATAATACAACTGTGTACTAATCAGTGTGTATACTAAATGTGTAAAAGGACAAAAATACCATTTCTGTGAAAAAATACTGAGGGGGGATGTGACCTTACAGTACTGAATTCCCTGAGCCTGTTAAAAATGAATAAAATTAAAATCACATTTAATCAGTGGGGTTCATATGTTGAACGGAAGCACTGGGATATTAACTTTCCTTTGGTTCCTGTTTCATTAATATAAATAAAGTTAAAATAAGGTCCCTAAACAATATTGAATTATGTAAACATCATCCCGTGATCTCCCTTAAGAAGGCAACTATATGCAGAGAAAGATTAAATTATAAAAGCTATGTCTCCGGGGGTATTTCTGTTGAATAAAGATTATTTACCCAAGCCAAAATGATGTCCCAAGTTTTTTTCCCCTATTTGGATTTTTTCCTTCTCCCTCTAATTTTAAACATCCTTCGTGATGTATAAAAGAAAAATTAAATGATGAAAAGCATCTCCCCACAGATAGGTAGCTGGCCAGGCTAAAAACGATGTATTTTCATAATGTGCATTTTTATTATTTTAAATAATATTTTGTTTTTGTGATATTAAAAAATAACAGTAAATTCATTCAGGAATGATCTTTTAACATTATTATAGTATACATTTGTGCACTAGAAGTGTGTGTGTGTGTTTGCGTGTGTGTGTGTGTACACAGTACAAAAAAGTCTTAAGCAGTAAAAGTAAATCTTGCTTAAAAGATCTTCATGTTGTAAAACTTTGATATGTCTGTCAAGGTGTGTCAGCTTAGCCATTTCAGAAACCTCTCCTAAAGTCACCCCAGCATTTGCAGTAAATATACCTGTGAATTTGTTGATTTGACCAATAGCGTACTATGTTTGGTGAATCAACACCACATCAGCTTATTTAACCATTTAAGTTAATTAATTAAGTAATCTGGTAGTGAAATTTAATGCATGCATGAAATGGCTTGGGGAGCCCCACAGGAGAGGTTTAGGAAGCAAAGTGGCAGTTCTCTAGCCATCCAACACTTTTTGGAGAACAGAAGAAATTGTTATACTTTTTATTGCATTAGTATGGTGGCTGACAAGTGTCAAATTCAGAAAACACTTACAAATTCTGAAAAGGCATGCAAAACAAAAAATGCTGCAAAATCACTTTCGACACAATGGAAATGAGCCAGAGCACAATGGAAGTTTCCAGGGGGCAATTAAAGAAGAGTTACCATTAGCGCTGGGGGGGCATATTTGAACACACTGTAGTATTCCTTCATGGATGTAAGTACCATGATAACTGTCGTTCTGTCATTGCAAATCAAACCATTCAGTTAGCGCCTCATGGGGAATTTACAGATTAATTGTCATTGTTGACACACCACAGCACACGACAACAAAATGTGTTCTCTGCATTTAACCCATATGTGACGATGTGACAGAGCAGGAGGCAGCTAATTGAGCGCCCGGGGAGCAGTGCTTGGGGGCGGTAGCTTGCTCAGGGTACCTCATTTGAACCTGCAATCTTTCAATTACGTGTCAAGGGCGTGTCTCTAACCATTAAGCCACCACTACCCACTGTCCACTTGATGGAGGGAGTTAGTTAATCACCATTTTCACATGTAGTTTAGTTTATGGATTATTACTATTATTGATTTTCCCTGTTCTTTGTTGATATCTCTTATTGCTTCTTTGGGTTAATCAGGTCATTCTTAGTGTGTCTTGTTATTCTCTTGATGTTTTAGCCTCTTCGGAGTTTGTCTAGCCTCCTTTTGAGCATGCCTTCTGCTTATGTCTGATTATCTGTGTACTGACCTATTGCTGTGTCCACTGACCACCGCTTCAAGGGCGGGGGGGGGGGGGGGGCCCCGGGGCGGGGGGGGGGGGGGGGGGGGGGGGGGGGGGGGGGGGGGGGGGG
>JAODLD010000088.1:9931369-9943120 GCA_026781065.1 Mormyrops boulengeri | reverse complement strand
CGTTAAGCCGTTAATTTTGACAGCCCTAGTTCTTATTTGTAACATACATGTTTTGATACATATTCCTTTTGTTAATGGACATGTCATAGATACAAAACATAGGAACATGCATCCCTGCAAAGGCCGTACAGCGCAATATACAGTGTCTTCATTTCATGGTGATGATGATAAAAAATAAGAAATATTATAATAATAAAAATAATAAGGCTAGAGCCGGCAACCTCCTCATCACAGATTGGAGGGCTGGAAGCCTTGAGCTTGAAAACGGGAAAAAAATGGACCATTGCAGCGATGTCATATAAGGAGGACACTGATTGGTTAAAGAAGTGAAACGCCCCTGCCTTGTTGACCCAGGGACACGCTGAACTCGGCAAAATCAGGATGCCCAGGTTTCTAATTCTGTATTACAATTTGAATTCTCCGTGAAAAGCCCTGGCAGAACAAGTAGAAAACGGCAGGCAAGTTTGTTTCACTTGCTCTGAGCTTTGAGAGCAAAATAGTCATAATGAATCTTTTCTACAGTTGCTGCTGTCGTTTCCTCAGCCTGTCTCGAGGGAGGATCTTTCGGCCATTGCTGGCTAGGGCTCAGCATCTGTTTTGAGGCTCTTCCTCTATGGGTTGGCTCTTCAACAGACCTTCCCTCTCATGCCCAAAAAAAAAGCCGTAATCTAGCTTTGAGCAGAAGGTACAAAAGTCCGGTATGGCGAGCCCAGCCCAGTCCCCTCCTCTGGTCGGAGCCAGCTGGTGAGGCAGCTTTCAAAGGTGCTTTCATGTGTCGGTACATAAACAGGCCCAAATCATGGCTTCGTAAATTTATTCCTTTGCTTGGTTCTACTTAAACTGGGGAGTCGTTTCAAGCTTTCCATCTTTAACATGCATCGTACTCTTGGTTGTAGTGACCTGGATGTATCCGCCTGGGAGACAGGCAACACACACAACACAACAGAGTGTGTGTATTAGAGTCTATGGGTTATTTATGGAATCATCCTATTGTATTCATTCGCATTCAAAATTAAATTCAATAATATCTGAAGATGGCCAATACCAGCAGTCTTTAGTGGTCATGTAAATATTTATACAGGAATAATTTCATTTCATCAGCTTTGACGGTATAACAAGGCTCACTTGCCATGCTTGATTTTCCCCGCTGTTGATGCGTTTGATGGGTTTATATGTGACCAATCGCAGAAGCTTGTAGGGCATGGATGTAGCTGGCACTGGTGTGTCGGGCTGGCTGTGGTTCTGCTGGCTGCCTTTAAGATTTGGATATCCAGGTGGATGACTCCCAGCCGTGTGTACTGGGACATGGGCCTGGGCCCAGCACCCACCCCCTCCTCCATACTGGATGCCCCCTGCTTACCTGGACCCCTGACACCTCACACTGCTGCCAGTGGGGCAGGTGCACCTGCAGATATGATGTACCTCTTATGTACCCTAAACCAGAGTGAGACACACACATAGCTTCATGCAACATTTATATGAGCTTCTAAATTCCCTTTTGTGCTGTTGAATTTAGTTGATTCAAATGCCATTTGGTTGAATTTGTCATAGACTTTTTCATAAGCAAAACGACATTTTATAATAATTTGTGATCTATATTATTTTTGAGAGCTGCAAACAGTATAAAAATATTCTAGCAACCAAAATATATTTCTGATTTTGTATTAGAACAATAGATGACAGTCAGTTTATGCGAATCCTGGACAGAGTCACAGGGGACATCAGATAGTATAGGGCCCAAGGTAACATGTTGGGTAGAATGCAAAGCCCTCACAGGGCAGACACTATGGGAAATTTAGAAATGGTTGGCATCTTGCAGGGGGAATAGTTCAAATGGTAGAGCGCTTACTTAGCATGCAAAAGGTAGTGGGATTGATGCCTGCGTCCTCCAGATCATCAAAAAAACTTTTAAAGAATTTCCCTCTGGGATCAATAAAATTTGTCTTATCTTTTCTATTAAAGAAGAGCTGACTATAGTCGGACATTATTTAGTCGGTATTTGTAAATGAACTGATACTTTCCAGGTGTTCACAGCCTAACTAGAACATAAACAACCTCTCTTAGCAACATAAGCAGCACATGTCTAATACATCCAAACTCAGCAATTTCCATTGGAAATTTATGTTATCTATGGTTGAAATAATAAAAATAAGTGATACTTTATTGAGCCCCAAGGGAAAATTGTCTTTAAACCTCCCTGAACTTGCTCTTTGTATAGTAAGCTGTCCACAAAGGGCTGCTACCCATAGCGGCACCCAGGGAGCTGGGGGTTAAGGGCCCGCAGACATGCTGGGGCTGGGTTGGAACCAGTGACCTTGTGATTACAGGCACACAGGCTTAGCCCACAGAGCCACATCCTGCCCTGGAATGTTTCGATTTAAAATTTGACTGATTAAAAATACTTACTTGGCAGTACTTTACAAAGCCTGAAATATTTAAAATGCTATATGTGTCTCAAGGTGGGTGAGCACCATGGGGATAGAAGCTCGGGAGTCTGGAAATAAGGGGTGAACTCGGGATTTATTGGAGCGATGACACAAACCGGAGCACGTATAGAAACATCAACCACATTAAGACTTCAATGACAAGACTAGGGAAACATACTCGAACGCGGACTTAAATACACAGGACTAATGAAACAACAAGAAACAGCTGGTAAATACGGGGGATTCCACACGAGGTAGATGCGGGGGCGTGGCATACGGGAGGAGCAGCACGATCGAGGTGTGACAATATGTTCAAGTTTCAAGTGTTATTGCTACTTCTGTTGCAAGGGATGGGACAAGTGCATGTGGGAATGACTGGGCAAACAGCAATGCAATAAAAGGGAAGACAGTGCCAGACAAAACAGATTTCTTTAATATGGCATGGAAAATTATTCCTATATTATTGCATTGGCATGCTTGATAAAGAATTTTGTAATATACTGTCCATGTAATAAGTATTCACTAATCTTTTAATAAAATTCAATGTAATTAACCAGTTTGCTGGGCAAAACACCAGATTCCTTGCTTTGAGAGTTAAAAACCCATAATTGCCCAATCAGAATTAATATTGCAAAAGCTGTATTAATTATACCAGGCGACTAAGCAATGTTCCTGAATGATTTGTCATTTTACTAACAAAAGCTACTGCATCTTTCCTGACAAGCTGAAAAAATCTACCTTTTGGAGCAATAGTCTGGGAGGGTAAAGCATGCATTATCACAGAACAATGAAAATCCTTAATCAATATCGCAAAGATGTCTGCGGGAATCTGGCTGGTGTCTTTTACAAATAAGCTTTGTGGACAGACTTGGCACCCTCTTCATTATACGGGGGGCAATGTGAAATTACTCTGCTGGAAACCTTCTGCCGTTGAGAATTCTCCTTATTTGCAGAGGCTTGTTATCTTTTCCACCTTGGGAAAAAGAAACAGACATGACACATTACAACAAAGAAGCGCAGCGCTGCCGTTGTCGAGGTAAACGTCGGCACTTTCAACGACGTGGCCAGGAATTCCCCGCACTTCCATGAAAATGGTCATTGGAGCAGACCTGCATGCTTATGATTGCATGTTGCACGTATTATCCTCAATGTCCAACCAGCATTCAAATTAGTATCTTGCTGCTTTTTATGCCTTTCAGTACTTCACTGCCCTCTCCTCATACTCATTTGGACTGTGGTCCACAGTAATGCAATGCTGCTTGTTAGAAAGTGGACTTGCATCATACTCCTATTCCCTGATGTTGAGCTTCTTACAGTTTTTTGGTATTTGCATGATAAACAAAACATGATGGCACGTATGACACTAGTGGCACTTTTCCACTGCCACCAAGGACTGAGCCGCGCAGCAAACTGATGGTTTTCCACTGTGGATTATGCGAGCCATACCCGCGCCATAACTGTGATGACATGGTGCTGATTACTAGCAGGGCCAAAAGCAAAACCAGACCAAGATGATTACATCACCACCATCTGATTGGTCAGAATGCATGGAGATACCGGTGATCTGCGTCAATATGCATGGATTATTTGATGGAAAAAGGGGCATATTCCACTTATATTACTCATTATTAGTGGTATCACACATTGCAATATATTGATGCATTCGTGAAAACTCAGAAGTTAAAAATTTCCGACCTTCTACTATAGAAGACCTGAATGGAATGGATTCCTAATGCAAATTTACGCAAGTGAATGCTAATTCCGCTAGCATTTGATGCTAACATACTGTAACAGAATAGCTCCAGAGTAGCCTTGAGTAATGAGAAGCACTCATACGCTAGATCCAGGAATTAATATTGATTTTAGTGGCAGTTTAAGCTAAGGAAAGGAACCAGATGTACCAAAAGGACAGCAAGGGAGTCCATGTCAGCAAGCTAGTAGGCAACCACCAACCTGGAGAAAAGCCTTAAAGTCCTGGCTGAGGACCAGGCTTTCCAGGGAATGCGCCAATCACCCTGAGTCATGGTCTTAGGTCGCGGTCAGAGGCTAAGCTGCTTTGGACAAAAGTATCTGCTAAATATGTGAATGCAAATGTACTTTGTGAGGGTTGGGGGTCAGAGCGGCCCATTAAACCGTGGGTTCAGCATTGATGTGGACAAGCACGTCACGCTTTGGGAACGGCAGGAGAACGCAGAGCAGGGCTTTTCCGCACACATGGCAGGAACAGCAAGACAGGAGATGATTGTGAGGAAGCTGACTGGTGTAAGAAAAAACCGGCGTGACGTAAGGAGTAAGTCAGAGGGAGCTTTATTTTTATCAAAACGCTTCCTCTTCAAGAGGAGAGTGTGGGTGAGGATGGAAATGTGAAGTAGGAGCTAGGAGGTAGGAGCTGGCAATAACAAAACATACGAGGAGGGAAATCACAACAAACACCAAACATGGCTCTGGACTACCCCCAGAGGGAGCATGTGCAGACGTAATTATTTTAATGAAGTGCCCTCGAGACTAGGATTACTGGGGTTAAAAATAAAAAACACACAGATAGAAGTAGCTTCTTCTGTTAATTCATCTGACTCACCCTTTGAAGAGCAGTAGTTATTGACCCTAAATGATGCTGATTTTCACCTCTGGGATTGCCCTGGCCCATCAGCCGGTCGCAGCTGGGGATTGCATCCGCGCTTCCTGTATACCTGTCATGAGTCCACATGACTCCGCTTTCCCGGAGCGGGAGCCGTTTATCCGAGCCGCGTGGGTCCTTCTGCTGGGTGTGACTCGCTGCTGATTAAAGCCAGCAGTTGGGCTTGGCAGGGACAATATCGGAGCAGTGCAGACCCTGCCTTCAAGGCGTCCTCATGGGCGTGAAGGTTGCTGCCGATAACTGAGGCTGGTAACAAATGAGAAACGACTGGAAAGCTGTGAAAGGTGCGAGAAAAAAAATTGGGCGACCGCAGTTAAGGTCCAGTCTAATAAACAAGAAGTGTGGCCTGACGGACCTGAAGCTGGGAAGCTTCTACATTGTAGAGATCTTGGATGATATGAGGCAAAATAAAAAATTAAAAAATACAGATCTGATTGACGTTTTCTGAGACTCTTTAAAAAACCTTTTAGTTACTTGTCTGTCTTAACCTAAAGTTAGTCAGGATTCTGTAGTATGTATGCAGTATACAGGATACAGTTGTTCCTTCATTAGGGTTCTAGCCAAAGGAACTCCGTCAGGTTGAAAACAAGTAGGAGTCCGCTAATCAATTAAAGACAGAATTTAGCCTGGACTGGAGGGTACTGCAGGGGTAAGTGGGGGGGCATGCTGTACCAGGCAGTAGCAGGAGGGTGTGGGGGGAGAGAGACCTGAGATGAGGGGCAGACTGGGGCTAATTGTTCTGTTAGGGGGGAGCAGATGCATTTGACCTTAATGTCCTCCATATATTACTTACCCAGACTGCCAGCATTACGAAGCAAAAGACAATTTTGAAAACTGATGACTTATTTATGCAATGCTTCGCAGTCACATTTTACAGTTTTTACAAATATGTAACTCACTGATTTCTTGTTTAGACTGTCTTGCTTTCATAAGCTTGATATTTTTTCTGTGGGTAATGTGACTTCATACCCACTGAAGTGACTCGAACACCCAGGGCACCCAAGTTAAGGGTTTGTCAGGAAAATGTGCTTAAGTTTGTGTTTCGCCTGTTCCCTGTGTGTGTGTGTGTGTGTGTGTAAACAACAATAATAATAATAATGCACCTTTACTTCAGAGCTAAGTAACATATATATTTAGGGGGGGCACGGGGCTCTATGATTGCTGTCATGGGGGCACTGACCTCCCCCCCCCACTACAACTGCCCACGTATACAAACACACACTAACACATACACACTGTAACAAGACGTTAAGCATGAAAGTATAATTTACACTGATCCCTTTTCCTTGTATGAATTCAAGAACTGTATAGAAAGTCCATAATCCTCAGCTTTGGCCTCCGAATGCAGAAATCTCATTAAAAGTTGATCCAGTAGTGATTCTGTGAGACAGCCATGGATATTGGGCTTCTTCTCTTTTCATCAGCTCCCATAGTATTGAACATACACACTCAACGCTTCCCAAACACATCACAGCAGGCGTGTGGTGGTCACATGTGCAAAATCCTTATTTCATCCATAAGTCATGAATGTTCTTGTGCTGTTAGCCCAGTCACTGTTGGGGAGTGATTCAGCTTCCTCACCATCAAGATCTTTGGCCGATAACCAGCATAATACATCAAAAAGTGACATATTAGTTTTTGTAAAGTTTAAAGCAAATTGATAGACTGTAATATAAAAGAAGTGACACGTCTCTATGTCAGTATTGTTCATTAAATCTAAATATATAAAAATGCTAAAATATGGTCACCAAAGGCATGTTTAAAAAATTTCTTAATTTCACTCCACATTGCTAAGCAATTTTCAAATACACAGTGCCCCCTGTTGGTGACTAAATGCATAACAGAGAGACTGAGGCTACCAGGTCCAAGTCAAAGAAAGCTGCTGACAGGCCAGAGTACAATAAAAACAATGGGAACAATTTACAGCTTGCTTGAGATGTATTTGGATGGCATCTGCAGTCAGATAAACCAATCAGGTATGGGGAAAAATAATAAGTGCTGCCAGGTGCCCCCTGTGCAGGAAGGCACGCGGTAACACAGAGTCATACTCCCTGATTAATGGAAGGACTTAGTATTTCATGACAAGCTTGTCAGGGCTTGATACCTTGTATACAGAATAAAAGGTGCATGAATTTGTGCCTGTGTTGGACTGGCGTCCGACCCAGGTATTCCCATGTCTGATGCCCTGTGTGCTGAATGGTATTGGCTCCACCCCTGCACTCCACAATCCTGTCTAGAATAACAGTTGAAAGATAGATGGATGGATGGATGGATGGATGGGAACCAGAAGAAGTTTAGTCAGTGGACAAATGGATGGATGGATGGATGGGAACCAGAAGAAGTTTAGTCAGTGGACAAATGGATGATGGATGGATGGATGATTGGGAACCAGAACAAGTTTAATCAGAATGCCTTTAAACAAAGCAGTAGAAATTTTTATCATCAGAATGTTCTCCATGTTATAGCTATTTGCTATAGAATGTAGATAGTTACCTTCAGCCTGAGCTGCTTTGTATCTCTAGCTGCAGTGCTTGGTTGCATAAAGACGTCTTTCGGCAGAAAATTTACACGCTTACTGCCAACGAAATGTTAACAAGCAGGCAGCTCACTCTACAGTGGGTATAGCTCACAGCTGTCAGTCAGATTAACGAGAGGTTAACGAGAGGAGACCAAACTGGGGGGGCAGCGTTTATAAAAAAGCATCAAACGCCGTAGTTGCTGTCAATACTCTCTAAATGCAGTATAACAAACAGTTTGTGAGCCATTTCAACAGCCATCATTCATTTATTTGTACCTAAACATTGTTAAACATAAACTGATCGAGCAACGGCAACTTTCCTCAAGAAAGTAATATATTAATTTCCCCCACTTTCAAACATTTTCTGCATCCTACTAAAGATGCATTTGGAAAGTGGCACCTTTACATTGGTGAATTGAATCCTTGAGATCTGTCTTTCTTAATTGTGTCTCTTTCCCAACAGAGTGGATTCCATTAAGTAATATTACACTGAATTCTTCACTTGTAATTAACATGATGAATCATCTCTCCCTGCTCTGCTCTCTTCTGCAGTATCCCATCGGGGTACATTTCAGTCAAACAAGAGGGGAGGGGGGACATTTCATATGCAAATCAACTGTACAGCTGGTTCCTATTCAGAGTTTCAACCGAAAAAGTGGATTATTTTTTGGATGGATATTCATTCGGGCTCCGTACTGCGCCGTGAAGGCACCAGATTTTATCTCCTGCTCTTCCCCTACTGTTTATGTCAGGAGGTAGTTAATTCCACTTCATTGCAGGCAGCAGACCTGTACAGTAAGGGCGTGGATGATCGTCCTTCTCTCCCGTAGCTTCATTGAATTTGAACATTTGAGCGTATGCTGATACACAAGACAGGAGTAGCGGTAACTGATCCTGAGGTTCTCCTCTGGGGTGAATCTCAATACCGAGAATGCAAAGATCGTACTTGTGTTCTTTGCAAGACCAGTCTTGCTAACTTGCCTTCAAAGAATGAACCTGGTGGCACAATGAATCATGGGATTGGTCTCGTTCGGGGAGGGTGCAACCGGTGTATCCTTAATATTTAGGGCAGAGCAAGACCAGCATCTGTGGATTTTTACCATCCTCGGTACTCGTGTTCTTAGTTTTGGAATTGGTCTTCGGCAATGGAACATGACGTAAAATGGGTACACGAGAACACAGTTTTGGACAAGTATGTATATTGAGATTCACTCGTGGTCACCTAGGCCTTTTCTGCTGGAAGTGCCAGGGTCCTCTTTGTCATTTCACTATTGTTTCTGAAGGTTCTTGTTTCTTGGAAATGCTGAAATATGAGAAAGCTGGAGCTTCTTAGGACAGGTCTCCCAAAAGGCAAAGAGAGAGAGGAAAATGCTCAATGAAATGAGGTAGCGATCTGCATAATATACTGTGTTATTTCAGTATGCCTTATTTTTGGGGTTTTAATAACTGTTATTGTCAACTGGGGCATTTTAGTTACAGCCTATTTTTTGTGAAGGAAACATTAATACAATAGGCATCATAAGCCTGTCCCTGATGCCTGGAGATCTTAGCAAAGATGGCGATGTAAGTCTGTTAGCTGTGCCTGGGGGTTGCGGAAGATTGTATGCATTAAAGAAGATCAAGCTTACATTGCATATGTAACAGATGCGTTTATCCATAGCGACATGCCGTCAGAAAGCAGGGTTAGACAATCCCTGGAGAAATTGAGATTAAGTGCCTTGCTGAAGGAGCCAATGGGGGAATCATTCTACCAACCTTGGGATTTGAACCGGGTACGGAGGCCTAAGTCAGAAAACCACACATAGAGCTTACGAACAACGTAACATTAAGATGGCTTTAGGACAGTCACCCCAGGTCTGTATACACTAAAACCCACATAATACAGACAACTGAGTACAGAGTCAGAGAACAGCTGACTGAGGTATGTGATGAGGTAGACCACAGTAACAGGAGAGTTACTGCACCTGAGTATTAAATACAAACAGTAGACACAGATGGGTCAGTTCATACTGAGACCTCTGACATGATGCGTGCTACAGATATTTCATTAAAGATCCTAGGGACCACATTTTGATCACTGGTATGACTTGCAGCAGTTCCATTCACTGTGTACTGGAGTCATAAGCTAATCTACAATTACTCTATAATACTCTGTCTAGACTGGATACGAGACAAAGGTCAGGCAGTTCCAAAAGATGTCAATTTTCCCTCAAGCAGTAGCTGGAAAATGTCATTACCTGTTTACAAAATGTTTCTACAGATCACGCCGTAAAATTCTGCAGTAGGCGTATGATCCTTAAGATTATCTCCCATGGCAGGAAATTGCTTTACAAACTATTACTTCAGGTTCTTAAACATTTCAGCTTTGTTATCTATGACCAGAACACAGCATTAAACTGTAAAATTACACGAAAATGTTTATTGCAGAGCTGACGCTTTCAACAAAAAGCATTAGGATTTCCCCGTGTTACACTGCTGTACAGTTTAATTGATGAACTGAACCAGCAAAATATCTATGTTGGTGTGACCATACAATTGTCTTTCTCTTATCTCTACTGGGTTCCATTTGAAGTCTGAAAGTCACATTTTTTACACATGAAATAGCATAAAACATTTCAGTGTGAATCTTACAGAGATCGCTCTTTATGCATTGTATCTTACATCCTTCTAATGGTTAATGGCACCATGTCATAAAAGAGGTAACACTTTTCTATTCGCAATCCTCACTTTCTGTCAGCTATTCAGTATTCATGAGCGTTCTTGCGCCCTAAAATCCTGGCATAGGAACAGTGCCGACCACAGATGTGCTCTGAAGCATTCAACTTTCATATTCCTGTGCTCTTTGCACCTTGTAGATTCCACCTAATATCTCCAGCTGCACATCTGCTCAGTATCTAACACCATCTGGATCCACGAGGAACAACTTGTCAGAAGGATGAATAAATTAGGCCCTACAACTGTTACCTAAAGATCACAATTAAATGGGCTAACAATTATATTTTAGCAGAGTATGCATATGTTCTGCCATTGCACTCTCTAGCACTTTGAAACTCCAGCCAGTTCCAACATGGCAGGGAAGCTAATCCAAGGTACAAGTAGATTCCAGAATAGCTTCCAGAATGCCCTTTAGCAAGCCTGCTGCAGAGGACATCTTGGTCACCCCGACCTAAGCCGAGCACATGACATCATGTGACTTGCTGTTGTTCTTTCTCCAAACACAACTCATAGGGCCTGTGCAGGGTGGCAGGGGTCCAGAACCTATCCCAGAAACAACAGGCAGAAGGCCAGGAATAACCCAGGATGGTCCCCACAATGTCAACATTTTACTGCATTGTGGGGTACATTTGGTCCCCACAACATAATATAAACATGATCCACACACACACACACACACACACAGACACAGACCGGTGCTTATATCTTTCTGAAGACCATCCATTCAAAACCCTAATCCCAACAATGACAGCCTTAACCCCTACCCAGCCCTAACCTTAAGCATAGGTAACCAAACAAAATACAAGATGTTTGGCATTTTCTGTTTTTTGATTGCAGTCATAGATTTTTAGAAAATTGAATTTACCATTGTCGGGACCAAAAAAATGGTCTGTATACTTGGCCCACACACACACACACCAGTCACACATATATTCACACCTACGGAGAACTCCAGTTCACCTTGTCATGTTGTTGGACTGTGGAGGGACACAGAGACATATGGAGCTGGGGCGGGCACTCGATCCCTGCTCCTGGTATACTCTTGCTGGTTTTAGGCTGGCTGCTTTGAAAGTCATATTTGGATGGCATCTTTTTTTAATTTTATGGATGACCAGACATTATAATAAACAATGTAATGTACAATTCCAGCCTAGGGTGAAATTAGTGCTTTATTTTGCAATAGTGATTGCTTATTAATGTGATGTCACTGATGTAACAGCAAATTTCATTTCTCACATGGGCTTATTTATTTAGGTGGCAAATGTGTGGAGGGTTAAGTTTGTTCTGGCGGAAGAAATCAAGGTGAGTTTGACTGCAATTAAAGAACATCATAAAACAATCCATTAGCATAATATGTAATAGTTCCAATTATATTTGAGTGGGACAAACAACACAGCAGCTATGAGTCGGGGGCTAAGAACCTCATTGGTCCAGCCTAGAGGGGGCGGTACATG
>JAODLD010000088.1:9905702-9931145 GCA_026781065.1 Mormyrops boulengeri | reverse complement strand
CCCCCCCCCCCCCCCCCCCCCCCCCCCCCCCCCCCCCCCCCCCCCCCCCCCCCCCCCCCCCGCTGAGAGCTTCATTGGTCCAGCCTGATGTGGTTACTGCATGACCAAAGAGTGTGGTGTTCCAGATCGCAGGTCAGAGAGAGCATCCCTCGCATCCGTCTCGAGAGGACATAGCATTTCTTGGTAGATGCTTCTATTCATATTAACTTGCAAATTCTGCCTCACTTAATTTGCAGTTTAACATTTAACGAAGCTTAAATTTTAAATGTTTAATATTATAACAGACATCCTATGCACAATGTCCAAAATCTTAACTACAGGACTATCATGATGAACAACGAGGTATACTGTTCAGTCATGGCTATTTGTCAACCATCAGTATTTATCTTTCACATTCTTGATTCGGCTTACTTTGAATGACTCACAAAAATCCATTAAATTCTTATAGTATAGGAATTTTGTCTTATTTGACCTGGACAGCACAGTAGTAGTGCCTCCAATTACAAATTCCACACCAGTACCTCTATAAATATCTTTCTAAGGCACTGTTCATGAACAGATGGCATAATACAATTATGACAATGTTGAACATAAATGCCATTTCAAGATGACCCGTGGCACCTGGAGATGTCAGATTGACAATATCCTCAATGACAGATCCCATAAGGTAAGTCCGCAGTGTATGTGGTCATTTTACAGGACTGTAAATGGACTCTTTGTCAGATCCTTTCTCAGATTCTTGTACATTGTAACAAACATGTAACTTTACATATTTTGCAAAACACTCCAAATAGTGCCCCATCAATGAAACAGGACTATAACAAAAAGGTCCCTATTTCAGAGACCTGGTAAGGGTTTTGGCAGTATTGATTTTGGTCTTTGTGATTTTAGTGGGATTTTTCATTTTAATGGTTTCTATAGTGATTGTCTCAATGTTTAAACAATTTTTACTGCTACAGTAGCTTTTATTATTATTTAACAGATTTTCTTCTTACCATCTCCCTCCTCTCCTATCTTTTGTCACTGGAGGAAGGTAATGGTATAGAACTGACTCTAAATATAGATTGTAAAGTGAGTGTATGACTCAAATATAGTAACTAGTACATTATATAAACAAGAAATAACCATCATTATGTGACTGGATCAGCACTCAAGGCCAGCTCACACCAAAGAGATCAGAAGAAATCATACTGATGACTCACTCTAGAGAACATATATGAACATATTGCCATAAAGGTGCATGAACAGGCATGCACATCCATGAACACGTTCATATACATGCTCAGGTTTACATTGTGCATGCACATCCATGGACGTGCATATACATACTCAGGTTAATATTGTGCATGCACAACCATGAATACGTGCATGTACATACTCAGGTTTATACTGTCCATGCACATCCATGAACACGGGTATGTATATACTCAGGTGTATAGTGTGCATCTTCCCGATTTACAGTGTAAAGTGGAATCCTGCATATTCAAATTAATAAACCTGAATCCATTCATCATTATATAATAATTGAGCATGCATTTTCAATTCCTGTTATTTATATTAATTCATTTGTTTGTTTGTTTTTGTTTGTTTCTTTGTTTGTTTTGTTTATTTTCCTAGGGGATTTCCTAATCTAACCTGGCTAAATCCACTGTATCCAAGGCTTCACTATATTTTTTTAGCTATATTGCATATACCTTTATTGCAGAATAAAGAATACTTGACACAGGGAGACACTCATTGCCATTTTCATGAATACCGAGCCACATAAGAGTTCAAAATGTAGTGTGGCGTTACCAAAAATATGACACACATAATTTGTCCCAATGAATAAAATGCTAGCAAGGTCAGCCAAAGGAGCATACCATCTATTAATTCTGAAAGGGCCCTGTCAATTCACAGGCAAAACAATGACATGAAGTGACCTGACAGAATGTGACAGGAAACGACTCAGGCTAGCTGTCGCGTTGACTGCCGTTGAGCAAAGAGGGATATTTCTGAGTAAGGTTCAGCTTTGCCCCCTGACAATTTATCTGGGTTGAAAATAAAAAAAAAATGACTCTTAAATGTATTCAAGGTTTATACATGAGCATGCTAGAGAGAGTTGCAGAATGAGCACCAAGTGCTTCACTGAGGTACTTGTGAAAATATCCGCATCACTCAGTATATATGATCTCAGTTTGACAGTAAAATTGTTTTGGCAGAACACTTCATCCAGTGTTAAACAGAATGGATGACTAATGAAGACCCTTGTCCCCTTTCGCCCATAGGTGTGCTGTTCTGCTTGGGTTGTGTGCTGAACACCTTCTGCTGTACTGTATTCCGTTCTGGGTGTCTGTGTCTCACATGCCTTCCGATCTTCTACAGCTCCATGTGGGGGTTGCATGATCAGTTGATGCCTTATATGAGTCATTCATGATATTATATTAGACAGTCAATGATCAATAAACTCATATAAGCTGATATTTTTGGTATAATTTGACTTCTTTCTTTTAGACATATCTTATGCCACTCATCTTATTAAGTCAAAAGCAAAACAAAGTTTTTTGTAGGTAGCAAATCTAAATAATGTAATGCTAATATTCATTTGACCTCTGCATTAAGAGACCATCCATCTATTTGTCCAATGCAGGGTAGTGGGTGCAAGTCAAAGAATAACCCAGAATGGGGCACCAACCCATTGCAACTCCAATTCACCTTAACGTGCTTTTGAACTGCCTGGTTGAATCCTCATGATGAAATGGGAAGATCATGCAAATGCCACACACAGTGCTGTGGCAGAGACCTGGGTTCTAAAGGTCCAAGGCAACAGTGCTAAGCACGACAGAACCACACCACCCCTTCTACCTGAGAGTCTATTTTGCTATTTATTATCACTTTTAAATGGCTAAAAACAGTCAAATGACCTGATAGTATATTTGCATAACTTTTGCTTTAATTTGTTTGTGAATTATTATTATTATTATTATTATTAGTAGTAGTAGTATTATTATTATTAAAAATGAGAGTTATCTTCCATCCCTCACGTTTGCTTGCTGACATCAGTCTCTTTGCATCTTGTAATGAATCAAAACAGCGAAAACTATTTCAATCCCACATTTTTCAGCTCAGGATGTTTATGCTTCAATTTCTCTTAATGTCCCAGATTCAGTCCCAGTTACTAGACTTGAAATGGATGGTACATAATAGCGTAAATCAAGGGAATGGAAGGTGTAACTGGTTTGGAGTAACTCTGAGATAACAGGTTTAGTCATAATATTTTTCGTTATTTTTTGCTAATTCTTCTTGTTTTAACGAACAATTCTATTAATAAAGATATGAACTTATTAAAAAAAGACACATAGGGACATTTAATGGGGGTTTGGGCAAAAAGTGGAATGGATTGAGGTCAAACCTGCAGTAAAATACTGCAGTATGCCCTAAAAACTCCAAGTTGGCGTAATAAAAAGTGGATATTTTGATTCACATTTCAGCTTAACCTTGGATAAAAGGAGTACACAGATACATAAAAAGTATTCTGTATCATTTAATGACATTCTGGTGGAACTTTCAGCGTATTCTCTTAAAAGTACAGTGTGCAGCTGAAATCTACAGTTTCTAAGCAGTATTATGTTCAGAAAGCAACATTTTATGTACATTTTATACTTTACATGTCTGATAGACCAGAACTGAAGACTATTGCTTATAGTTATGAAATTACTACTGCAGAATTAGTGACCATTGCTATAATGATGTACAGTTATTTGCTTCTTTGATAACATACTAAAATATTTAATAAACTAAATAAATGCATCATTCATGTATTACAGAATATCATTGGTGAGTTACTTTTAAATAAATTGACTAGACATCTTGGGCACCAGAATCAGTAACATTTCTTCTTGATTTAAATCAAGGAGAAATCTGTATAATTTTAAACATTTAAATTTTAAGTTTCAATAAATGTTAAATCATTTGAGCAGTCATTATCAAAATTTTAATGCTTTATTACCAGGCACCATGCTAATTTTTTGAAATGCATTTTAAATCTATTTCTCCACGTCTTGTTCGTGAATCAGATTGTAATATTATAAAAGTATCCTTTTCTCAATTTTTTCCAATAGGGTATACTAATAAAATTTACAACAAAGGATGGCTGTAATATCCTATGAAATACAAGCTAGGTGACATTTATATTGCCCTCTTTAGTTCAGGCATCTTGTGACGTGGCCACAAGATGAATGTTTTGTGTATCTATGCTTTGACAGCAGAAAAGATTCTATAACTGTAGCTGTTGTATTTGTGATGTAATATGTGCCATACAATGACATTACAGTGGAGTGGATTTTAACACTCCTGTCTTGATGGTAGAAAGAATTTTCTACTTCCAAAAAAGTGTACAGGGATAATTAAAAGAGAGTATTTCTTAGCAATGCACGAAGAGAGGAAGATTTGCTTCTACAGCTCTATCTCTGTAATTTATGTTCATTCCGTGCATACTACATATTAATCCCCCACTGAGATGAAAACACAGGATGGCAGCCATTTTCCCGGGGGGGCTTAAATAGTATACCTTCATTGACATGATCAGCTTAGGGGGAGATGTTACTAGCTTCCTTATTTTAGTTTTTTTGGGTTTTGGCCATAAAAAATGTTGTGAGCATAGGATGGCATTGTTTTAGTCATCTTTTCAAATCTGCAATTACCCTGTTAATGACAATCAATACATGTGTCTTTATTGACAATGCAGCACCTCATTCCAGTCTATGTAATATCAATGTCAATATGCACCTCTATTCAGATTTCATTGGCAAAAATCAGTTTCTTGTCATGACTCGCAGGACGAATGGCTCGAGGGCAGCCATTGTAGCAATAAAAAAGAGGGTTTATTGAACTCAAAGAACAGAGACTGGAAATGAATGGGATTGCCAGGGATCACAAAATGGAGTGGAACAAGGAAGGATACTGGCAACAAGAGGATTCGACGTCACTGGGGAACACAGGACTAGGAAGCACATATATATATGAGACTAACAAGGGAACTAACGAGAGGCAACTGCGAGTGATTACCACGTGAGGGTTAGGAATGAGAGACAAGATGAGGGGGAAACATGTGGCTTGTTAAGGCCATGACAGGGAGGAGACCTGCAGGGATATGACAGTATCCACACACACCCCACCCTCCCAAGCCACACTCTGGGTGTAGGGGTACAGACAGGACACTCAGGGACTGAGACACCAATTTGGATATGACACATGGCAGGGCCAGAACAACGGAACCAAACACCAGAGCATATACACCAGGCCAGAGGACACAAGATGGGCAGGATCAGGAACACAGCACAAGACACATGGCACAACTAGGGGCATGGAACAGACAAAGGCAAAGCCAGGGACTAAAGGGACAGTAGAAGGGACACACAACACAACACACTCCAGAACAGAGCGGACAGGTGGAGGGACAACAGAACAGGGACAGAAACATAGGAGGTCAGCACAGAGCACACAGGCTGGGGCAAAACAGGGGCAGATGAGGTATCGAGACAGGGACCTCGGCATGACGAGAGGGAACAGGGAACCGGCGAATGTGGGACATGGGTCCTTCTGGACCCGCTCCCTGGTGAGGCGGGACCCATCGGGACTGCAGGGCTTAAGGGCCTCAAAGAGCCAATGGGGCCAGAGGGTGTCAAGGAGACAGTAAGGCAGGAGGGCACCAAGCAGGCACCTGGGCCGGGGGGCACTGAGGGAACTACAGGTCCATAGCAAAATGGCGCCACTCATGGTCGCAGCAGGAAAAGTGTCCTGCTAAATATTTTTAGGCAGACACGAGTCTGGGCGGCTGTCACGGATGGTGCCAGCAGGATACCAGGAGGTGAGGCTGAAGCTGAAGGGACATCAGGAGGTGAGACTGGAGCCTGGAGGCAAGTAGGCCAAAGCTAGGACAGCTGGAGGAAAGCTGGGAGATGCCAGGATACCTGAAGGGAAGACATGTCGGCTGTGACTGGGCAGTGTGGTCCCCCTAGGGCTGGGAAATGAGGAGTTGGGTGGAGTGGACCCCTCTAGGCCAGAAGCACAAAGCGGTCCGCTCTGAGCCTGGAGCCCAGTGCACAGAGGGAGCGGCCCTCTCCGGGCCAGGAGCCTGGACCGTGGTCTCTGGGGGCACAGCAGAGGGGAAGATGGGCTTCTGGGGTTGCAGCAGAGGCAAGAACAGGCAGAGTGGCCCCCCTTGGGCCAGACTCTGAAGGCTTGAGATGAGTGGTGCTTCCTTCGGGGCTGGGTTTTGGACACTCGGGAAAAGAGGCGTCCCTTTCTGGGCTGGGCTCTAGAGACTCGGGACGGGTGGTGGTCCCTTCTGTGCTGGGCTCTGGAGACCTGCTTCTGGGACCGCAACAGCCTGAGCGGCTTCATGCTGCGGAAAGGCAGCAGGCTGAGTGGCTTCACATTCGATCAGCCATTGCATCTCTCCCACGCAACACCAGACCTCCTCTGCCTCCAGGGGATCCGCATCTGTGGTGTGCCCTGCCAGTATCTTCCCTGCTCGCATGAAGAGTGCTCTGGCCTAGGGCAAGTGTCCACACGGCAGGATTTAGCCTCCACTCAAGATGTGACTTGAGGGCAGATGTTGTAGAAAAACAAAAGGGTTTTATTGAAGTCAAAGCACAGAGACTGGAAGTAAATGGGATTGTGAGGGATCACAAAACAGGAGGAGTAGAACAAGGAAGCACAATGACAACAAGAGGGTATGGTGTCAGTGACCAGGCGAGCCTAACAAGGGAACTAACGAGAGGCAGCTGGGAGTGATTAACACGAGTGTTAGAAATGAGAGGTAAGATGAAAGGGATAGGCGTGGCTTGTTAGGGCCATGACAGGGAAGAGATGGGCAAGGATAGAACATTTCTGATGCATGTAAGTAACTTATTCTTCTCCGTGTGTATCATGTATCATCCCGTGTCACCATTCCCTTAACATTCAATTGTTATTACCTTCCTCCCTGATTAGTAGACTAATAACCATGCATCATAACTGTCATGTCCTGCTAGCACATTGCATTCTGCCACAGCTGACAGTGTCAGGGAAATTGTAGGTAGATTGTGTGGTGTTTTGCTTTTCAATATGCAGAAAATCAGGTCCAGGAAACCTCCAAGCTGTTTGAGGCAAAGGCAAAGTGATTTGATATTTGCAATGTAGCCCTGCACAGCTTTTGAAAAATGAGGTGGAAACTGGCCCGTGAGGGTTTATGATGTTCCTGAATGCACAGAACGGTGCTCCCAGGATAGCGGGGGAAACTATCTGCATCCAGTTTGATAATGCAAAATATAGCAGGCGACGTACATTCAAGAGTGGCACAATGCCTCAGTGGGTAGCACTGTAGCATCCCACTCCTGTGTGTGTGTGTGTGTGTGTGTGTGTGTGTGTGTGTGGATTATGTTTATATTACATCGCGGGGACCAAATGTTCCCCACAATGTAATAAAAACCTGTTATTTTGATGGTGTGGGGACCATTTCTTGATTTTATAAAAATCTTTTTTTTATAAAAAAGACTTTAAAAAAAGTATTTTGTTTGGTTCTTTATGGTTCAGGTTAGGGCTTGGTAGAGGTTAAGGTGTCATTGCTGGGATTAGGGTTTTGCCCATGGTAATGAATGGATGGCCCCCCCAAAGATAATGGGTGTTCCCTTGCAGTGTGCATTGTATTTCTCAGATTTCAATTCCAGGCCACATATCTATAAAATCTTAATATACCTACTGTATATGACTAGAATGTATCTGATATCATAATATTGTCTCCGTTCAGGTAAATCAAAACTGAGCCATTCTAGCATAGCACCTCTTAACCTAGCAATTACTTCATGGAAGAATACCCTGAGGTTTATCTGTGGCACGGAGAAGTAGAATTCTCAATAAGCAAGGCATAGATACAAAGAGTAAAGCAGAAAAGCATCACTGTGGAAACTGTAGCTCGAGATTAGCTTGTTGTATCATGACACAATAAACAAACTCCAGGCCAAAGGGAAGGTCAAAACAAATGAGCCATCAGTAGAAATTTGTTATAAAACCAAACACAACTTAGCAATGGACTCTAAAGCGTTTAGTTATACGCCAAACATGAATTAACCACAGCTGTTGGATTGCAAAAACTTGCAGGTTCATGAGAAGGTCGAGGGCGGACAAGACTGACAATCGTACTTACACACTGGAACAACTACACCCTGTTGACCATTGGAGACTGCAATATTTGGGTACTGAAACATATGGCGAAAATAAGAAGCTGGCAAAATGATCATGGCAATTTGTAACTCTGACGTTGATTAGTTTAGGATATGAGATATTTTGGAAATCAGTGTTAGTCAAATATTACAGATCAGCAGACAAACGCATAATGTTCTTGAAGAACCAATTTATATACACGATTGCCACAGTTGATCAGGATGAACATTAACTGACAACCAGGGACCGCATAATGGAAGGCCAACATAGGCCTTAAATACCGGCCCATAACTGCTGGCAAAAGATGAGGCTAATAAACAATCCTGAAAGGGTGCTAACATCTGTATTAAAGTCTGGCCCACTGATTAAGACCCATGCTGGCCTGCAATTATTACCATATGTTAGCTTGTCGGAGTGCTTCACAAACATCGCATCAATCATACTTGTTTACCCAAAGCAAATATGACCCAAAAATTGACAAGCTGTCACTGACTGATAGCAGAACATATGGTTAGTCCACCCCTCTGGCCAACAATCTCCATCATTGTGCAGTGGCCAATGAGCTTCCATCCCCGGTGTCACTCCTAAGTCACCTTCATCATCAAAAGCGATGAAATCCATCTTGTCATCTTTTACGTCAAGCTCAAGTCTCCTGGAACATCTTGTACGTACAAGAAGGACATCTGTTCTTCATAAGCGAACTTCATGTCAAAGAGTAAATGATACCAATTCGCCTCACAGTCATCGGATCCCTTCTCTGCAAACAAACTGGTAGATATTCAGACGTAATGCTTATTCTGCAACATCCCAATGTCCTTAATTCATATTGACTTGAATTTCTATAACACCGATAATGCTTTACTTGAAGGGGCACAAATAGCGTAGTACTAGAAGCTTACTTAATATATTAATTAACCAGTAACTAGATGTTAGTTACCTACCGATCTCCTGTTCATTAAGCAGTCATAACGGTTCCTGTATTTCATGACAGATTAGGTTTTTTTATTTTTTCTTAGCAAAACCATTTCAATAATCATGGATATGATAGCATACTTTCAATGCTTAGTCTCTCAGTCATCAAGATTTATCATTTAAAGGATCATTTATCATTTATATTTCGCAATCCTTCATGCGTCACCATAATGACCCAAAGCACACCTCGAAATTATGCAGCACCTATCTGTAGAAGAACAAAAGTGAAATACAGTTCAAGCTAATGGTCTGGCCTCTCTAGTCTTCAGACCTCAAACCTATAGCACTGCTATGGGACAAAGAGGAAGAATTAAAGCATTAAAGCACAGAAACCTGCAAGCACCATACATCTTTGTGAATGGCCGCAGAAGACCTGCTGAAGAGATGCTGGCCAATTTCCTGCTGAGACTTGGTAACCAAAGACATTATATTTTAAAGATCTTGTCCAGACAAATGGTGATTATTTTGAGGAATCCAAGGTTTAGAAACCATTTCTTGAACATTACCTTGGCACTCGTGTTTTGCTTACTGTAATCCATTTTCATCTGTGAATGCAGTCAAAAAATTAAAAGTCTCATATTTTGTTTGGTTACTTATGGAAAAGGTTAGGGCTGAGTAGGCGTTAAGGTCGTCATGTTGGTATTAGAGTTTCCCCCATAGAAATGAATGGAGAGTCCCCACAACGATAAAATTGCAAACCTGTGTGTGTGAAATTCTCCTTGTGTTATGCAGGTTTCTTCTAAGTTGCATTATACCAAGGCTTTGGTAAATAGTATTTTCTTATTGGTCCAGAGATGTCATGTGGGTGTTGATTACTTTGGTGTAACTTTACAGGTACTTCCGACAGTCTAATAGTTGTGTACTAATGTCTTTTAATGTTTTACTAAATATGTTAATATAAAAACCACTGTGAATTTTTAGTTATAAAGAAGCAGTCATTCTTATCAGCATAATTATCCTCGGTTTTCCAAACACGAGTGCCTGTCTGTTCATGGCTTCTGTGGTACCTTGATGGACTTGCCGCTTCCAGTGAACAGCCTGACCAGACATTTTTTTCCTTATAGGGACTATATTTTTAAGAGTATATTGGAATATTATTAAATGCTAACAAACAAAATTTCTAAAAAATAACCAGTGGCTAGTTTATTTTGTTATTTTTTTGTACCTTAGCCGTGGTATATCCAGGATAAACCGCTTTGAGGTGTGTGGTTATAAAAAGATAATCGATTCCGACTTGGTTAGTGGCCTCCACTTCGCGTCACGCTGCCTTACACCAAGTTGTCATTATTTTCGTATAACCGCACACCTCATCATGGTTTACCCTTACACCATGTGTGAATATGTGTGCTGTAATGAGCTGCCCTCCTATCCAGAATGAACCCAGACCTGTGCTAGCTGAAATAGGTCCTCCAAGCTCCTCCCCCTGGAGCAGGATATGTACCTGGAGGATGGATGAATGAATGTTCTACTGTCTTTAACAGATGTGCCTTTTGTAAGAATCTTAGCTTTTCCATAAACTTAGCCTTCACTAAATCACTGCATCTCAGTACCAAAAGATTTTCTTGCAAAGATTGGCCCCAGTACCTTCCTATTATGGAGATTTGGCTTTTGTGTGATATCAACTAAATTCATCACTGATTCTGGATCACAACATTGAGAAACTTAATGCTTCCACTTCCTTTCTCAACTCAACGACAAAAGACAATTTTGTTGTATAAGCCATCATTTTTCGGGTAGAAAAAAAACAGCAATTCTCCATAACATTTCTGGATTTCCTCCATACAATCAAGGACTGGCAGTGTTTGAGGCCCATAAATCTGATAAAATCAATGCTTTTCACCGCTACAGACATCACATTTTTTAAATTTCCAGCATTTGCCGCAAAGTGCCAGCTGATTAATGATGCAGTGACAAATGGCTGCCGCATGTGAAATTCTCCCTTCTATTTTCTCTGAACCGGTGCCAAAGGTGCATTATTTCCACCCTGTCACAGAAGCTGTGCTGTCGACAGTGATGCCTGCCAGGGCCTGCCCCCCAAAACTCGCCTGCTCAGTCATGGAGTACCATAGAGCACATGTGTCTTTAGCGCTGTGCGGTCATTTATTGATTTGCGACTAAGCAGCTCTTCACTTCAAAATTTCAATTCAATTCAATCCAATTTTATTTGTATAGAACACTTTCAGAACATTACATTGTCTCAAATTTGCATTCATACTCTGAAAAAAATACTTCTTTTTGTGAATCACAATAGAAAGCCTCAGCTTAGTCTGTAACTGTGCAAAAATATAATTTGGTTGCTCACTTCCTGGCCTTGTCGATAGATGTTCAATAGTGTTGTCTCAGGGACAACAAGGCCCTCAATTTACAGAATTCAAACATGCGAAAGATACCTTTCAATTCCAACCTTTTCTCCCGGCTGTGTTAAATGCTGTTTTGGGTTAATCATGTTCATATTTCTAATGTGTTAGCACTTGAATAAAGACTATGCATGAACATTTGGTGTACAATAAAATATTTGGGGATTTTTTTTTTGTGAAAATAGTGAATCGTTCACAGCAAAGTTAGTGACACCTCTTGGTAATAGGGAAAATAAAACTGTCAGCCTGCTACAGCTTCTGGAATGAGATGCCTTGATCTGTTCTCAGACTCCGTGTTGCCTGGTCTGGTAGACAAACCCTGGCTGACGCAGCCCCAGGATAAGCCAATCGCCAGATGTGTCCATGTTCTGCCTGAAACTGGCTTCCCCTGTCAGTTTATCAGAGACAAAATATTCATGCTTTTACTCTTCTGCCTGCTATAATAATCTGCCATTTTTCATTCCAAAATCATTCCATTTTAACTGAAAAAAAAAACTATGATCCACTTAACTTAGTAATTGTTTGTAATGGTATATCATAATTCAAAATTTGTCTTGACATCGGATTAGACATTAAAAGGATTTTGACAGCTTGTAAAAACAGAACGCTTCGCTGACATCTGTTTCATATATGTTCTTGTAGACAGTGCTTGTGAGAGTAGTACTAGGTCTCATCTGGGTACGAAGATCTTAGTTAGCTTGTTTCATATTGCCTCACACCATCCTCAAAAGCATCCTTGTGTAATTTAACCAGGCGAAAAGGGACAAAGGTTAAGTATTGTGTTTGTGCTTCACAGTTATGGCTTACTGTAAATTAATTTAAACATTTCAAAGAGAAATTCACCCAGTTTTATAATAAATTTATCATTGAATACCACATATTTGTAAAAAAAAATGTTTTTGCGTTATGGAAAAAAAAAACACTATTTGAAGTAATTTCTGCTCCAGATTCTGATGGAAATATATTTCCCTTGTTTTCCAAGCTTATATTTAGATTATGTGCATTCTTTAAGCTTGTCTGCTCAGCATGTTTCTAAGTTGGATATGAACACCTGGCACATGTATTTATGCTTACATTCTATGCATTTGATGAGCAACATTTCTACAGCCTAAGCCAGGGGTGTCAAACTGCAGTCCTGGAGGGCCAGGGCCCAGTGTAGCTTAGTTCTTTCCCTGTTCCACCACAAATGATTCAGCTCAACAGCTATGTGGTAATTAACACAAGAAGTTGAATCAGGTGTGTTAAACGAGGGGAAACCCAAAAATGTGCAGGGCTCTGGCCCCCCAGGACTGGAGTCTGACACCTGTGGCCTAAGCAAAGAATGATAGAATAGTTACCCACAACCATCTGTCGCATCTTCTTCAAGGCACCATGGTCACCAGGGGGTGCTAAGGAGCAAACAGGAGCCTTCTGGAAACTTCGGCGGCATGAACACACTTGAAGTAGTAGTGAGCTCTGTTTATGTGATTTGCCAGTTTTTTTCCTTGCTAGTATTGGGTTCCTGGGGACTTCATATGTGATTAACTTATTTTGGGACTCTAACTGTGTTTAATGTCGTCTGCATGGGGAAGCATCTGGGTTTGAAAACTTTGGTGGACTTTGAATTTGCCTCTGGCACCTAGTTTGTCGCCCTACATAGAATGAGGATCTTTTGTCGAAAGACTCACTCTGTCTCAGGATCTTACCAGAGATTGCCAAGTTATCTGGGTCTGCCTGTTTGTAATTCCCAAGTGGAGTTTTTAAGTCTAACTTTTAAGATTTAAAAGTCTTGGATTCACTTTGTTTAGTGGCTTTTTGCATTTGTACTTGGAGTCCTCATGAGACACCTTCTTCTCAGGTTCTAGTCTTAAAGTCTCATTTATAAAAGAAGAAAAAAAACTGGAAAAACAGAAAAAATTGAAAATTTCCTGGTGAGTTAAATAATAGTTAAATACAGTCCTGCACAACATGAAGACGTTTTGGTGAATAACGGGCCGCATATACGACGGTGGTCGCATAAGATTGTAATGGAGCTGAAAAAGTCCTATTGCCTAGTGACATCATCGCCCAACACATTACTTATGTACTTGTGATGATGCTGGTGCAAACAAGCCTACTGTACTGCCAGTCATATAAAACTGTAGCACATATAATTATGATTATATGTTATATTAATGTTATATTACATTATAATATAAGATATTATAATGATAAGAAATATGTTACTGGTTTATGTATTTGCTATACTGTACTTTTTATGTTATTTTAGAGCGCACTCTTTCTACTTATAAAAATTACTTTAGCCTAGGTGTGTAGCAGGCCACACCATTTAGTTTTGTGAAAGTACACCCTACAATGTTTGCACAACGACGGAATCATTTATCGACAGATTTAACAGAACGCATCCGTCACTGAGTGACTCTTGACTAAGCCACTGTTCTAAGCTAGTGTTTTCATATTACCATAAACATTTGCTGTAGTTTCTTGCTACCATAAACACTAACAAATCTTACTGAATCCCCTTAAACTAAACCCATTAATGTTTGTGTCTATTAACAACAGAGAATTATGGAAAGCTGAGAGGGGGCACCATTGCTGAATTCAAAAATGAATAATTTTATTTTCCAGTATCATTTCAACATGTGTCTCCAGTCATATATAAGTCAGAAAAGCAGCCCAGTATCACCAGCATTGACATGTAAGAAAGTGATCCAGACCCCCAAACTGGGATTTCCAGGGTCCGATTAATAATACCAGTTACCAACTGGATGCTGGGTCAGTAACCAATGAAGCGACTGCCCACTTTCATCATCACAACAAGCAAAGGGTTCTAGCCTGCGTAAAATCAAAGTGTCCAAAAGACATCAGTTCAATGCAACACATAAGCAGACATAATGCAGACTAAGGAAGCTGAGATAAATTGTGCTCACAAGTAAAAACTCAGCAGCACATTGATCATGTATCATTCATGCACGTACACATACAGGTGGTAAAGCCCTTCTTTTGCAGTGTACACGTGTGTACTGTTTTTCAGAATTGATTATTGTATCATTACCATTTATATATAGCTGAAGAATTACCAAAGCTGGTTAGATGAATTTTTAATGCTACTCCTGAGATTTGAGCCCCCAGTTTAGTGATAAAATAAATGTATTTGTGTTTATTTCACCAGGCCATCTTATTTTCCGCGTTATTTTCTTATGTGAAGGATTCACTGACCCGAGAGGTGACACAAATTCTTTTTGAGCTGCAGATGGAGAGTCACACTGGGGTTATATCATTATTTGTAGGTCAGCAGGTAGCACGATGCTTACAGATATAGGCTCATATCCTCCAGTTTACTGTCTCGGGTTGCAGGTGGGGTCAAAGTATTCTACCACTGAGGACAGTATTTGGCCGGAATTTCTTAAGGAAAAATGTTAGAGTTGTTAGTATTGACAAGTGAATGTTAAAAATGATACGAATGATAAAAATGCTAGACATGTCACGTTCTTGGCTGCGGCGAGCGGGGAAGGAGGCGAGAGAGCCCAGGATACGGGGAGAACGGGGTTTATTCCGGGTAGACCGGGGAGCATACGGGACAGGCGCAACAACACATTGACAATACAATGACGGATCTGACAGGACCGAACAGAACGTAGACTAAATACAGGAGGTGACGAGCAGGAAACGAACAACAGCTGGTAAAACAGGAGGATTCCACACGGGGTTAACGAGGAGGTGTGGTCCACAGGAGGGTGACCGGGGCTGGGCGTGACAAGACAACTGTAAACATACAATTTATTTAATGTAATACAGTACTGTGCAAGTCTTAGGTAGTCAAAGAAAATGTTTATAGCTATTTACCTTTGTAGTACGTGTACATTTGCTCAGAAAAAAAACTATTTAACATTATAACGTATGCAAATTAACAGTAACACAATTAAAATGAACAAGAATTCCATTTGTTCTCCAAAAAGTTACTGGATGGCCTTAGATGGCGAGCTGAACTCGACCTCATTCCCAAACCACTCCTCAGGGACACCCCAGCTATTCTATGTGTTCGTAAAATTTTTCCACCAGCTCAATTAATTAATTAACTTGATTTGTTAAATAACTGAATGAGATACCACAGTTTTACACCAACATGAAGATAATTTCTGTGACTGCCTAGGACTTTTGCACGGTACTGTACGTTCAGTTGTTTGTGGTATTGCACTGGTACATGGCCATTTTAAGGGCTGTCCTTTTACGGGAACCGTGTCTGTCAGACCAGTGACCAGTGAAGTAGGTATCACCTTCAAACGGAGCACAGGAGCTTGGAAAGAGCTAAATCTGTGCAGCGGTAATCAATCCAATCCCAGGCTGGCTCATCTGGACACTCCCACTCCGCTGTAATTACAGGGTGACGGGAAAGTTAATTGAGAAGCAGATGACTAAGGAAGTCATCTTCATGAGTAAATTGTTGAATCAGGTTGACCTACAGCCGGGCACAATCACAAGCAGAATTTAAACGGGGTGACTCTATTAGCAGCAAAGCCTAATTAGCTGTGAGTCTGACTCCTTGGCGACCAGGCTGCTCCGGGATACAGCAGTGTTACTGCACTCACTGCAGTGTAAGGAAATTTGTAACGTCTTCCTAAAAAATGTGCGCTCCTCCCATGGACCTGGTATTTAATGTACAAAGACCACATGTACAGAACAAGGCACTGTACCAAAACTGCAAGGAAGACATGCACTGTACATGTATCACATAACTGCTATATGTAAAATGTTTTATAGCCTTATGGCATAATACCTGCATGGGGAAGCTCACCTACAAACTTTGTTTTTAGTATATCCATGCTGTGCCTGTTTCCTGCAGTTGTAGCTCATATAGTATTTGTATTTGTTTACAATACCTTTTAAAAGTATTAATAAGGAATGTTATTTTGAGTAGGAAATGAAGTTTCTCCGTGAGAAGGTGCGAGTTTGGGGGCCCTCTTCAGAAAGGCACTTTGGGGCCCCCCGTTGCCCAATGTAGTGATTGTGTGTGGCCAGCAGGGGGCCCCCAAACTTTGGGGTCCCACGTGGCCATTGTCAGTAAGCGACACTGAGGCTTCACTCTTCCTGTGTAGTGGCTTTGATCTCTGCCCCTGATTGTGTGTATTCATGCTCCCCCTTGCTTTCCATGCGTTTTCTCCAGGTACTTAGATTAAATGGTGTTTCTAAATTGTCTACAGTATGTGTGCGTGTGTGTGTGTGTGTGTGTGTGTGTGTGTGTGTGTGTGTAGGTATACATTACATTGTGGGGAACAAATGTCCCCGTAGTCTGATTAAAAACCTGTTATCTTGACATTGTGGGGACCATTTTTTCGCTACCCACAAGGGGAAACTCAATTTTATAAAAATCTGTGACTGCATTTCCGGTGGTTCCAGGCTCACTGTGTCCCTGTACTAGAAAAGAGATTTTGGAAAGAGGATGGATGTTATCTTTAACCAAAACTGAATATTACATAAAAGGCAAACATGTAGACCGGGGCTATTCAATTCAGGCCTTCGATTCCAAATCCAGGCCGTGTTTTCAGTTCTCCCAGGTAGTTAGTTTAATAACTGTTTCTGATTGGCCAGAGGCTTCACACCGTGAAGGAAGGCTGGAAAATCAGCAGGGTTTGACCCTTGAGGACCGTGCCTTGAATAGCCCTGATGTGGACCAAAGAGTACAGCACAAATATAATAGCAGATCAAGCAAAGTCCAAGACTTGAGTATTAAAAACACCACAATAACTCACTGTCAGCATTAATCAAAGGCTTTCTATAATTGCTGATCTATCTTTCTGAAAGCCATTAAGAAGTTTTGTCCACTCCACAATGACAGAGGGGCTTTGAAATGTTCATTTTAGGTCTTTGCAAAAACGTTTGACTTTGACTACAGTGTGAAGTCAACTACTGCAGCAAAAATCTATATTAGCCAGGACCAGGTCTGACGCTTCACCAAGCTAACTCTGCTTCGATGTGCTTTGATTTAGAATGATAAATGTTTTTTACACCTGAATATTGCATGCTTAATGAACCCCAGGTGTGACTTCTATACAATACACTATATGCTAGGCAACAGACAGAAAAATCTGATTAAATTCAATTTGTTCAACTTCGAAAATTCTGGAAATCAGACAGTATTATTGCAGAAGTGAATGATGGTGATGTTTATTTACAAATAAAATTTGTTAAGTCTTTGTAAATAAACCCGAGTTAATCCTTTAGAGTACAGTAATACAGACAATTCCACATAAAAAGCTTAGAATCAATTTATTTAGCATTTATATCAGTTTTGTTATTTTTAAGATACATCATATCACGTCACCCCTATTTTGGGTAGACCAATAACATTTAAAGGTGCATACCGGAGATTGTCAGAAGCAAATCCGTCAAGGCTCAGATAAGAACCATGCTGTTATCCTGAGTAACTCAATCTGCTTATGGTGTTGCGCTCGATGACCATGACATTGACAACAAAGACCTTTCATGTGAATATCTGTCCCTTTTATCATAAAGTTCATATTCCTCAATTCTAAGGAATAAATCTGATTCCATTGTACAATTATCTTGCACCAAAGCTATTGGAAGTTACATTGAATAAGTGTTGCAATGCAGAATATTCAATATGTTGTATTACGCTACATGCTGAAACATATACGCATATTCCTGCTTTATGCATTCACATTTCCAGTCAACATTTATGTACTTTGCCCACTGGAATGACTGAAGAAACTGTCCATCCAGCCCCTGTTAGGCCTGATTGATGGTCTGATGAATCAAAGCTGCTCTCAAATCATTGGAGATTATTCTTTTGTGCCCTCTACCTCTCCTTCCTCTGCCTATACCTCCTCTATCTTCTCAAATTCCTCCCTCTCTAATACTTTCTGCCCTCTGTTCTCTATATTCTACTAACCTTTGGATTCTTGCCTCTCTTCTCCCAAAGTCCGTTAGAGCAGGTGACTATTTTTGTACATATTGGTGAGCTCGTTATTGTGTGAACTACTTAGCATTCAGTAAGCCGATCGCTCTGCTAATCGACCTGACACCAGCATGAGGTTTTAAGTCGACGGGAATGTCTCAGGGCAAGGCAAAGTCAGATAATAGGTCCATTCATTCTCCTGTGCCTTATTACAGTAATAATAAGGGCCAGATGAGTGAATAATATATTTCCCTTGTGCCGAAGCCAAAACAGCTGTCTTACATTTCTATTCTTCGCCATCATTTTCTTAAACCTATCTCTGCTTCAATGCCCAAATAAACCTCCCATTCCTTCCTCAAATCCCAGTGGACTATAATTCCTCCGGCCACCCCACTTGAAGAAAGTCTTCTAGGTTTATTGTCGATGTCACATCATGATATAACAAATAGGATAACTGAGTTTAGCATTCTGTTTGATTATAAAGCTTTGTTCAGGTGACAGGATTTAGCAATTTCTGTTGTCACAAAATAAAATAATCAAACGTACTGGATATGATGTAGAAATATCAGCAAATATATGACATATCTTTTTGATTTTAAAAGATGCCTTAAAAAAATAAGCCATTTTTGGCTTTTAAATATCTGACGCTTGCAACCTGTGACCAAAACATACTGGAGGGGGCAGTATGGAGTCAGAACACAGACAACGGGTGACTGGATCATGAGACAAACAGATATATTCAACAATATCATACTGTCAGCATAATTGATTAAAATGTTGTAATATTGACTATAATGGAATAGAATACATGTCAACATTTTCTACATATTATATAATGTAAATGCTTATAGTACACCTATTAACATAAAACTGGAAAAAAACAAACTGTTCACAGAATTTTGAAGCAGATTAAATTCGAGAAACGAGTGAGTTAGTCACGTGTGAAATTTTCCAATTAATTAACTTATTAACTAATCAAATCTTATGTATTAATTTCATATGTACACAACATACATTTGAATGTATAATTTTTTTTTATGTGTTCTATTTTAAACTGTATAAAAAACAAACACAACTTGTTGTTGTTAAGTCTATAGATTTTATTAGTCCATTATTTATTTACCCCCTGCATCTGTAGTATATCAATATAGCTTTACTAAGCATTTCATTAGGCTATTGGATGCTAATCAGTCAATCAATCTATCTATCTATCTATCTATCTATCTATCTATGTTTTATTAAGTCCCTGTAAACTTAATGTCCTCAAGGCCTTCATTTACCCATTACATTATTTATTGGTTGATTTTATTCATTTTTGCTACACACCACCATTAGCACAATTACTGAAACTGTTAATACACATACTGTGTAAACAGTAAGAAGTCCAAACCAAACACTGAGCCTCACAACTGTACATCTATCCATTAAAATCAAGCATATCAGACTCATATATAATCACAGGAGCGGTCACCTTGTACATTTTAGTAGATTTAAGATAACATTCATTTCAGACTGTGAATGAATACAAAACACTGCTGTCAGAATGTAATTCAGTTCTACTAAAGATCGATAACATTTACTTTCAAGTTTCATGAAAAGCAACAGTGTCCAGCCTAATACATTCTGAGCTACAGTAAATCAATGTACAAAGTGCGGTGAGCTACACAACCATGAAACATCGCGGTGCTTGTAAAGCGAATTAAGCAGCATGACGCAACATCTCACCTTTCATTTCTTCCTGGCCACGTCGCATCAGCGTCACATGTGGTGATCATCCACAGATAGGTCTCAGGCAGCAGAAACTCTCTGCCATCCTTCTTTAAGCTCCCTTGCTGGAATAAGATCAGCAAGCGTTCATTATATCAGGGTCGCATGCTAATTGGTCACCCGGTGTGGAAACTCCTGCATGATTTCACGTTTACAGAACAATCATTCATTCACTGAACAACCCACTGAGAAATTCTATTTGTTTATATTTTTACCACAGAACTCCGTGCAATACTTTCCATTACATTCTTTATACTTTTATAGTGTATTGTTGTTTATTATTTGTTTCTGTTCATTACTGTCCTTTGTTATCTATCTATCTATCTATCTATCTATCTATCTATCTATCTATCTATCTATCTGTCTATCTATCTATCTGTCTATTTAAAGTGCAGACTATCAGTATCGTTCTACTACCCTGGAACATGCAGGAATTATGGCATAATGATTGGTTCTCTACTTACTTTTGATCAAACTGATGCCTGCCTCATCAATGTATCATGTTGTTTAGAGTGGCCTACATCAAGGTCTCAGGAAAAAAATGGACATACTCTATATTAGAATAAATATGATAAAATACACTAAGACAGACTCAGTACACGTGCCCCTATCCAAAGGTGCTGCATGTTTGTCAGATATTTCACTGTGTGTATTTAGAATAGCTTATTGTGTGCACAGTTCATACATACTATATAAAGACGCTTACTGAATAATACAATACCCACATACTGATCTCATTTGCTTCACCTGTTAAATCTTTTTTCTTTCTTTCTTTCACTCCTCTTTAGGCCATGATCTATGATAGAAATAAAAATGATGCCTTTCCAATGTGCATTTCATCTTCAGTGTTCATTGTTGCAGTATTTCACTCATGAAATATCATTGAATAGACACATTATTGTAAACAGAAATCAAATATATATTTATAATTTGTTCCAGTAATAGCATCCCATCCAGGATGTACCCTACCTTGTGTCCCATCTGGGATGCCCCCCCCATCACCATGCTCAAGATAAGCCCTTGGATGATGGGTGGGTGTGTGGATTTGTTCTGGTGAGATGTGGCTTCAGCCAGCAATCACAGACCTTCCCAATCAAACCCAGGATATAATTTTTAAGTCATAAATCATGGTTTTCCATTGAGAGAAGCTGACCGCGGAGTCTAGCCAAATTTCAATGGATCATCCATGACCTCAATAATAAGAACACTGAAAAGTGAGAACAGGTAAAATATTACCTTACCGTGTACTACACTGCACGTAGGTCTAAATGAGCTTTTCAGTTCAGTTCTGCATTATAGATTGTCAGTGTACTTCAAATTTTAAAAATGCAGATTAAAATGTAGTGTTTATACAAATAAAACTAGCTATGCTCTGGTTGCAGGGGAAAAACGTTAACAGCTGAGCAAGAGCCTGCCATTGTGAGTACGGTCACTGCCAACAATGCAATATGATTGAAAGCGATTCAAAACGTAATCACTAGCAACCGGAATATTTTTGGAAATGTAAACAGTGTAAGTTTGGCGAGTATTGACAAAGTCTCAAAACAAAAATTAGCTGCATATGAAGCATTTAGAGAAGGCGTCTTTTCTGAATCAATGCCCATCGTGAGGCGGCTATAGCTTCTAATACTTACAGGTTGGGTAAAATGTAGCTGGACTATTGACAGTGTCTTTCATGCTGAAAAATAAGATGTGTTGATAAAATAAGTTTCTGCGTTTCTGGAAGCAGATGAGAGCAACACCATTAGTCACTGAGGTATAGTCAGTGTTCAATGTCAAAGAGATGAAAATACAAGGTTGTGTACAGACTCCTCGAGAGATGAATGTCTCACAACTGCACCGTATAATATATCAGGCATTATAGCATTGGTTATAATACTTCATAAGCTCCAATGAAGCGCTCATCTATAATGCATTATAGATACATTCATAATGTATTATAATGGTCAGTATAAGAATTAAGGATGCTTTGTACTGCATTATTAAGGTATTTATAGTGCATTATAGATGGGAGCTTCATAAAGCATTCATAATGCATAATAAATATGGCTATAATGTGTTATGCCTTTTTATAAATATTCATAGCTATGTTTATAATGCTTTATGAATGCATTATAATATGTAATGAATGTGTTAATAGATTCTTATACACATGGTATTCATAGAAAGTGTTACAACAATCATCTTCGAACCAACAAGATATTGGCAACTTTTTTCCAAAACTGAAGAAATTATTGCTGCTTTTTTATTACGTAGCTATTAATTATTTTTTTTTGGCGCAAATATACATGTACTACACTGATTTAACAATTTCTTTGACAGTCTAAGATTTTTACACTGTATATACTGTATGTACTATTCCCCCTGCCATCTTGTCGTATGTTGAAGAATTCTTTTCAAAATGGCACCGGATGATTTATGACTGTCTGCCACACTGCCTAAGGTCTGTTCTTGATGGAATGTATGCAGGTTGTCCAGCAAATCCTGCAGGGAACATCACAATATATTTACATAAAATTTTATTTGTTTAGCAGAAACTTTTATCCAAAGCAAAGTACAAGCAAGGTACATTACAAGCATTACACGTAAGTATCGTAAACATGAACATATGTTCAGCACTGACAAGATGATATGGTGTATTGGTGGTTATATAGCATGTGTATGTTTAGGCATTAGATAAGGATCAATACAAGAAGATCCTGCTAAAAGTATTAGGAATTAACGGATTTGGTTGATTATGAGGCTTTTGCTTAAGGCTTTGAGAGTCTTACAATATTTTGTCCTTTTTGGAAATGTGCTTTTGGAGGCAAGTAAACTTTCCCGATTTTCTTCTCTGGATAACTTAGAAAGTATTTACCTCATACCACACCCCCATCCGTCGCAGCTGAATTTTAATGAATCTTAATCGTGCAAAAATATTTAACATTTAACAATACGTATGTATTTCATCTACAAAAGCAATCACTATTCAGAAACAATGCTTTGTAGGTAGGATTTTGGAAGCAAATGCTGCATTCTGTCTTTGTCGGTAGGTCTGTAATTTCTGCATTTCTGCTCCAACTCTGTCACATTAATTAAGCAGAGAGAGTTGATGGACAGCAATATTCAGTTCACACCTCAGATTTTATGAGGTTTAAGTGTTGGCTTTGGCTACGTTTTTTTCAAAATACTGCCCATGCATTTATGCTCTAAAATGTGTGCTTTGTGTTTTGGGCCATTAAGTAACTTTCACACTAAAGGTACATCTTTGGCTGACCAAAACAGGTTGAACACTTTATTTCAAAACTGTTGTTCCATTTCTGTTCCATCTTTTGTTATAAAAACAACGTGCCATTACCTTTCAAAACTCCACTACAACTGAAAAACGCTGCTTAGTAGCGACAGCCTGAACCTCCATCATAAAACTCAGGGTGCCCTAACCACACCGACTGCCACACACACAAGCTTCCTCTCAGAAATGTGTCGTTTCATCAAAATCACCAGCTGTGCTTCATAAAAACGATCTTCTAAATAAAAACACGGTTTGTTTGGGGACCAGAGCTGGGCACTAAACTGGAATTGTAAGTTGTTGAAGTGAAGACTAAAGAGCAGACAAAATGCATACGGTGGGGAAAGCTTGCTAAACAAAATGAGCTTATATGGGTTTCACAGTGAACATGACTGATGCCTAATGATTAATGACTGAAGATTAAAAGTGGAAACTGCATTACACCATCCAAAAAGCCGGCGTCTGAAGAAGTAGACTTGTGAAGGAGGCCAAGGAGAAGCCAGCAATCACATGGGACGAGCTAAAGGGTGCAGGGGCTGAGGGTGGATGAAATGTAAACCAGCTGACATTATTGAGAGCTCAGCATAAGACTAGCTGGTACAACAGGATGGCAAGAAATGAGCTATTGCTTGAAAATAACCATGCGAAAGCACAGCTGGCGTTTGCAGGAAGAATGAGAGTGACCCAGTTACAATGTGGGGGAAAGGTTCTCTGGGAATGGAGATCTGCGGTCAGAATTCAAAGCTCTGTCTGTAGTGCACTACAAACAGTCACTGACTCAAGATGCGACGGCGGGAGTTTTGCGGTGGGGATTATTCTTATCGGCATCTTCTCAACAGCAAGATGTCCGAAATGAGGAAGTAATGGATTGTGTAGAATATAAGAAAATATTGCAGGACAAGCTGTTAAAATTGTTTAAACTAACACTTGACGGAAAAGCCACCTTTCAGCAGGACATTTATGCAAAATAAAAATTTTACAGAGCTCTAACTTAAAAGTCTTTTTTGATACCAGAACGTATTAATTCTTTTTGAATTTCCAACGACATTGTATTATCTGTTATGTTAATATATTAATAAAGCTGCCGAGAAAGTTATTTCCTATTATATCTTATTAGCATAATCCTGCATATAGCTTAAAAGCTTTACCATTATTAGTTACGGGATACGTTTTGTAAAGTGACTCACAAAGCTTATCGTATATTTTGCTTATTATTGTCGATTCGTGTAGTTGCATTAAAATTGGATCGATTTCGGATTAAGTTACTTGCTGAATGACGCAAAAAGTAACTCACCCTGGAAATAAAATATGCCTATTTCGCATGACAAGCATGAGCTTCCATCTAATTGGACTGCAACATTATTTAATATGCCTTGCTGAAATTTACGTTAAACCCAAGTTTCGATAAACTATGAATTCTTAGTATCTTTTAGCAATCTTATTCAAAAGCTGCAAAAGCTATACAACCTCGAAAAAATACTTATCCCGACAGGTGGCGCTATAACACAAGAATAAATTACGCTGGCCATAGTTTTCAAAACTTGGGCTCTCTAAAGTAATTTTGCACAATAAAAGGGATATAATAAATATTACAGTGTAATTATGAATGCTATAATGCTATTCTGGTGTACATGACGCAAAGTAATGACAAGGATATTCATGAAATAAAAATTGAGTCACGTCTCCATGACGTTTCTCATTGCACACCCATAGGCGTCGCTGTCCCGTATTCGTGTAAATTGCTAAACACGTAAATGTACAGATCATGGACTGACCCGTTCTGCAGACTGTACACTGGGGGGCGGCAGAGAGGATTCCTTCCCACCGTTAAAACTCAGCCGGGGAGTACCGGGGAAATTGCGACGACGCGATGATGAAACCCACGCGCCACCTGTAAGCAGGGGGATGCCGAAATAGAATAAAGGTACATAAAGTATTTTATTTCCCCCAGTTGACACCTAATGAATGATTATTTTATATAGATGATGTGACCGTCTAAA
>JAODLD010000088.1:9864182-9884180 GCA_026781065.1 Mormyrops boulengeri | reverse complement strand
CAGTCGGTCCATGTTTTTGTTCCCTCCCAGCTCCATGCCAGACAGTCCACATTTTTGCTCCCCTACAGGGAGCTGGGAGGGAGCAAAAACATGGACCGTCTGTAGCTCCCCAAGGACCGGATTGTAAAGCACTGCAATAAGGATAACGTTTCATCAGTATGGGCTGGGAGTTTGGGATACAGTCAAGCACATGAGTGTCTCTTATCATCGAATTACCAAAATTACTGTTGAATAATTCATGTTTTGTGTGTTTTCACTCAAAGTGAAGGGTTTCTGAGAAGAGCTAGCTTCAAACATCCTATAAGTACAGTGGAATTTTCTGGTTTCATATTGTACCCCAGTGTAAATCGCAAATACTGTGGTTTTTACAGGAGAACTGAACCCAGATGACAACTTTGCCGATTTTCAGTGGAAGGGGTTTTAACTATTCTTTTTAACAGGGACCTCATTTTTAGTTTTTTTTTCTTAGTGCGAGAATAAGCCTAAAAGAACAAGAACTGTCAAAATTGTCCATAATGATATATTATAATTAAATATTATTATAGTATAATAACAGAGTATTATTTAATAATAATCACTTTTAGCTAATTTTACCAATTAGTTAACCAGCTGTGCTTGGCTTGACTTGACTCTTTGGCCCTCCAGTGCTGTTAAGTACATCTATATGGCTTTACCTGTACCAGCCTAAAATATTAGAAATATTGTTTAATTTAACTGAGGAAAGTAAACATTCCCACACATACATACATCCATCCATCCATCCATCCATCCATCCTTTCATCTATCCAACCATCCATCTTCCAAACGATTGCTCCATTGATCAACAATACTTTTATAAAATGAGATGTAATTCGGCATTTGGGCGTGAAATATGAATCCTCCGGTCACATTCGTGTTGACAGATTGAGTTCTTGCCTGGAAATATTTCATCCGAATCGCATCTTGGTAAAATGTATCTTTGGGCTCCACACCACCCTTTTCCGTAACTGCAGCGGCTCATCTCCCCGCTCCGTTACCCCATCCCTCCAGCCGCGTAAAGTCAAGCACAGCGCTAAGGCCTGACCTTGTCCTTCGCCGCTGTGGGGCTGTGGGTTTTGGGCCTGGGACAGGAACTCCCAGTACAGACACTGTGTCTGCGAGAGCAGAGCCTGCTGCACAGTAGAACACTTTGTTCGCTACCACCAAGGAAAACCTGGACAACAAAAACATGCACACTGGAAAAATGAACATTTGAGAGGTGCCCCCCCCCCCCCCCCCAAAAAAAAAAAAACATGCTTGGATTTCAGTGGTAAATAATATAGTATTTCCTTCCGAGGGAGAAATATTAACTAGAATTCAAGGAGCACAAAGCCTGAAGATAACATATTGCCTACTGGCTTTGAGTCATAAGTCAGTGCTCACCAAGTTACTTATCTTTTATAATGTCAGCCTTTCTAATAAAAAAAAGAAAAACAACAGACATATCGGAAAAAAAGAAAGAAAAAGAAAACTTTTGGAATGGCACGGAGGAATTTATTTCCAAGAGATTTTCTGAGAGCTTAAGAGAGATGAAGCAATATATAGATAGGAGAGTAGTCCTTGATATAAATTAAATGCTACGCAAAATTGTTTTAATTGTCTCCAAAAAATGTATCTGAATGTAGTCAGTATAACCAGAATGGACTTGGATCATATATTTTCTGAAAATATGAAAGACCTCTTGCAACATGAGGATGAATATTTTTATGTTTATAGTTTAATATATGACCCATTATCTAGATTCCATTTAGCCTCCTAATCTTAATTATTCTTTCTAGAGAGAGTGGGGTATACACCGTCAAATAGCAACACACCAGGTGATTTATTTCCATGTCAGCTGGGGTTTCTGTCTCATATCAAACAGGTGACATGTTAACCTCCGACTTGGAGTCTGTAATCTCTGTCTGGAAGCGCTGGCTGTGTTGAGTAGAGGAACCTTTTAGCTCTGCTTTGCAATGCGCAGCCACACTCAGTGGCCAACCAAAGACCGCGAAGAAGCAATCCCCCTCAGACCGCGCCCCCTTGGGGAATCCATTACTCTGGACCTTCCAGGATCTTCCAAGATTCTAGAACTTCCAGCTCATGGACAGTATCGACGACATTATGTAGCTGCTTCCATCCACCACAGAAACTTTAACATGCTCGTGGAACAGTTTTATACTATTAAAAATAAATATTTAAAAATTCCTTGAAAGTTTTGCAATATTATGCTGCACATTCATTTTGCTTGGCCTCATTCAGGAGTGAGTGGGCACAATGTGGGGAATTTGAAAGGCATGGTGAATGATGAAAGGCTGACATTCACAGAGCACTCCTTCAAAACCCGAAGATAGTCGAGATTCAGGCCAATTCAATTTTCTTTCTAGGAGTCACAAGTCTACGTTTAAACGAGTCGAGAAATGTTTCAAATTGTCGGCCTGTTACCATTTTGGTGAATCACGACTGCTAATAAATTCCAATTAATCCCGCTTAGGATGGTGATGTGTCTTCTCGGGGGAATGGCCCAATTAAATTGAGAATTAAAGTTTATTTGTTTTTTTCCCCTGCAACCCAAGATGCACCTAGAAAGCGCATCAGAGGGGGAGCAGGAATCCCCATTGGGATGAAAACAGAAAGGCTTTGAGTGATATCCCCCCCCAGCCCTCCCAGAGGATGTCAGCATGACACACATCATGAGAGCCACAACTAAAAGCTAGGGGTGGATACAGTGAGTACAGCTTCTGGTGACCAGATGGGGGGTGATGTGTACACTAACTGCCTCAATTTCCCCCAAGGGGATCAAGTATGATGTGATTGGCTAGTTTCTCCTCAGATGGAGGTAACTTGCCAGGTGATTGGCTAGTTTTCCCTTAGATGGAGGTAACTTGGCAGGTGATTGGCTTTGTTTCACATACAAAGACAGAAAATCATCCTTCCTTTGAGGGTGCTGATGAGCTCTCAGCAGGTCAACTCCTCTCCGTCAGCCACACTAATCTCTCACAGGCCACATTGTTTACCTCTCGCCCCCCTTGCAGTTTTTATTACCTTCAGGTACACATAAGAAGACTCATCAGACCCCCCGGGCAGCATTCATACTGCGGGCAGGGATTGACTACAAGCTGCTTCAGTCTGACCAAACTTTGCTGCCTGAAATGTAGCTCAGCTGCCAGCTTCTGAGCTTTTTCTGCTTGGATTTTTCTTACCTCCCACATCTTTACTGAAGATTAATAAGCTTTTCTGTTCTAACAAACTCATCTTTAAAGATCATTATCAGTTCTGGCACACTTGTGTTGCTTTGCTGACAAGTCCTAAAATCAGGACTTTTTTTTGTTAATTTTCCTTCCACAAACTGTCCAATTGCTAAATATATTAGCTATAATCCTAGTGTCTAACCCCAGTAGTCCATCAATAAATATAGTGTTACCTGCATTCTATTTTAACTTTCCACAGAATAAATTAGATATGTGTTTAGTGCTTTGCATAAAATGCTGCTCTATTTTTTGGGTATTTGTGTATGGGTCACAGCCAGTAATATTTGTTTTCTCTTTATATCTTTTGCTTTTATTTCAGTTTATTTATTTTGCTTTTTTACACTGTTTTATATAATGTCATTTTGTGTCTCTATGTACTGTGTACTGAAAATGACCCATGTGAGAATAAAGCCCATCTTGACTTGTTTGCATTCACATGCTCGGAGTACTCCATTACCATTACTAACAATGCACCAAGATGGCAGCACGAGGCGAGGTGTGCAGTACTATCGCAACCCCCCTATACAGCAAAATATTTCATTATGAATAATTTGAAGGTATTCTATTGGCCAAAATTGTGGAAATACTTCCAATTGTTAGAGATTGCAGAACTTTATTCTGTTGTTGCTCCAGTTACTCATTTAATCGTCCAGTGTATGATTTCAGAAATATCATAAACTGGACAATTAAATAAGTAACTGGATCAAAAGTTGAATAAAGTTCTGCAATCTCTAAAAATTGGAAGTGTTTCCATAATTTTGGCTACTAGTGTATTACTCAACTGTTGAGATTATATGTGTTTCTAAGCACTGAAGGATAGGCCAGAGAAAAAACAGAAGCTTGCATACAAATGTATTGCCCAATGTATGTTTCTGTGAAGACCAATGTAACCTTCATAAAGTATAACAAATAAAATATGATAAGCAAAAAAATCTCATACATATGATGCATGTAGGCCATATTTACAATGCATTCTAGAGGTCTGATCTTTTCTTATTTCAAGCTGAGTGTGAATAGGACTAAATTTCTTAATAGGTTTTTCATTTTTAAAAAATAAAATAAAATTATTCATTTTTATGTTAACTAAGCAGGGTCATTATGTTGCATGAGTTTTGCAAGGGTCAACGCAAAAGTCATAAAAGATTTAGTTTTCATCAACCTCAGTGTGACCCGTGGCACTTATCGGGTGCAGACATTTTTTCTTTCTCTTAAACGGTACCTACACAATAACAGGGCAATAACAGGCTCACTGTAAATCAAGCTGTCGGGGCACTGTAAAATTCACTGCCTGAGAAGGATTTCATGGAGAGTTATACTGGAGAGTGATGAGTGGTAGCCTGAATGGCGGAGTGTTAGTCACCCAAAATGGATATCCCTGTAAACAATATGAGGTCTCCACTGGGATGGTGATATAGCAGGGAAGCAGTATCTCTCCCCAGGCCTCCATGAGCGGTCAGTACCTGGGGGCAGAATTCAAGGGCTCCTCTTGTGCAGCTCATTATGCAGCCGTGCGTGTGTGGTAGGGTTTACACAACAGCACACTCACTGAAAGACTGTACATTCACACCCGGGCTACTCTAAGTGGTCCCCGGGTGAAAACACTCCACTCCTCTGTGATCACTGAGACGGACAGGCTGGATTCCCCAAAGGCTACACATTGCTCCTCAGTGATTAGGGTTCACGTGGACCTCCTGGAAGCGGATGTTTCTACACAACGCCGTTGTCAGTGGCTAATGTTCAGATTTGAAAGTAGGTAGAGAGGCAAAAGAGCTTTAAAAGCAAAGCAGCTTGCTGTCATACTTCTGATGAAGGTCGGCCTGTTGACAGTCAGTTCAGAAGACCTTGCTGCCCAGGTACACGTTGTCGTTGCCTCGCCATCTCTTGAAAGGCATGGAGATCTTTCACGTCACTGTGGTTAGGGTTACACTGATAACTAACTCCCACATTCAGCTCTGTTAGCCCAAGGCCACAACCACTGCATTTCCTTGGTGGCCAAGCCCTGTCCCAAGGTAGAGCAGTAATACACACCTCTAACCCTGCATAGTATAGCGTGCTTTGCAAACTTAAGATAGCAATGTGGGTGTGTTCTTTGAATGGTGAGGTGTTTCAGCTTTAGACATTTTCAGCAATATAACAACAATAACAGAGCATCCTTTATTTCAGATATCAATCCCTATAGGTCAGACTACAGTTAGGTCAGAAGTAGGTCATTTTTGTCACTAGGAGTTCCAAGGCAGTGGAACACAAGTGTCATTATTCAGTCAGGGAGGAAGCACTATTTTATTGGTGTCGCTGGGGATGGAATGTTATCCTGAAAGAGAACATTTGTTTAGTCGTTTTGTCAGGGAGGGAAGTTTAGTTTGACCAAGGTCAGCCCTAGACTTTTTGGGAGACTTTTATGTGAGATGTTCCTCATTTTCAGGGTACTTTTTCATTCTAAAAACCACAGATAAATTGAATTAGTATCATTCATCAGTGCTTTTATCTGAAATTTGGACCTTGTCTGGACCTCAAATGAGAACGTAACTCACACACCAACCTTCAGATTCCAGTCTTGTGTAGTACATAAATTTTCATAAATAAATAGCAAATAGCAAACTTACCTATATTGACAATAAGTAAGTTTCAAGAAACTAAATGAAATTATGAGAAAATTCATAAAACATTTCCTTACACTGTCAGAAAAAAACAATTCCAATTTGTACCTTTGACACAGTTGCTTGTCACTGGGTCTGTACCCTTAAGGGTCTGCCAATTGTACCCTCATCATTAATGAAAAATCACTAAGGTCTCCATCCATTTCTCATACCTGTTTGTGCTATGCAGGGCTGTTTGGGGTTGCTAAGGTATGTTCATGTTATATTAATTAATGTTATTTCACCTAACGCATGTAGCTATAAATGTAATGCACTGGCCTGATCTATATGCTCCCAAACAGAAGAAAGTCATGACACCTCCCCAAACCCCAAATACATAATGCAGCTGGTTTGGGCACCCCCCGACCCCCCCCCCCCCCCACAGATAAACACATTCTCTGAAACGCACAAGCACATGCCACGCCCCACATAGAATAAATTCATTCACCCAGATACAGACGATAGAGTTCCAACACTGCTGCAAGAGAGTTTGTCCTGATGGACTTACTCTGCTGTGTCCCACAAATTAGACTGAGGTGTTTCTGACCGATTAGAAGAAGTACCTCAAACTATTGTGTGTTTTTCATACACGATAGCTATAGTTTGTGCTATCAGGTATGAGGTCAAAGGTTTGGGAAAAGCATGAACACTTTGAACTCTTTTGAAAAACATGTCAAATTCGGTCATAGAATAGTGCATTTTCCCCCACATCTGTTATGTTTGTCCTTCGCTGCTTGCTGTAGTGGAAGGTGTCAGATGACGATATTCTGTTCATATGCTGGCTGATCCTGAGAACTGAGCGGCCGTCTTGTAGGGACAAGGTGTGGCGATGTTTCTGCCACTGGGGAAGAAACAGAGTAAGCAAGTTTCTACAAATCATCCCAATATTATAACTGCAAAATACATAAAAATGAAAAGCGATGCCGGAGCTCAGAAAACCCTTGTCTTCTTGTTTGCATTGCTACACTTCCAATGTATGGTCAGACGTGACGACATGCTACAGCGATGGTTAAGCTGACGCTTCTGATTGGATAAAAAAAGAAACTGCTATGAATCAAGCAATAAATGTATTGTTAGGTTCATATTACCGTAACAATGTCTGCAGTTCTAGATTAAAGCATTTATTATACTGAATACATTAAATGAAAAAAGTTGCATAAGATTCCACCTGCATTCCTGGTCATGTGGTTAGTAGATGAGACTGTTGATGACTTCCTTGGTCTCGCTCGTGTCCTGATATTCACTGGGTTTCATACATTCCTCTTCCTACTTTCCTCTATGACATCTGAAGGCTTTTACCGCATTCTTTTGTTTAAATAAGTGAAAAGACCTGCAGATGCCGGTAGGAAAACCTTGAACTTGCTAGAATGGAGCTGAGAGGGACATTTTACATTTACAGAAACAGGATATTTTATAATTTTGTTACATCTAACCTACTAAAGGAAAAACCTTTGCCAGTATCATTGTCCCAGGACCACACATATCATATCCTAGTAAATATGTGTCTCCCAGAGCAAAGCGGCAAGTCCCAACCAGACACTGCAGTAATCATTTTAATATATGTTTGCAGGGGTGTTGACTTCAGGTATGACACAGAAACATTCTTCCAGGATTAAACTGGCAGAGAGGACACAGTTTGGCAAACACCGGTTTTCATTATCGGATGAACGACCAAGAAATGGGGGCCACGTTTCTGGGGAAGGTCTGCATTTTAAGACGGGGATTATGAAACTCCTAACAGAGGCAGTCTGGGTGTTCCGATTTGTCACTCTTGTTACAGGAAGGAAGATGGGTAACAGGAAGATGGGCACACTGTCAAGTCAAGTCAAAGTATCTGTATTGTTGTCTCAGTTCTGTGATGCATGGGTCATACAGTGAGATGATATTTCCGTTCTCTTGGTCATAGTGCAAAAAAAATATATATATATATATATTCTAGACATATAAAAATCACGACATACTTAAACGACAGTATAATCTAAACAAAAGAAAGACTTCAAGACATAAGCCATAAGTAAGACAAGGGAAAAACCCCTGATTAGAGTGGGTCATTTTAACTTTTTGTCTTTTAAAATCAGGCGCCGCATTGGTTAAGTTAATAATCGGTACGCAGTAAGCCTGTAAGTTCACATTGGCTTTTAATTCTTTTATTCCTTAAAAGAAAAGCATTAGCCCAAACAGGTAGAGGCCGCCTTGGCCTATTATGGGGATGCCGTAGCCTGTCAAACCAGGTCGCTGTGATCCCTCAACAGGAAGGGGAAATTTTCAACCCCTGGAGCTACGAAAAAAACCTGAACCTGCACTCTGGGAGAGTTGAGTCACAGAGGCTCAGCCTCTAAACAGGCAGCAAAGGGAAGAAGAGAATCGGCGCGGAAGGAAAGTACCGAATAAAAAACACAAACACACATAATCGCCCCTATTCTTTGTTTTGTTCCACGGTGCATTAAAACAAGGGGAGGGCCGGTAAATTTCTTATGTTCTTATGTTCTTATGGGTTTGGCACATGGGGCTGTGAGTCAGCCCCACTCCCTGTCTCCAGGGAGCCCCCCCCCCAGCAAGCCGCCACGCGCCCGTGCACCTGATGGGCTTCCCGGCACATTCCACCAGCAGTGGCGGCAGGTCAGGGCAGCGCTCCCAGACACTGATACACTTGTTCTGTAGCCACAGGTGTAGCTGCTGGGCGGAGCCACTCAGGTGGTGCATACTTCCCCGGGTTAGTGCAGCTGCCAGGTATGCCGGCCGACTCCAAGCAGCATTTACCAGCAGTCAGGGTCCTAGTGGGCCAATTAAACTCTAACCTTGGGTTATCGCCTTCAAATAATCAAAATAATCTACATTTGAAAATGAGTTGTGTTTCGAACAAGTAATAATGTAATGTAAAATTTCAAACAGACATTTCTGATTGTCTATGTATCTGTGTTCAGAGTATAAAAACACGATGGATTTTTTGCTAAATGAAAGAGACTACAAGTCCTCACACCAGGGACACATGGAAGAGCAAAACTGAAAACAGAGGTTTCTTTTCAAGCGCCTGACCGGATGCTATGAGCTCATCAGCAAGCCTGACCACCTAGTGTATGACTTCCTGCAAAACTCCGCTGAACCAAAAAAAAAAATAAAACATGACAGAAGGTTCTGTGACTCGGCACCAGATTTCCTCCCAGGGGTACTGGCTTCTCGAAATCATCACCACCGAGGTGCCAAGGAAGGATCGCGTGTCGCCTCTGCATCTGAGCCTGTTGACTACAGGACACTGAAGGGCGTGCGAGTAGGAGGGCCCCGGAGGGAGCGCGGGGGAGGTCAGCACGCCGCGCAGGCCGGGACCTGCCCCGGGATCCGACGACGGAAGGCACTTGCCTGTGGCAGGTGCAGGGCAGGACGACGCCGAACGGCTCTGAGCGGCGATGCCCAACCTGCAGCGCTGTCAAGACAAGTCGGAGATTCGGTAACCACTCGATTCAAAAATACTTTAGCTGTACTTTATTGTACGCCGTAAGACTATACCGCGGCAAGCCTGGTCAGGCTGGCTGGCAGATCAGCAGAAACAATACCCCTAGAATCTTCTATACGCTAAAACCCACACATCTGGGCAGCATTTCAGAAAATTAAATGCTTGTTACCCCTCCATTAGCAATCACATACCTACTGGTGTTATATAAAGCCAATTTGTATATATTATATATCTTATAAAGTCTGTGGCATTTCTTGACAAATTAACTTTTTTTTTTATCTTAAAGAGATGTAAATAGCAGAGTATGTCTTATGTTGTACATTGGCTTAAGCAGCTCCATATCCAATTGTTGCACTGACTTCAGGCCTTGATGTTAGTATGGCGAAATCATCGTGAATATTGTATATTAAAAGCTGATGATCTTTGTTTTTAGCTACTTTTGCAAGAAAAAGCCGCGTAAATAGACTGTGACACATATCCGATGCGAGTGAATCAAACATCCCCTCTACACTAAAGCAGTAAAAATGTGTCCAGGGGCTGAGGAACTAATCAGTTGAGTCGCACTGGCTGCCAGAATGAAAGAAACGACTATGGAGGCAAACGCTGCTTCTGCAGAGCAGTCAGGAGACAGTCAGCTGTCTGGAGACTCTGGATGATAATACCGTAATGATCTGCTTTTGTGTAATTATCCTCATTGGAGACAGGGAGAGAATTCTCTGCAGCTTCTCCTATGGGTAGATCGTTTGTTGCAATCCTATGAGACATACATAACTTTGTTCTTTTCGAACATACCATGTATAGCTTTATTAGAATGTTTTCTTACCGCCTCTATAACTATAACTAGGGTCCAAGGGTAATATGACCTGATACGGAGAACCATGAAAGTGGCACCTGTAACTGCTGACGCATGGCCGTCAGCCAAAAGCTATGTAAACAAGCGTGTCGAGTCCTGTCGAGAGGATTCCTGTAATCGCAGCCCGGCCATGATGATCTGTGTAGAGGACTGTGAGAAGGAAATGCGCAAAATGCTCCACAAAAAGAATGTTCTGCAGGATCCATGGAGCAGACCGAGAAATTCCCTGAATAATTTATGAGGAACATCTAAGACAGGTCTTGTTGTATATACATAGAATGGGGAATATCATATATTATTTATTTCACTTACACATAGAAGGTAAAAATATCTATTTTACCATAAAACATCTAAATATTATGAAGGTCAATTGCATTTTAACTAATGCATTAATTATATGTACTAAATATCTTTTTACTTGTATGTAAACAAGATAGATCTTTAAAATCTTATGGTGAAAAAGCTGGATGGGTTGTAAATTGTTTTATATGTAAATGTTAGTTCGGCCATGCCAGCTGCATCATAGATATTTTATACTGAAAAGCCTGATCTATTATTACTCAATGTTATCTTATAAAATACATAATGGCTGAGTATCACACACCTCTGTTTTTTCCTGATTTATTTCATTGGACAGAATGGTAGTCATTCATAAACAATGTCATAAGTATCTCAGTGTGGCTGAGGGTTGATGTTGGCACACCAAGCATTTTCCAGATCATAAATGTGGGTTAGCGGCGCATAAATCACTGGCTCAGAATTTCCAGCTTTTACTGGGCCTCCTCCAGTTCACCCATTTTTAAAATCCACAGAATTTATCAATATTCTAAAGGTCATTGTTTGAAGTAAAACGGTTTATATCTTTTTTGCTTTGCAAATAATATCTGACAAAAGTTTATTAGCATGCTGGTCTGATGTTGGTCTTAGTGATCGGGCACATTTAATACTGCCATATAACAAGCCTATACAAGAATGGATTAAAAATAAAATCACTAGTTTTTCTTTCTATCCATGCCTTTTGCCTTGAGTGAAAATTTAACAGCCGATACTGCTGTTGTTTGAGAATAAGATCTAATTGTATAGAAAGGTCATTTTTCATCCCTTGCAATATTTTCAGCTTAATTCTGTATAGACCATTTACGGTAAACTTAAAGTTTTACACCATAACTCCTGTTTGTCATAGAGAATAGATTGTTTTATTGTCGTGTAGATATTTACGACATGCAAAATTGCAAATGGGGTTTAAAACAGACTAGCAGAGGACATTACCACTGACGGGATGTGCTAAAATGATGTTGTTTAATTTTTTAAATTTGATTATTTAATTTTTCTTTTTATTTATTGACTACTATGATCTTGCATTATATGAATATGGCAAATTGCTCTTCTTGACAATAGCTAATTAACTGATGGATAAAAAGGAAAAAGAAGTTGCATTTGAAATGGGAGATCCATGGTTTCCCCTAGCACCATGTTGTCAGACACCATTTCAAAAGGCGATGCCTGTTAAAGTCCAGAAAATGAGGATACGAGAGAGCAGCCTGAACTGCACACTGACACTGGTGTTTTATTAGGCTTATTCTGAAGCAATGCCAAAAGTCTGTCTCACACTAGTGCAGTCAGTTTCAAAATATTCCCACAATTATGAGACGTCATGGCAGACTTAAATTAATAGCCCCTAGTATATTTTATGAAAATCCACAAAAGATATGCACATTTCGTTTAATTAATTTCGACTTTATTATGCTCGGAATTCTTTGACAATCGATGAGCCTTATTGCAGTGTCATAATGGAAAAAGCTCCATCCTGCGCTGGTTTGTTTAACATTAATAATCAGTAACCAGACATGTTCATCTGTGGAATCAGTAGCAGGTACAGCCTCAGGAAACACACAAGGAACAGATCTGTTCCACAAGGAACAGATTTCAGTCCACAGGATCTTGCTTTAACTATGAAATATCTATACCTGTATCTATATACATTTATGATAAATAAACTGTAAAGATCATGGCATGTCAAAGAGTGTCACTTATACTTAAAATGACTCATGACCACATGAACGCCCAGACATGTGACCCAAAGGGATATGAGAGGTCCATCCTACTCCGAAGTCTAATGAAAGATCTGTGCTTTCAGGCAATCTCAGCATAAATATTTCAGTAAAACTGTCCAGTAGAATATAAATATAGCAATATTGTAAGTGCCTGCAAATTAAGAAAGCAAATAAAGAATTGAAAGTAAACAGTACAAAGGCCTGGTTCTAACTGTACTTCAAGTCTCCATCCGCTTATCCAATACAGTGTTACAGAGTATGTCGGTATATACATTGCTCAAAGGAAGTCTTGAGACACTTTCTTAATTCTATAAAAATGTTGCAAACATATCAGTTTCATAACAAAAGTCCACTGACAAGCAATGTTTAACGTATCTGCACGTGTTTTCCACACAGATATTTTCTTTTTATGAAGTGCCATGATTTTTTTGACTGACTCATTCAGTTCTGTTCTTGCCATTTTGCTATTAATTGCATTTGTACTCACTGGCTTTCAAAGGGATGCTAAACACAAATGTTTGGTGTTTTATGCTATTGCAAAGGCATTAGAATTTAAAAGCATCCAGTGAGACTGCTGACGATGCTTTTAAACTCCAAACGGCTGTTTTAGTACTTTCATTTGGGTTTCAATTTATTACTACTTGAAATTAATGTTTTATTTAATACTGTTGGTTGTTTCTAATGTGATATTTTTGAAATCAAATTAGTAAAATAATGATTTTTGTTATAAAACCAATATATTTGCAATATTTTTCCTGAATTAAGCAAGCGGTCAAAGACTTTCTGTGAGCACTTTATGTAAGTGCATATTTACCTATGAAAATGAACATTTTATTCTTCTAGAATTGTCGGTTAATGGAGGTCAGCAGATCAAGCAGTTGCAATGTTGCAATGGTTTAATTTCCCGATGTCCTGAGTTACGTCCACTGTCAAACATGAAGGCTCCTTTTTCAATTATCAAATCATGTCAGTCGATAACAATCCATAAAGGTTTTAAGTCTGCACCATATCAGCTATTCTCACTGGGTCCAGAGAAGATGGTGATTCATTAAATGCTCTGTTGTCATCAACAAACATCTTATAGAAAACTCTCACTCAGGCTGTTTTTTTCCATTCTCTCTGGAATGCTGGTTTTCTATAAATATTGTAGAAATTAAATAATAGAGTCCAATCCTTTATATCAGAGTTAGTGCATTTAGTTGGGGTAGCTTTGCGAGCAAACAATTTATATCATCACCTTGCGGTTAACATCATTGTCCAATGCTAATAAATCCTATTGGGTTCGGCCTACTTGGGCCAGACTTCTACCAGACCCTGGAAAGAACAACTTTTTAGATTCGACTGAGCCCTTTTTGAGCGTTTCAGTGCTGATTTCCTTTGAGCACATTATAAATATATGTCACAGCAGTTAATCTCATTTTTACTATATGTTTGAGTCACTAACCTAGACGAATTCAAAAAATGCAGATTCATTAACTTTAACTTCCTCCTAGAGAAGAAGCACTGGCACCGCTGGTAAGTGCAGTTTCCCAGTAAACAATCACAGATATGAAGGACTTTTTCTGATTTTATAGACTTGGAGGAAAAACCAAGGTTTAGTCTTGTAAAATTCAGCCCAAATAATTATTTGTGACCAGATAAAATGTATACATTCCTGCCAGCATTTTGAATGCTGCTAAGATGGTCACCTGGGGGTGTTCCACGAAGTGGGATTTCTTGCTTAGCTGGATAACTTGCCGGATTTAAGGCAGTCTGAGCTAAATGTAAGCGGACAAAGGTAAAGCCAATTTAACTCAGACTACCTTAAATCCAACTAGTTATCCAGAATCAGAATCAGAATCTGATTCTGCTAAGCAAGAAATCCTGATTTGCGGAACACCCCCCAGCTTCTGTTCATGGAGACATCATAGTGTATACACACACATATATAAAATATATATATACACGCACACACACACACACACACACACACACCCCCAAACTGTTTCCAGTGAGGTCCTATAGGAATTTGATTGGTTTGCAAAAAACTCAAACAGCAGACGGGTAGGAGTACATAGTACTAATTAGATTTCTTCTTTATTTGACAGCCTATTTATGTCATAAGTGAATAATACAATAGCAGTAATGTTACAGTTATTTTTGATCATCTATTAACTTACCACTACATATATGCAGTCTGTCGCCAGCAAAACTGCAACGCAGCCACCAACAATCAGATGTAAAGAACTTGCTCCAACCTGTAGTAAGTTGTTTCAGAGGCTGCATTTCATAGCAGATGAGCGCTTGGATTCCTGAGCCTCATGTTCTAAAACTCTGAGACAAAGGAAACTGTCCCGACTGCGCGTTTTTTACCTCATGCACTTGTTGCTGTGGTAACATTTCAGCGGAGACTGGATTGTTTCCTAAGGCAGTGACCGGTCATGAAGTAAAACACCCAGAAGAATCAGACAAAATTCAGTCCTGGGGGGCCGGAGCCCAGTGTAGCTTAGCTCTCTCCCTGTTCCACCACAAATGATTCAGCTCAAGAGCTGTGTGGTAATTAGCACAAGGAGTTGAATCAGGATTGTTAAATGAGGGGAAACCCAAAAATGTGCTGGGCTCCGGCCCCCCAGGACTGGAGTTTGACACCCCTGAGCTATACAATAGCTATTTCTCTGGATGTTGCATACATCTTGATCTTATTTTGGGTCAAAGGTTGTGTGACACTTGACAGTATTTGTTTTCTTGTGGCCTACAATGATGCTTTGAGCAAAACCCCAGCAGCCCCTGCTCTCCACAGGGCAGCGGGCGATGAAAGCCGACCTGCACGACAGCGAGGCAAGAGCGGGCCTTTGCGCGGATGTGACCAGCCCGGCCGACGGCCCACCTCGACAGGGCTTCCTCACTCTGTTTACCTTCCCCAGGACGTCCCAGGCTCCCCACCTGGCTGCATCAGCAGTCTGCTCAGCCTCCCCTTCCATGAATAAGCCCGCACTGCAGGGGAAGGCCATCGCAGAGGCTCAGGACTGGTACCTGCACTGTGGATTTAAGCTTCTGGCAGCTGGAGTGCGCTTGTGCAAACACACGGTGTTTGAACTGAAACAGAATAAGCAGCGAAAAGGTGTTTTTACAGCTTCTTATCTCTGACAAGTACGATCAGCCGCTGCCATTGTATTTCTTCATTTTGAGAGAATTAGCTTTGACGATAATGCATAGTTTTTTTTTTTTAGAAACTTTCAGCAATTTTCTGTCAATGCATGAATAACTTACCAATAAATAAAATATTTGCTTTACAGAAATATCCTTTTAGATGGGAAATAAGCCGATCCATTTCCAAAAGGCAACATAGGTAACGATAAAACAATAGCAATTATACCAATTATATAAGATAAAATCTTATTAGGCAGTAGATAAGAGTAGAATAGCTAAAGTGGCAGTAATAACCAGCAGGATTAAAGAGGTATAAGGAAAAAAATGAACTGATAACCTAAAGCTGAAGAGGGTTTTAAAGGATGACTAAATAACTTCACTTTCAATTTCACACGCTTATTTTTGTCACAGTGTGAAATTCCCACTGAGATTTTGCAATATATCCTGCAACAATTAATCAGATCTGTTCTTCCCAGCAAATGCTTGTATTCATGATTCATTTTTAAACGTAGAAAATGAGAAAAAAAACGACAATGAAGCCCATGTCTAAACAGCACACGCATGGCAAACGTACTGTAGAGCAGTTTGTAGGGCTTTAAAAAGGACAGGTTTGACTGGTCCTTATCTTGCTGGCTTTTGAACATAGCCTTCAGCAAACTATTGTTTCAGAATGATAGCCTGGGGGTACAGAGAAGGCATGAATTAATTTTTACAAAAAGAAGTGAGTTCTTGCCCTGTAGGAAAATGGGGCCCAATGGGAAGAGGTTTTGTTTTTGAGGATGAGTTAGTAACACCTGACTGACGTGGAATTGTGAGATCTACTCATGCTCGCTACCTCCATTTTAGGCATCTATAAACCAAAAAAAACAAAGCATAAAAAGAACCTCTAATAAAACTGCAAAACATTTAGTGATATCATGTTAATGGTGTCTTATTTCCAATATAAAACTGCTTTTTAATGATACACAATCATATAATATAGTCAGTTTTCTAGCTAATCTGAAGCCAGTATTACAGCAGAATCTGTATAATAGAATGCCTTTTATAAACTTTATTTTATTGTAATTGAGACTTAACAAAAAAGTTATAAAAGAAATGTAAAAACACTGGCAAACTGTCCTTTTCCGTTGTATTTATAGGTTTTATTATAGTGTGGACTGCATTGTGCAGGGAATCGTTTTGAAACTTTAGCGTACAGCAAACGTTAACATAAAATGAAATAACTGAGAAATAAAACAGATCAAATATCAAGCAAATTTCTTTGCTAGAACTACTAGGATTGTTAGACAATTTCCAGACTCTTGGATTAAAATGGATTAAGCCTATGTCATTGAGGAATCATTTAAATGGTACATTGACCTGTAGGTACCTAGGGAGACTTCCCTGTAACATCCGAACGCTTCAAAGCTTATTAATATGAAATTCCACTGGAGCCACATGTGCTCTAAGCTTCCAGCACGCCGCTGTTTTCTGTCTTCATGTACAGGCAGATAAATGATGTTTTGAGATACGAGGCCCTTCCTTGCGAATATTCTTATGTGGGTGATGATGGCATATACTAAGTGATCGTGTATAAGGACTGGAATGGTCCTCTGTGCCTTCTGATGGCAAGTTTGTAAATCGTGTAAAAGTCGAGTTTTGAAGTTTTTATAATCGGAATTGCTGGATACTTATTGCCAATATACTTGCTCTTATGCATCAACTTTTATCCTTTTCATGCAGCATTTATTGTGAAACCTGATATTTTCCTGTGAGTTACAGTCACAATAATTAAGCTATCAGTGAAGTTATATATTGTTGCTGTCTAATGAAAACTGTATGTGTCTACTTTTTGATGATTGTGGCTTTTAACTATAGATGGAATACAGCCTTTTTCTTCTGTCTGCTGATGTTTGTGATCCAGGAGATGTTTAATGAAGTCATATTTAACCAATATTTATGTTTGTACTAGTTAACATTTGTATTCATGACAGTCATTTGTATCGATTAACTTATATCGCTAACTTCAACAACTTAATCCTGATAGCTAGATAGCTACTTAACTAACATCATTGCTAACTGTGAATATAACGCAAGATCTTCATGACATTGACATGTTTTCCTTGCTGACAACATTCCATGTAAGTCCATTTAAAAATTTAAACCTTTACTGATGGCTGCATAAAGATACTATTTGTGAGGATAAGGGTGTCTCCTCACATTCTTCTAGGTTTGTTTTGTAAAGCAGTTTCTAAGAAAATGTGTTTTTTCACATTGCTGAAATAATGGATTTTTGGAGATTCATGTTTTTCATCAGACAGCAAAGATATGATATCTAAGGTATATATGCAGGTAAGCATGTTATATCTAACATGCTTACCTTGATCTGCATCCTTAGTAATAAATAATAAACTCACGGTGGCTCAGATAACTATATTTCCAAAATATTTCCAAATGTACACATACGAGAGTGAAAAATAACCCAGATATCCAGCATTCACCAACTGGAAGGGAAGAAGAGGTTTAGAGGTGGGATTTACTTGACATAACAGAGTTTCGACCTCTGTGGCCACAACAGCGTGATCACTGAATGACTAGGATGTCCTCACCCATGTGAGGTTGGCCACATTTCCATCAAGATGAGGATGGCACACCTGACCGCACAGACTTCTGGTAGGACACGGTGGTGAGATCTTTGAGACAAGCCCAGCTTTAGACATGAACACTCCAGCTGGCTGGTCAGCACTTAACAACCCGACCATCAAGCCAATCCAATATATATATTTATACCATTATAAGTATTTCTATTTAACGAAGGGTCAGAGAGTCTTTCTTCTACTGATATATTCTCAACAGAAATTACAGAAATAATTTTGCCCGTTCTTCATTTGAATGCCTGGCAATTCATTCAATTTATTTGGTAGCTAAAATTAGCACATACGCCATGGAATGCTATTTGTTTTTCTGTAAAAAAAAAAAAAAACAGCACATAGGTCCTGAACAGCACATTTATGAGATTGAATTCTGGAATGAATGAGGGGAGCAGATTTTTCCGAGGCTTCGCCTGCATGCATCTGAGTGCACATGTCTAATCACTGACTTCCATGAGGGGCGACAGCCACGCCCTCTAGCAAAAGAAAGGGCCTGCATTCCTCAGCTTTGAGCTGAAAATGGCTGCAGACCCAAGAGCAAGTGACAACCTGCTGTTCACGCAGTAGGCTGCCTCCAGCGGGCTCTCGGGTTGGGGTAGAGGCCGGGCCACGCTTCCAGTACTGACAACACCACTGCCAAGCAGCCCGGACCACTGCACCAGCCCCAGCTAACATGTTTGCGCAGGTTCAGCTGGCACGAGGAAAAAAAAGTCAGACAAACAGTACACCTGTTTACATCTTGCATGCACATACCCCTGGAGTGAGCAATCACTGCATGCAGCAGGGGCTCACTGTGCCACCTTTGCCACCCCTGTCTGCCGCTTCACAAGCATTTTCACATTTATTCACAAGCATTCTGCACTATATATCTTAATATAGACCACAAATACCGAAAGCCTGAACTACTAAGCAAAATTTTATGTATTCATCTAAACACATTTATAGGTTCTTGGACTGGCTTTTTTATCATTATATTTTAAAGCAGTTTAGCTTAAGCAACTGCAGCTTGCATTGATTATTACACTAAAATCCAAAACATTATTGAGAGACATAATTCCTATATGATAGTAACCACATATAATAAAGTGTAATGTCTAAATAAGCACAAAAAAACAAATGTGACTATACTTACTGAAGCATCACAGATGTACTTTGTTATTGAATAATATTTGATATTTGTATCTTCTAAGACCACAATATTTGTATATACTGTGTACCCTGTATAATGCACACAGTATATTTCTCTAAGTTAAGAAGTTGAAGTTTAATGTGTTGTAGCATTGGTTAAGCTTTCAAAAGCTGCTTTCTTCCTAAAGACTGAATGCCCAAATGATTTTGCCTAAAGGTACGACTTTCATTAAACAAATATAGAAAAAATACGTAAGAATAAGGAAAATATATACCACCTAAGAAGGTTATTCACCACTCTGAACATGATTTTATTTGATGGCTCCAGAGCAAAGATTAATGATTTGCTTAAAAATGAAACTGGTTTTTCTTAGCCATGTAACTGACCTGTTCGAAGAGTATAAATTGAATGTACGTGTTCAAAAGGTATACATTTTAATAAATGAGTGATGCCAAAATGAGACAAATAATGATTTTTGCAAATAATCGACTATGTCATGAAATATTTTAATTAATTCAGGTGAACAAAGCTGAGAAGACATAAATGTCCCTCCGAAATGAGGAGAGAGAAGTTTAATCAGTTTGGGTTTTGGAAAAAAAAAGTCAGTCATCAGTTACGGGGGCCTCTATCGTTAAACTCGTTATCGTTTAAGACAGGAGGGAAACAGGCAACATCGACAGATAGGTGGAAATGATCAGTCAAGAATTTCTCAGTCGCTGTAACCCCAACTTTCCCAGCACCTACACATAACTGTAAAATCTGGGGTTATGGAGCATAAATGGTGGTCGTGATAGTGCCGCCCCGTGGGGGGGGGGGGCGCCCCCCCCCCCCCGCCCCCCCCCGCCCGCCCGGCCGGGGGCGGCGGGGG
>JAODLD010000088.1:9849525-9864082 GCA_026781065.1 Mormyrops boulengeri | reverse complement strand
AGAGAAGCTTGTCAAGACTGGGGGGGAACGTGGATTAATCAAATAGATCATATAGATAATCAAACTTCGGTTTAAAGCACCTCGAACCTGCCCAAGCCTGCACTCTATTGCGCTGCTACTACAGGCCCGCCACGTGTTCTGAGTCCTAGAAAAAAAAACACAGAACCCAGCCTGGTATCAGTAGCAATAAGGCACAGGTGAAGTGAAGGAATGGGCTGTTCACTTGACTCCTTCCCATATGGAGGCCTCCACCATACCCCACCCCCGTTTGACTTCCCCGCTCTGATCTCTCATTATCGGTCCCCACATGCTCTCAGCACAGTTGACATTTATCTCATTCAGAATCAGCAGTACCAAAATGAACCCCTAGGGCTTCAGTGAAATTTAACGGGCAAACAAGGACACGCCGCTTTCAGTCTTGTGATGAACATCACATGACAAAAAAAGAAATCATATGATGCACACACCAATCAGCATGCAGGGAGAGGCGGAGGGGGACAGTGAGCCTGGAGCCAATCCCAAGACGCACAGGGGACAACACAATCTCACAATCACACACACAATCACACACACACAGTCACACATCACGGGTGATTTATATACACCAGCCTCAGGATATCACAGATCAAATTTAAATATATGTATAAACTCATGATCACACAATGGGTCAGTCAGTTTACAATGGCTCCTCCTACAGTTTGAAACTCCTGCACGACAGTAATAGGGACATAGGACGCCAAAGGAGAACTTTGGTGATGGTGACTCTCAACCAATCAACCTGTTAATTGCTCCCAGAGCTGAAGCTTTACAGTCTGTGCTGGCCATTATAGCTAAGGATGAAGACAACTGTCAACGAGCTGCGTCCGCTGCTTTACCCTAACTGCTTTACTCAGGTCCTCAAGGTACTAGCCCTGCTGACTTCCCAGCATTCCTTCACCTATAAGCCAAGTGTGAAACCTCTGTGGCCAATCAGAATCAGTAATTATTATACTTACTACCTGGGAGAAATGAAAACACGGCCTGGATTTGGAATTGAGGTGCAGAGTTGAATAGCCCTGCTCTAATATCTAATATGTAATAGAGGTAGAAGCCTGGCTGGATTTCATACATCAAGTAATATAGTGAACCAGCTATATAAATATAATAAAGCTATATGAAGTAATTATCTGTCTATCTATCTATCTATATCAATGTACAAGTATATATATTTTTAATCGCTTCTTGATTTAATGGCTTACTATTCAGAATAAAGAACAAGGTCAAGCACTGAAGCTTTCAACATCCAGGTTGCTTTCATCTTACAGAAACATGCCTTTAACTTGCAAGCAGGATGCAGGCAGAGTAATTCATTTATTTTACAATAAGTTCAAGGTAGAAGTCTCCCTAGTGCTGGTCCGTGGTCCAAAACCTCAGTTAGACCATGTAATTGGGAACTATTCTCATTCACCACAACATAAATGAGGGAAAAAAATAGAATTTGGCTTGTAACATTTCCTTTTAGACTGAAAAAAGCAAGGCTTACTTTTTCAGATGGAGTGTTGGAAGAAATGGGGAGCATACGAGGCTGACAGAGGAAGCAGATAGCACCTGTCAGGAGAATCGAAACCACCTGTCTCCTCGGGGGGGGTGGCAGGCAGCTGGATGTGGGGAGAAGAAAAGAAAAAAAAGAAAAACAAAACGCTTCATCTCTTGTTTTAAAAAAAAAAAAGTTTAATTCAACCCAGCTCTCTGCTATTGGACAGAGGAAGCATTTGCGGGGGGCGGGGGCTGGAGGGAGAAGACCACCTGATAGCATAATTATTTACCCTGTTATAAGTGGCTGTGAACACTCGCCAGGCTCCGCAGAATCAGATACAGTCCGGGGATGTCCTAGCTGCCATTTCTTCTGTGGTGCTGGCTGATTCGGACCACACTGGACATGACGGTTTGGACTCTGTGAATGTTTACTTATGATTGTGTGGTGGATGAGTTTTGAAAGTGAAAGATACTTGTAAGTAAAGGTGCTCATGGTGGATAAATGAAATGAAGTGACATTACATAAAAGGCATACAAGGCCAAATGAATAGAGTGCCAAAACAGTGACGTAACAAAAACGATGATCTTCAAATATGTAGTTAATTTAGTTGCAAAGGTTTCAGCAAAACCGACACCATCATCAAATTATAGATAATATACCATTATAAAAATTCATCTTAAGCAGAATTGTGTCATTTGTCTTTGGGTTAAATACACACATTTTTAGATTTATATGATTCAAACAAAATATTGCTTTAAGATAAGGTCTTGAATGTTGCCAGTTTGAAAAGCAATGCATGAAGTAATGTTGAACATGTTCGTCACTAATCTTAGCTCTGTCATTGGTTAAAAGTTAAATGTAGGCAAGTCTGAAAAACTGATTGGTCCCCTGTCCAGTTCAAGCCACATTCATACTACTGGGAGGAGAATGACATAATTTTAAACTCAGGTCCTTTCACCCGGTTATTTAAACAGGAAGTGAGAAGATTCTATTTAAGATTCTATTTATGCTCAAATTAACATAAAAATGTACAGAAAAATACTTACCACATGGTTTTATTTATCTTTATCCCTGCTATGTAATTATAATGAAAAATGGAGACTGTTTGAGCTTGGACAGGATTTTTCAATAAAGCCTGAAAGGGAGGCTAGTGCAGAACTTTGGAGTAACACAATAGTCAGTACAAATATCAGTGTCTGTTTCTCTCTACAATTAATGTCACCATGTTGCATGTGTCACAGTATGTATGTAACAGATACAGTTATGCACTATTATTCACAGATCATCAACCCAATGTTACGTTGTTAACATGGACGTCGTTAGGTCCGATCACTATAGCCCTGAATATTTTAAACCTAGCCCTGGGTATCTTAAACCTGGCCCCTAGTATTTTAAACCTTGCCCAAAACCTAGCCCCAAGTATCTTAAACCTACCCCCAAGTATTTTAAACCTAGCCCTGAGTATCTTAAACCTAGCCCCGAGTATCTCAAACCTAGCCCCTAGTATCTTAAACCTAGCCCCGAGTATCTTAATCCTGCCCCCGGGTATCTTAAACCTAGCCCCGAGTATCTTAAACCTAGCCCCTAGTATCTTAAACCTAGCCCCGAGTATCTTAAACCTAGCCCCAGATATTTTAAACCTAGCCCCGAGTATCTTAAACCTAGCCCCGAGTATCTTAAACCTAGCCGCTAGTATTTTAAACCTAGCCCCAAGTATCTTAAACCTAGCCCCGAGTATTTTAAACCTAGCCCCAGGTATTTTAAACCTAGCCCCGAGTATCTTAAACCTAGCCCCGAGTATCTTAAACCTAGCCGCTAGTATTTTAAACCTAGCCCCAAGTATCTTAAACCTAGCCCCGAGTATTTTAAACCTAGCCCCGAGTATTTTAAACCTAGCCCCGAGTATCTTAAACCTAGCCCCGAGTATTTTAAACCTAGCCCCAAGTATCTTAAACCTAGAGCCTAATGTCAACCTTCCTTCAAAGAGGCAAACTTTCTGGTGGGAATTCATAAGGAGGTGAACAACATGAAATGAGAAGAGTTTGGCTCAGCACTACCTCTGAAGCCCGTAAGAGGCTTGTTCCTGTCATCTTCCTGTCTTTAGCCCAGCTGGCCCTTATTTCCCTTAACAGACTCTTAGTACTTACCATAAACCGCTTCAATAAAATATCCAGCTGTAAAGTATAAAATCATATGCTAGATATTCTGCTTTGGATAGATCCCTTCAAAAGATCCTAACCGTCTCCACAGAGCTTGTGCTTAACACAATACCCTTATAGAAATGGCATATTTTATGTATCCCTACGCACCCAATACCTTAACTTGTTTTGTTTACATTCCAAAAATATTTAAAATAGACATTTCTGTTTCACTGAGTTTTTCTGATTTTTTTTTTTTACTCTTCCCCATCGGCCCAGACCGAGATAAGCAGTTGGAAGATGACTGGACAGGTGGATGTGAGATTAGTGGGGGGAAAATAATTGGAGAAAGTCACACAATCATACGCTACTGGTGATTCAGAGATATCTAACCACTGCCAGTAATTTTGGACAGTGGGAGGAGCACGAGCACAGAAAGAGCATGCAAATGTAACACACACAACGAGCTGGGAGCAGGAAGTCAACATATAGCCCCTTAGGTGTGAGGCCTTCATACTACTCTAATAACACTCAAGAGGCATAAACTGTAATAAAATGAGGAGGGGGCAGTCCAAAACTTTTAAATTGGCCAGATATTCTTCCACAAGAAACGGTAGTTTTATGCAGTGCCTTTGCCCTGGGGCAGAGAATCTTTGGCAGTGCCACTTAGGGTTCATACCTCTTTAATGGGCCTATATGCCCAAAAATCCTTTAAATCAAAGTCCCTCACCCCAACAGCTAAGTCTCTTCACAAGCTCATTTCTACATATTAAGAAAATAAATAGTAACTTCACCTTACTCCCTCCGGACATTTTAAAGCGTGAGTGTTCTAAGGACGCTGGTTAAAATTCCAAAAAGACACTCTAAAATTGCTCAGAGTAATGGAGTTGTGTATTGTAAGCACTGTCCTCCTATATTAATATGCCATTAGTGTTGTTGATTTTTTCCTTTTGAAAATGTACAAAGTGTAAAACTTTTTAATAATATGTTCAAATAAGGACACTTGAGTCACTGCTAATATTTTGTGTTTGCAATGTTATCTTCATCTGTGTGGGTATTTAAAGAATAGCAGACAAGCGGAACAGCTTTGAGATTGTATCTTAAATTCTGAGCTTTTTTTTTAGAAGTTGTACCAATGAGTCCCAGATGGGATGCTTAATTTTTTTTCTGGGCTACATTTGGCACATTTTTGGCAAATTTCAGCAGACTATTTTATAGGTGGAAAAACTGCCCCTTTGACAGACATACAATTAAATAACTATTCATTCTTTATTAATTGAGTATGAAAACTCTTTAAGCAGAAGTACTTCCATTTCAGAGACACAGGTGACTCAGGCAGTCGTGATGATCTACATTTGTTCTCTAAGGTACATGAGGTACATCTCTTGAGAGTGTCTCAGAGAGTATTTATTTAACTGTAATACCTGCTGACACTTGCCTTAAATACCAGTCTGAATTGCCAAAAGCTGGCATCTGACTTTAAAAGATAACCTGCAAATAGATGAAGACGTCACGTTTTTAAAGAAAAGGTTCTGCAACATGGACTCTAAGCTTTTCCCTTTTTTAAAACCGGAGGAGTCATGCGGTACTGTAAATATTCTGCATGCGCAATTGTATTTTTGCATATATTAAACTGTTTTGCAGTTTGTAGGTTTTGCTTATATGAAAATGATCAACTGTCCCACAGACCTGGCGGTGTCCGACATACCCTCAGCAAATGATTCGGATCAAGGACAGCATTCTACAGAAAGGAGCCGACTCCGCAGATCTGTGGCCATACACAAATACGCAGATCATACAGCGTATCAAATACAGGAATCCCCCTTTAAAACCCATAGCTTTGACAGCTGCCCAGCGACAAAGGCTGGCCGAAGCATTTACACGCGAATGCAACAGAAGATGCAGAGGCTCCGTGTTTACATGCACGCTGCGGAGCGTTATTTAAACACCCGGTATTCTTTGCATAAAAGCGCGTTGCGACATAAAGCATGCACGTACCGCCACGTGTCATACAGAGTTACTATTTCAAGATTTAAATGAAGCAATTATGGAAAATGTGATTTGGTTTCTCATTCGGCTACGCCGGCGTCCAGCTAGTACGGCACGTCTGAGGTCTCCAGTCGCCCACAGCAAGAGCTCCGGGATGCAATGCCAATTTATTCAAATTACTGCTGGCTCCACGGTAGCACCCACCATGAAGCCAAACTGAACCCCCGCCCCAGCCTTCGCCTTTTAAGCACCAGTTTAAAACCGTTTCAGCGAGGTTTGTTTTTACGGCCGTGACGTCAAAACGATTCTAGTGTTCGCTGGCGAGAATTTGTCCGACTTAATGTTATGAGAGCAAAGAGGGTATTTTATCTTCATGGGAAAGCTCTAGGACCTGTTTTCAAACTTAAATTAAATGACTAATGCCTACAGCTTAATAGCGTGTGGAATGTTTTTTTTTTTGTTTTTTTTTTCTTTCTTTAATATACTGAAAGCATGCCCAGAGTGAAGCCACATTAAAGTCCGTTTTAAAACGTAATCAGTTTTAATCACCAAAGAGATACGACTGCAATTAATCAACGTATATAGAGCAGTGGTCGTCTATTTCTCAAAATCAGGTTTACTTATTCCGAGTGTCCCTCAGACCTGACATATATGCCGGCAGTACCGTGCAGGTTAGTGGCGTAGCTCATAGGGCTAATCTCAGGGAGGGGAATGGTATTACAACTAAGAAGGAGGTAACCCGCGCTGGAGAAAATGCCCAGCCTCATAAATGTGTAGAATTAAGAAAAACACAGACCTGTAGTTCTGTACATTATCAGAATTAGAGAAATGGAGGACTATCCTTACCCAGGAGCATGGTAATAGGCTAATACAATTAAGTTTTAGAATGTTTTTATTTAGCATAGTCTAATAATAAGGGTCTTTAATTGGATGCTAAGAATTGGTTAAAATGAAGCATAATTAATTAAGCAGTGTTGCATAAAAACAAGGGATGCAGCAGTCAGATTGTTTCAAATTTATATTTTTTGTCGATGACCCTGCACTGGATAAACGGAAATGATGGACAGATGGATGTTTGTTCATTTATTGAACTGATGAATCTCTGTGTCTTGACTTTTGTTTCAGTAAATCTGCAAATTCATCGCCGGCTAAACTGGATACGGCAGAAGTGTCGGGGTGTAAATCAGCCCAAGTTGGAGTAGTACGATCCTGCAGATTTACGTCATGAAGCTCTTGAAGCCTGTTTTAATTTAGCATGATGCTTTATCAAATTAGCTGAGCTGGGATTGCCAGACCCAATGTGGTATTATTTATGTATTAATTTGCCAGTTCACTGTAAATTTCAAAGGGTCAAAACAACTCGTTAATTTAATATACAGCTCCTGGCTTCAGCAGCAGATGACATATGAATCGGACGTAACCATGGCCTGAGGCATGGAATTCTACACCGAGTTACCTGCGAGGTTTTACGCTAACATATCTGACTGTATATGGTGTCTGTATATAAAAAAAACAATATGTCTGAAATGCGGGGTCGCCGCCATTACCGCAGTGGCCGCGCACTGCTGGAGACCAGGGTTTGAGTCTCCGCACCGCCTCTCTGTTTGTGGAGTTTGCATGTTCTCCCCGTGTCATCGCGAGGTTTGCTCTGGGTTCTCTGGTTGTCCCTCACAGTCGTAAACACGCTAGGCTGCCAAATTGTACGAAGGTGTGCGCGTGTGTGAATTGTGTTTGTGTACCCTGTGATGGCTGTGGCGAACCGCCCTGGGTTATTTCCGGGGTGCAGACCCCCTTGATCCTGCATAGGACAAATTGTATAGAAAATTAATGAACGCTTGAAATGCTGAAACATTATGGTGTTTTCTTCTGAGTGTTTATTTTCATATGTACCACTCTGCTGCAGGTAATGGTAATAATACCAATGAGGGATTTAATCTTATAAATAAAGGAGACAGAGAGGCATCATTGACAGGACAAAAGGTGCACATGACTGAATTAGCTGAGCTGATGCTGTCAAACACCATAATTTCCATCAAAAACCGAACATCGGTAAGTGTTAGTGACACATTCACCTTGGCCAGAATGGGAATATTGATTTCATGTATTGCCACCTTTAAACAGTGTTGGTAATGTTTTGTCATTTTCTCTCTCACGTGAGGTTTTTTCTTCATAATTTCTGAGACTCCTGGTCAGAGTAGCCTTGTCATATTTAGCACTTGTTTTTAAAATATCGCTCATCTTTTAATTTTCCATTCCTTACCCTTGCAATACCTTTCCTCATGATCATTCCACAGAATCTCCAAGTGGAACAAACCTTTCAGTGCCCTTACAATGTCTGCATCTCCACAGACACCACACCTATCTGCACAAAGAGGCTTTGAATGAATCCTTTTCTCCAAAGTCAGTTCTCCAGTGGAAAGCAGCTCCTTTAGCCACAAAAATGTTTTCTTGCGGGTGTAAGCATTGATGTCATTGATGACTGGGCCCTGCAGAGGCTAGTGCATGTTTGCTGATGAGGTTCATGACATGTTATCAAGTACAAACCTTAGTCGGACCAACTCTTCCAATCTGAGTCATATTACGCATGTTGTAACCCCTCATCCAGCCATGAGATTGAGAACTTCCTGTTGTCCGCTAAGTTGAATTCTAGCAATATGCTACGGTTCATTTTTCTGTATGTGAATGGCACTGGTGTGTAAGGAGCAGGCGTGAATATCCAATCATTTGTACAGCAATTAGTTATTCCTTCTCGTTCCATTCACCCGTCCTCATGCCACAGACCCACCCACGAACCACCTGCTCAGGAACGTTAGCTCACACAGCCTCGTTTTCTTTTAACATGTGCTCCGAGGAGGACACGAACACGAGGAGGGAAAGCATCTGTCCTTGTCAATATTTATAGCTAGCAGGGAGCGAGTGCAGCTAGCATGGCGTAAGCTCAGGATCTAGGCATTACAGCAGGTGACGCACCAGCCACCGCGGCATGACATTTGCTCGAGAGCCGGCTCATTGACCGCTTACTAGTAACCTTTGATTTACTAAATCCAACTCGCTGAACAACCTTGAAAATGCTACAATAAATAAAAACAAATTCAATATGCGGGATGCGAAGAGGAATTAGGTAGCTGTGGACAGTAGCTATACGTTTCTCAGGAGGACCTGCACATTTATCACCCCTTGAGAAAGTATTTCATCATAGGCTTTTCTAGTACATGTTCACAGATGCCTTCACAGTACAAACTAATAATTTAAACTTGTAGTCAATGACGTCAAGGAGCTTTAAGAACTGTTTCTCCTGCGTGGCTCAGATTGAATGTTTGGATTTATCTGATTGGTACCATGTAGACCGTCATCTTTGAGCTATCGGCTGCGTTGTAACCCTGGCAACGACAGAGGCTTGGCATTGCACTGAGCGGTACAGGATGTTTGTTTGTGGGGGGGACTTAATCACAATGCTTGAGTCAAACCCGGCGCCTGTGAGGCAGGTGCTGCGAGGCCCGGCGGGTTGGGCGACGCTCAAGGCCGGCGAACGGCTCCGTGAGTCACCTGATGCTAATTTTTTTTGCGGAGGCTTCCCCTGGCACCGGTGAACTCAGGATCAGGCCAGCAGGCGGGGAGGACTGTTCAGGACTGGCGGCGGAGAGGAAGAAAGAGCAGTCCCGCAGATCAAACAGCGGGCCGGCAGACAATGGCGTGGGAGGCAGCGGACAGGAAGCCGTGGCAGGCCAGGAAGGACACTGCCCTAGCTCTTCCGCTGACCGGCCCCTCTGCCTGGCTCCTTCGGATGACACGGCACAGATCCTGTTTTCCACTGCCCCGGCCTTCCATTGTGCAAGCCGAAATGGGGCAAATAGAACAGCGTGTACCCTTTATAGATCAGCTCATCAGCGCGCTAACTCAACTCACATGCAGTTTCACGCTGAGAAAATAATCGGGGCTGGACAACCCTGGTGAGACTGAGAGAGCAGACATTGGGATACGATGATCGTAAGGAAGCATAATGAAATTAATGATCCATGTGAAAGAAGCAAAATCTATTCTGTACCATTTGCTTGGGGGCGTTTCATTATTATTCGTGTGAAGACACCGTTTATGTGATGACACATGGAAATAGAGTGATATTTGTTTAAAAAAACATGATCTCTGTGTGTCTGTCGTATCCAATTTGTCAGCAGAGTGAAAGTAGCAATGAGACAAATAGAAATTATATTGTTATTATGTAAATATTTGTACCTAGTAACATATCACATAGTCAAATAAGATAAATTAGCGTACTGATTGTGATATTTCCAGTGGGAACAGATAGAACAAAATAGCTAGCTGGCGGTTAACCAAGAGGATGTGTGACTGATCCGTGCCCGGGGAGGACTTTACATTCCAGTGAGAAAGTGTGCGAGAAGGTTTGTGTTTGTGTGTGATTGTGTAAGCAGAAAGGATGTATGACCTAGAGAGGAGCTGTATGTAATGCTTAATCGGCTCTTAGCCGCGGGCCGCCACACGTGTGCAGTGGATAAATGCAGTTTGCTTGTCTTTTTTTTTAGGGCAAACTTTTCCTCCCACTGGAAGGTGAACCAGCACTGAATGAGGTAATACAGGAAAAGGATGCCAGTGTCCTAACCCACCCCCGCACAGCTCCACAGTGTTACCCCTGTCAGCCATCTTTAATACTCCCTGAGGAATACTCCCCTCCTTCTCCCCAGAGTGGTATCATCCAGCTATCTATGGATGCTCAGTACCCCCTACTGGGCTACAGAGTAATAGTTTCTTCTGGATCATCTTTAATTTAGCCCATTCAATTATTCTTGGCTTGCCATTAATGAGAATATATTTCCTATCATGAACTCTGGGGCAAAGATAATGCAATGTAACAAGATACCATTTAACATTAATTTTTAATGTGCATTTACACTCTATTGACAGTAGGCACAAACCACAGACACTGTGAGTATAAGATTCAGTCAGTGTAGCCCATTATAAAAGGCCTAGAAAAGTTTGTTACTTTTCTTGACCTACGTAACTATATTCTTATTTAATTTTAATATTATTGTTGCTAACACAGTACTTCTAGCTTATATTTTGAAAGCTTTCATGTAATAGTGTACTGCACAAAGGTATTATGGGTAAAAACGTAAAGCAAATGTCACTTGAGACAATGTTTCCTCAGAAACTCATCTACTGGCCCGATTTCTTAACCAATCAGGCAGAATCCTTCCCAGTTCCCAGCCCCGGATGGAGGAATGCAGGCCAGGCTTCCCAGCATGACTGTGTGAGACCCCCGCGAGTAACTCCATTCTCAGGGCCAGTGTGTTCACAGTGCGAACATAGGTTCTGCTCTTAATCTTGGAAGAATGGCTCCGAAAACTCTTCATCATGCATTGACGTCACCAAAGATCCACGTCTGTTCAGTATTAAAATTACTTGGGGAATACACTGTCAAACTGTCTGTTACCCCACTTCAGGGTTCCTAGGAATAATGAACTTAAGCGTGGCTCCAGTGAAACCCTTTGCGCTACCTAATGCATTCCACTTCGAAATGGTTTTTCTTTTTTTTCCCAGCAACGGCGAGTGACGTCAGCGGTACTGACGAAGAGGTGATTTAGACATTTTGGCTTTGAGGCCACTGACGTATACGAACTTCAGACGGATCTCGGCGAATTACGTTTGCCCCAGTTAAAACTCCAGCTGTAAAGCTTTTGATGGATGTGTGTAATGCATACAAATGTGCTTGCCTGAAATTAATACAGCTGCAGTCATTAGTGTTTACGGGCAGGACCCAAATGAGATGTTTCAAAACATTCTGCCCTTTGCCCTTCAGAGCAAAGCCTGAAAGAATGAATCAAGAGTCCCAAGAGGTTAAACATGAGCGTAAAGGTACATTTTTGAAATATTTGGTTTCACAGTAAGTTTCCTATGTTCCCCTCTGTATCTCCGGTCCACCCCCCCACACACACGCATACACACACACTCACACTCACGGCGCCCCCTGTGTGAGATTGGGGTTTGGTCAGCCATGCTCGGCCGGTGCCGAACCTCCTTTACGCTGGGGGCCATAAATTCCCTGCAGGGTCAGTGGGGGGTGGCGGTGGTGGTGGGGGGGCTATGTCTGTGGCAGTTCCCTGCACATCTGTGCATTCACTCAGCCGGGCTGCCAGACCAGACGCCGGGCCGGGAGGTGGCACGAGCCAACCCGGGCAATGCAGGCTACCTGAAAAATTCAGAGTGACCGGCTTACTGGAGACAAAAGAAGCAGGCTGATGGGGACCCTCCATGGAATCCTCTCAGACTCTGTAGAGGTTTGATGTTTGATGACTGAGCACTGCGGGTGGATGTGATGATGAATATCCTTCATCTATATTCCATTCATATCACGCGAGGTATCGCGGTTCCTGAGCCGCCGGGCGACTCGGCGGTAACACGTCCCAAAACGCAATGAGAAACAGCCCCTCACGCCCCCAATCCCCCCTCCCCTCCCGCTTAGTTGAGACCAAAGGCATCTCTCGCGGGTCTTGACGTCGCTCTTGAGGAGGATGGAAAACTGCAGCTTTAAGAGCAGAGTCAGCGTGGGGCGCGTGGGGGCGGGGCATGGCAGAGCCGGCCGGGTCTAACGAGGCCCTGGCGTCCCCACAGCCATCAGCGGGACCCGAACCAGGCTCTCTCTCTCTTTCTCTCTCTCTCTCTCTTGCTCAGCAATCAGCCTGCCTGTCTTGCTCTAATTGTTTCCAGATTTGTGTGGGAGGTCAGGCCCCGGAGTGCTGCTCCATGCCAAGTTTATAAACAGAGCAGTGTTTCCAGATGGCCACTGGCTCCAGCCTGGCTAGCAGGTTGATTGGGACCAGAATAATAACAGGTGGAGAGCAGACAATGGATTCCTTGACACTTTTTCACCTCCCTTGTGCGCGCACACTCGCTGACACACACACACGCTCCTGCATACAAACACACACACACACACACTCACACAGCAGACCAACAGCCTGCCTTATTCTCCTAAACCACAGATACCGCTAACAGCAGTGGTGAAATGCTGTACTTTTATCCAGAACAAAAGGGCAAACAGCATTCCCAGAACTGTGTAAGCGGTTATGCAGCCTGTACCTCCTTCTATGGAGAGCTGAAGCTTTGGCTGTGGAGGGAGACTGTAGAATGGTGTTATGAGTGAGTCCTAGAAAGAGCGATATTTCCTGCATTTGTGGACTGTGGAAAGTCTATTTCAGGCTGCTGTTTACAGGCTTTGCTTTAAACCTGCCATGGTCAAATCGGGTGCGTGTTTTTAGAAAGACTCTGCAGTTTTATATGTGGTCTGATGTATGAATAACTTCTTGACGGAACTGGAAACTGAAGTTAGGTGGAGCTTCTTACATGCAGGAATGGATAAGGATGCCACTGGCCAGGTCCTCAGCAAATGTCAAGAGTTATGGGGCAATGTGTGTGACTGGGCTGTGTCCATTTTTGTTTTTCCTTAAGTAAATAGCGTGGGACAAATGTGAAATGTCCATCATGATATTTTATTTATACAGGCAGCTCGCAGCATACATGAAACTGACTTAAGTAAGTCCGAATTTGCACAAAAAATATCCGAGACGCATAGAGTTTATGGAAACGGAAACAGGCAACGTATGCCTGTAATTAAATTTACACTTGATCTTTTCATTTATATATGTTCTTTACTGCGTATTGCGAGTGTATTTTTGGCTGAAGTGTTTTTTATTATAAGGTATCCTGAAAGGTATGGGAAGGCAAAGCTGGCATATTTAAAATCTGACTTATGTAAGGCTTTATGGGACAGACTGCTTATGTCAGTCGAGAACTGGCTGTGTATCATCTATCAATCTATCCACTCATCAATCTTCCAGTTTGGCCTCCGCCAGGAAGCGTAGAGCATGATGGAAGCGGCCTGTGTAGGACGTCGGCCTATCACATTGAATTCATATTATTAATATTAATCATTATTAATAATAAGCATTTCTTTGAGAAGTCTGCTCTAAATGCATTTTATGTGGCATTCTGCCGGCTTTCGTGCATTTGAGTACACGTGTAGCTTTACACACTATAACTAATAATATCTCTCAACTGAAAATTTGACCAGTCAGCATGGCTGCTATTGGTCTCTGAAAAACATGATACCTTTCTGCCTAGACTGAAGGAATGGGGATTCTTCAGGGTATGTTCCAGACAAATGTGAAACCCAACACCCTGCTGGGTATATGGCCCATCTCCAAGTTAGCTAGACCGGGAATGTCTAGCAAGTCATCGAACGTTTATGTCAGTTATCATGTTGACTTATAAATGATAAAAAATCTTTATTGATTCATATTATTCAGAGAGAGTCTTAAAGTGAGGAATATAATTACAAATTGTTTGATAATATGGAAGCCTACACAATCAGGTCAATTATAATGAACATCCGCAGTCCAGCGAGTATCGAGCGATTACCACCAAAGTCGTACATAATTCTGACCACCTCATTCTTCATCCTACCCTCTGATAATCATCCTGAACCTCACTTACAGTTCTGCAGTGGACATCCCATCCTCCAGCGATCATCATAAACCTCAGATACCATTCCTCACCACCTCATAATTCATCATACCCTCTGATGATCATCCTGAACCTCAGATACAATTCTGCAGCACCTCAATGGACACCCTACCCTCCAGCGATCATCATGAAGCTTAGATAACATTCTGTGCAACCTCGGTGCAGACATCCTACATATATTGCTTTAGCTTGGTTTCTCGTGACTGCCAGATCCACATGCCTGCTGTCAGCCAGGCTGGATTGATATGGCTGTTATTTCATTGTGTTTGAAGAGGACGCGTGGGAGAGACCGGGGGGGGGGGGGGGGGGTAACGTAAACCCCTGTAACGGGGGCACCACCACAAACCCGATCAGCCCCACGAACCTCCCCGGGTTG
>JAODLD010000088.1:9834984-9846388 GCA_026781065.1 Mormyrops boulengeri | reverse complement strand
CGTATTAAACCCCGTTTTCCCCGTAACCTGGATTCTCTCGCCTCCTTCCCCGCTCGCCTCCGCCCCAATCGTGACAACACATTGTACTTGTATAACTTCGCATGTGACAAATAAAGAATCTTGAATCTTGAAAAGCATTTTTTCTTGAGGAATAGTCCAATAAAATTTTGTATGACAGCATTTGAAGAAAGATTAAAGCTATCCTCAAGGCGAAGGTTTGTCCTACTCCTTATGAGGTCCTTGGTATTAATATTTTGTTTCCATTGTTTTGTCCATCCTAAGTATATAGATCTCTTATTAAAAATATACTCTGCACCAACAGAGCTATCATGCAATACAATTGTTTTTAAGTGCATAATGTATTTTTTTATATGGTGTATTATGTTTAGTTTAATGTTAAGCTATTGTATTGGACATAATGCACTTTCTATGAGTCGTTTAGCCTTGGGGTCCCCTTGGGCCCTGTCCCAGCAGAAGGCGGCGAACATGTGAGACATACGTGACGTTATCATTTCCCTGAATGCCGTCTACTGCCATTTGCACAGTTTAAAACTCATGTCTTACATGGTTGTTCGTTTCACCTTCTTTTTTTTACATATGGTTTCTGTTTTCATATCAGAGCTGCAGCCTGGAACCAGTGAATTCCCCCAATTAAGTTCTGGTTGGGATCTGGCTGGGATGCAGGGCCTGTTTAGACCACTTTCAGATAATTTATGGTGCTGAAGACTGCCGCCATCGAGGTCTTGCAAGATATCTCTCTGGACCTCATTCCCCCAGGGGGAGGGGGGTGCCATTGTTTCTGCTGCCAAAATCTCTGCTTCAGAGTTTATCCTTCCTGGGGAAAAAGTACACATTTCACTGCAGTGGGCTTACAAGTAGAGAGGAAGTCGTGTCTATGGGTTAAGCGTCACTTTGAGCAAAACTCCCCGATTGAGCAACTCCGGTTTCTCAAGACTTTATCATAATAGTGGATGAGTGTGATTGCCAGAGAATGAGGTGGCTACAGGATGGCTCCACACTCGCATATGAGCTAAACAGCCCCCGATTCCATCTGTTTGTGTTTGTTCTTTATTCCTCTTGGCCCAGAGACACTCAGTCTGAGCATAACTTATTCAGGACTTTATCTGCCAGATCCAATTTGAATTCACCCCTCAGATCCAGGCTTTTATAGTGCAAAGGGGAAATTATCAGCAAAAACGTTAAGGCATCTGGGCAAGATTCCAGATCTAGAACGTAACATAAACTGACCAACAGGACGGAATACTGGGGAAAATTAATAATTGTATGAATGTCACTCTTCGCTTTCAGTTCTGGGTTCATGTTCTCCTCCTGGAATTTTGTGGAAGAGAAGGGCACATTTTCAGAACTTTTTACCAAATAGAATTAGTTTATAGTTGCAATATCCTGGAGATCTCTTACCTGTACAATCCTGACAGCACATGTTGTATAATAAAGACCAAAACACAAGCACAATGAGGTTAGAAAATGGGAGGTCTGACAATTTGAGGCTATTGGTACACTACGTATTCATCTGCTTTAACTTTAGTATGTTATATCCCTCCCATGAGTAATAATTCACAATGTATCTGCTCACAGAAGGTGTCACAAAGTTGGAATTTCACTATAACACGCAAATTCTTGCCAGCAGGGTTAATTTTAAGTATTTAATAGCGTACCATGCCACCTCACGCTTCCTCCCTGAACCCTGAAGCAGGCACGTTTCACAGCGCCGGTTGCCTGAGTTGTTGGGGGAGTTAGCGGACACCTCTAAGCACACCACATATTAAGTGGGCTCTGTAATGGCAGCAATTACGCTCATTTAGGAGACAGAGCAGCCAGCTGAATGGCGGGAGGGAGCACGGTCCTTTCTCAGCCCGCCATGGGCTTTTTATGATATCCCCCAGCCAATCTCATTTGTTCTGCAGAGTTAACAAGACCTGGTTTTCCATGATGCTTTCGCACGCGCATATATTTCACTCCTGCAGAAGCTTGTCTCCAGTAAGTGCTCCGAATGATGAGGGTTTATATGATGCGCAAGGGATCTGGCCCAGTCATGTCGTAGCACCGCTGACGTCACATGGGCCTGAAAAATAAACAAAGGGGCCAGCACTGTCTCCGTCGCATTTGCATTCGTGGATAAGAGACTGTAAAGGAGCAGTAAAAGCTACAGATTTCGATGGAATGCGACTGGGATGAAGATGGAGGGATTAGGACAGAAGGAGGAGTGAAGATGAAAAAAGATCCCTCACAGAGGAGAGCTGGCCAGGTCCAACGAGCATGGGGGGCGGGGGGTGGCTGTCGGGGGCAGGAAGGCCCCTCTTGAGATAAGCCTGGAACAGCCATTTTGGCTTCTCTTATGTGGGGACTGGTGGTTGGCAGGTTCTCCTTAGAACATTTCCACCCCTAATATGTAAAACAAAAAAAAACAAAGCAGAACAAAGACAGGCTTGCAAGAATGGATGGAACTTCTTACAGAATATCTTAAAAAAAACGACTCCGTAAATAGATTTGAAAATTAATTAAGGGGTGCTAGTAGAGAAGACCCAAAAGCCAACAGGACTGATTGGAACCAGAGCGCAGAGATGCTGCGAGGTACCGTATGATTTACACACACGGGGGAATAAAGACGTCTGTTAGCTGGGCGCTCAGCCCAAATAGATCCAATAGATTGGTAAGAGACAATAATAAAACAGGCATGTCTGAAATGGGAATCAGCATTGAGTTTCCCTTTCATTCCTCCTTCAAAGGCAAGCACTATATGTCATCCCTGCAGGAAGAGGGTGCACCGTTTCTACTGTAGATAGGCTTCTATGTGTTTCCATCCTCCTGGCCCCCACCTGACAACTCAGCAATCAAGCCAGGAGGCTATCATCACACCATGTGGGGGATACAGTCAGACTTGAGCTTTTACTGACCCCGGTGCTCAGACAGAGGAAGGGACGGCTCTAAAGTGATGTCAAAAATCATCCCCTGCTGTGTCAGTGTGACCAGGGGGGTGGGGGGGGGACTCTATTTTGCTGCTTGAGGTTTAAAGTGCCATAAGGAAGAGATTATGTTTAATGACACTCTGTGGCTGAGGTGAGATTTGAAACCTGAGTGTGTTGCTCGCCACTTTATCATTGCTGTTCCATCATTACCTTTTTATAATCTCGTTTTCTTTAATTATCTGTGTGTGGTGGGGGGGGGGGGGGGGCAGTCTGAGGTTGCCGGTTTCATTGGCACTGTCACATGACCCCGCGTGACTAATGGATCGGCTCCGGAGCCACCGGCAGCTGTGAAGGCCGCTAAGGATCCTCCAGCCGGACGTGGCGAGGCAGACAGGCGGCGGGATCCTTGTTTTTCTAACCCCCTGTCAAAAAAAAAAAAAAAGCCTCACATTTCTGCTCATTCGGCCACTTGCTTCGGTCCAAGGATTCCTCAGATTTCATCAGGGACAGCACGGTTTCAAACACATCCCCATGCCATGTTAACAGCGCTACGGGCCACGCATTAAAGCCTGGACTCTTGCATTCTTTAATTGGTTTTGATGCCGATTCTGTTAGCGTTTGCATGCCACAGCATGCGCGAACATTACTGCCCTTCGAAACAGGCGCAGGAGATGCGATTGGGCCGTCTGGGGTCTGCCGCGTCACTCGTATGCAGCAGCGTTAGCAGTCGCTGACTTCTTCCAACCCTAGGAGTGTTTACAGAATGAAATCCTCCCAGGGATTTTGGTAACGGGGGTGGAGGGGAGAGCGGGGGCGTGGGGGCTCCTTTCATCAGCTGCTCCCCCGCCCCCCCTTTGGCGGTCGCGGGCCAAGGCCGGCCCCCGTTTCCCAGTAAGTTTACTCGAGTCCAGATGTAGCCCGGCTCCACTGTGGCTGCCCCGTACAGTAAAGCTCCAGCGGAGGGCTCGTCAATCTGTGGGGTAGAGCCACGCTGTCGTCAGCCCCAGCCACTGGCATCGGCGGAAATGTGCGCCGCCGCCGGGCCCCCGGAGGCTGGGGAGGAAGAGGGGGAGGGGCCTTTCAGGGGGCAGTGGGGAGGGGGGACAGCTAATGCCAAAATAAGTCTGAGGAGAAACATTTATAAAACTGCCGCTAAACGTTCGAAGATGTGCGCGTGCTCTTCCTGGTTCTCCCGGGCGAAGCCTCGCTTCTCAGGCGAGATAAGAAGAAAAGGGTCGCATTAATAACGTGAGAGGGCATGAAAATGCAGGGAAACTAAACAGTTTCTGGCAAACGGGGCCTGTCCGTAAAGGCCCTGAAAAGTTAAGTAAAATAAAAATGAGCTACGACTTCCAGCGATAAGGTCCTCTTTCTGCATTATTGATGCAGCGTGTGATGCACTGCAGAGGGAGGGGGGAATAGGCTTCGAACTTGAACGTTTCATTCTGGTTCCTTCGGCGAGCCTGTGGTTGGAAATGCATTAATTCTGGCTCTGCGATGTCAGTGCCAGCTGCTCTTTTAAAGTCACAGACACCCAACACAAACAGAGACAGAATCTCTCCTTAAAGATCAAGCATGATGCTCTGCTTTTATAGAACATGAACGTTCGCTCACTGTCTTGCGTACATTGTAGAACTGCATGACACTGCTACAGGCGATCCGTGCTTGATGCGGAACTACTCATTTCATCTTTTAAAAATTGGAGGATGCTAACAAGCAAATATCACTTACCCAGTGTGTGAAATACCCGTCAATATTCGGGGGGGTCCCCATCTCCGTATTGTTGCGCAATACCGATCTTAAGACCCCCTTAAAATTTTGCTGTTGAGGCTTTCGGGGGGTCTCATGGGTTAATCGGGGGTGTCGGACCCCCCGAAAACCCCCCGTATTTCACACATTGCATTTACCATAAAGAGCTGGGTCTAATATCTCCATGGCCACGACCAAGCCACCCAGTTCTGCACTGCCAACATCATTCCTTTCTTGGGCACAAATACCTTTAAACCTGGGTTTCTGTCTGTCGGAGGTCAGAACATAATGACATAGAACTAGAACAAAACAATTTAGTTCTGCAACTGGTATGTTTAAGTCGTTTATATTGTGAATATAATTACAGGTAATCTCGGCGCTCAAGTGGAGGGGCAGGAATGACACAGGCAGGATGCAGAAACTGGCTTGTAAAATAGGCCCATTTTCCTGTTTTTGGACGCATGTGCAGTGCAGCATTTAAGTAATAATAACAAGTGATGTTAAACTTTGTTGATTTTTGAAAACTGAGAGCTGAGATGCTTGTACGCTTGCACGCTTATGGCACGATCATCAGAGACACTAGGATGTGTGATTTTTGCATTTTCATAAACGTATGTGACGCAAGTAGTTCATTAGCACCAAAACAATGTTGCGTTTTTGGTGAGAGATTCTAACACAACAGACTGATTGATTAATCATCAAAAGAACTTTAACTTTCTGTGAAGGACCTTTTTAAAAAAAAAAAGTTTAAATAAAATGATTTAGTTTAGCAGCTATTCATGAAAGTTTACATATTTACTAATGCTTGTAACAAGCGTAAAAGGCAACATAAAAGGAAGGCATTCGTATTGTGTTTTGTCATGTTTTACCAAAGAAAGCACAACGCAGACAAAAAGAGAAACAGTTTTATTTAGCCATGGTAACTTTAACAACAGGGACCTTAATTTAGCATCTGAAAGATGTGTCATAGCCACAGTGCTGGGTTTTCCCAGCTGGCCCACAGGGAATAGTGCCCCCTACTGGTTCCTTGACACTGTCTCAGCAAGCAACTTGAGCTCACTGAGACAAACTCCAGCCTAGCTCATCCCTGCTAGTACAGGCCCATTCCTTCATAACTTCAGGTATTTCACAGGAAGGCTATTACAACATAAGGAAACTTCCAGAATCGCTGCATAATCTGGCCCTTCTTAAACTCATAATTCAATAGTTTGTTGTGTAAGGCTTTTAAGTTATTTTGCAACTTTCTGGCAATCGACAGTAAATTAATTTCAACTGAAGTCTGACTAAATTTGCACAGTGTGGACAAAAAAAAATGCATGAAAACCAATAATCATGAGCAAATAAATCCAAAAAACCAGCCTTCTGTAATAACATACATTGAAGTGACCCTGTCGGTAATGACATACTGTTTGCTCAGCCCTCCTCATCTTCACCGTAAGAGTGAGCCACCGGTCGCTCTGCTTCAACACCCCCCTCCCCCAGTAATAACCACATCACAGCACCAGTTCTGTTCCACAGACCGGGTCCTCCATATAGGTCGTGGAGCAGCGCTGACTGTTCCTGCTCCCACGCTGAGCTGCAGCCAATCAGACAGGGAATTCCTGTCAGCTGGAGCCTCACGCTGATGGGGAACAGGTTTGCGCAGTCAGCTGTGCCATTCCCAGGCCATTCCATGCAGCCCAGTTCTCCGCCACCGGCACATCTTCCAGGTTCGCCTTGCTATTCTAGGGCAGAATCATTTATTTTCTCCTCTTCCAGCTGACAGAAATAAACATATTGTTCACACAGATTCCACTTCTTTTTGGTCACAGTGATCAAATTTTATTCTGGGAGAGCAGACTATTCATTTGCTGTTGCAGTCATTCTTGCATTGTCTCTTAGTTGTTCGATTTTTGTTTTTTTTTTTTAATTCCATGAAATCACATTTAATTCAGTTCCATCTTGTTTCTATGTGTTTGTTGTACTTTGTTATCTTGTTGGTTTCAGGGTTTTATTTAACCTACTAATTTCTAGACTCTATTCTGAACAGATCTGAAAACATGGTCTTAGTGTATTTTACGAAAAGCAAAACAATGATCACAAAATTCCCCTGGACACTATAAAAACAACTGTACGTGATAGAATGAAGAGGCATAAAATACAATCCATATTGTGTCCATATTTGAATCAACATATAGCAAAGCTAGGGTAACATTTCTTTGATTAATTACGTTAAGATCACAAAGTTACATCCGTTATATTTCTAGACGAAAACTCTCTTGCTGTCCATAAATAGCATATATCCCGTCTTTGAACTACAACGTTGTCTCATGGGACAGTGTCATCTGTCTTCCAGTGCAGAGGCAAGAATATAAATGTATCATGCAATGATTACAACTTTAATTCACAATTAACTAAAAATATCCAGGAGCAGCCATTTGATGAGAGGTCTTTGGCTGGCCATCTTTAAAATCGGAAGGCTCACCTGTGCTTCCGGAACGTCCTGTATAGTGGCAGGTGTTTCCACATGTCGCCAACTCCAAGGCCACCTCATATTAAATATCACTGCCCCTCCCCGCCAACCCCCAGTACTATGTGGCTTGGCCTCCATCTGTGGCCAGCCGGGTTCACGTGTTGTTCACCAGTATCGCACGCCGATGCGGACCCTGGGCCTTGGGTCGGCGGGGTCACTAATTTATGGGCAGTAACTGTGCGTACCGTGCGCCATTGTAAATCCCGGTGGCACTCTTCGCTGGCATCTCTCTGAAGCCCCGACCGTTAAACCTCTGACCTACCAGGTAATTTGTTATAATCGGAGCGTTAACAACTTTGATAGCAAGTCAGAGAGCCAGCCTTCCTGACCCGTGAGACAGACTGGAGCTCCACGGAGATGTATCAGTCAATAGACTCTCTTCAGGCTCAACTCCTCTGAAAGTAATAAAGTTCATTTGAACTCTAAAAGCCATCTTCTCATTGTGTTACAACAAAACTCCCCAGCACTGAAGACTGCCAGGTCCTGACATTAATATAAAATATTATATGCACTGGGAATTAATTTTCACCTGAAAACGTCTGACTCTTATTCACTATTCAAAAAAAATTTTGCTAGTGTTTAATACTGTGTAATTTCTTGTTTTCATTAATATATAGATGTGCCAACAATATCATTGCTCTTAACTGATGATTTTAATCACATTTTAGATATTTACAAATATGGAGTACAAATAATTCAGTAAATAATTGTTTTTTTTTTTGCCTAAATACTTAGAAGTTTTTAATGTATAACTGCACAACTTCACTCTCCTTTTGACAAAGAAAGGGGCAATTCTCACTTAACTGCCCTAAGCGGAGACACTGTATTGTGGGCAGACACACAAAGACCCCTGATAGGCGCCCTGTGATCCAGTTAGGCACGCTTTGCAGCCCGTCACTGCATGCAGCCATTAATGACACTTTTATTTGTCACCTGGGACGCGGGCCCTGAGGCCGGGTCATGGTCTGTCTCTGCAGGGCGCCTTGTAACGGGCCGGTCCCCTCTGCCGCGGCCCATCCTGTAACAGGGCAGCCATTCAGCTGGACAGCGACGGGGGGTGGACCTCATATCTGGTTTAAAGTGAACAGTAGGATACACCTAGCTGGGACAGAGGCGGCTTTGAAAGTGCCCTTCCCGTGGCTTCTGCAGGAGCCGACGCGGGGAAGCCCCATGCTGGGGGGGCAGAGCCCCCTCCTCACCCCCCCAACTGGAGCCTGAAGCATCATGAGGCAATGTAATCAGTGCTGTTATCCTCCCAAAGTGGTCACGCATGCTCCTGGCTCTTCTACATGGCCCCTGGTCATTCTGAAATCTTCAGCTATGGGGATTTTAGTTCTGCTGTTGTGTCCCCTGAAGGCTGCTAATCGGACCCTCCACATGTCAGGGAGCAGCAGGAAAATGTGCTGCCAAGAGGAGAGCCAGCACTACGTTTTTCATAAACTGCTGGTCCTGCTGGGTTCTCGTCCAAGACCCTTCAACATAAATGCCAGCAGAAACTAGTCAGCTAAGCCACCAGAGCCATCACAGCGACTGACCCTATGCTTGCAGACCGCCGGTGCCACAGCACCAGAGCTATCACAGCGACTGACCCTGTGCTTGCAGACCGCCGGTGCTACAGCACCAGAGCTATCACAGCGACTGACCCTGTGCTTGCAGACCGCCGGTGCCACAGCACCAGAGCTATCACAGCGACTGACCCTGTGCTTGCAGACCGCCGGTGCCACAGCACCAGAGCTAACACAACGACTGACCCTGTGCTTGCAGACCGCCGGTGCCACAGCACCAGAGCTATCACAGCGACTGACCCTGTGCTTCCAGTAACTTAATATCTATGCTACAAGCATATTTTTTTCATCCATTGCTAAATCAACTGCGATGCCAACATGCCAATGGAACATGCTGAACATCCAGGAGGCTGTAGTGTCCTGTCACACAAGCCTGCGGTAAAGAGCTTATTCAAATTTCTTTTGGCTTTTCCCAAACATTTCTGTAATACTTTACTTGAAACAATGTCTCAGCCACATGCAGTTCTTACAGGGAAAATGAAAGTATAAGACATAACCAAGCAATAAATTACCTGCTTTAATACACTGACATAAATTCAGTGCTGGTCTCAAATGCTAATTGTTATTAACAAATATAATTATATTTTTATTAACGTGAAGCAATATAAATGCTGCACAAGTATTTCAGATGAAATGAGCGTTTGCATTAATGAGAAATTAAACACCGGCAGGCCGATTCAAAGTGAAAAAGGCAGTTGGCCTATAGTGTTTGAGGACGTTTTATGCTTTACGCTTGTGCTAAAGCTCTTCCGAAGGATGATATCTGCACACCACTTTAGGTTTAACCGACAGCTCGACATCTGTTAACCTCATAGTGAGGAATCAGGAAATTGGACGTGAGTTCTGAGATGACAGAGGGTCACAGCCCGTGGGGCTGAGCATAAGATATATGGGGCTTTTGTTAGTTTCTGAAGAATCACTAGCATCGATCTAAGCCATACGACCCCTGTAGGACAGAGACAGCCAGTGTTATGCGCAGGATCACTTTAACATGAAAGATATGCGAATATTTTGAGGCGGATTACTTTTGGGAATTACTTTGGACAGTATAGTGAAGTTACCCGCAGACTGCCCCCTAATCGGCAGCTTCGGGAAGGGGGTCTGTTTTTCACACACACGTATATGGATTTGTGCATGAGTTAACAATGGCTGCTTTGTTTGCATCAGGTCATAAAGGTGCTGAGTATGAATAGTATCCAATTTGCCTGAACACCAGGGTGTCCAACTTTACTACCACGCTATTTTCCCGCAGTAATTCCTATCCTGATTTATACCCATTAATGGGGTAGAGCTGGGTCTTGTGTGTGTGCTGATTAACACTTTTGTTTAGGCTAAAGAGCCATTATTATAGATCAGAGCTGTCTGGCTTTTAATAAGGACGATTTGTTCTTAGGTAATTTAATGGTAACGCGTCACACTGCCTGCTTAACATTTCATCCAACCCCAATATTTTGTCCTGTCTTCTTTGGATTTTTTGATATTCTCTTTTAAATGCATTTCCTCTTTAAATACTTTAATGTCACCCAGAACAGAATAAGGTTCCAGTAACCATATCTTAGCAGCTGTAGATGCTGATGATAATTACCAACACGGGTGAAACAAATCCTGTTTGTTGGTGTGTTTTTGCCTGCATTCTGTCTCCATCCCTGTGACTGCACAGGACAGCCCGAGCCCTTAAGAATAATTAGAAAATCCTTAAGTAGTTATTATATTTGGCCCGGGAGGGAATGGGGAGGTTTTCACAGGAAGTGTTTCCAGATCTGCGGCTTCTCTGGGGCTTTTGTTCCCATGTTCTCCCTGGATGTGTTTCAGATGGTCTCCTCACTTGCTCCTCTCTGCCAGTTGACACTCCTTTCGTTTGAGGGCAGCATGGGAAAGAACAGGAGCAGCAGACCCTGGGGGGTGAGGGCCAGCCAGGGTACCAAAGCTGTAAAAAGCCCCCCCAAACTCCTCCTGTCCTCCCGCTACGACGCTAACGACCAAACAGGTACCAGACGGAGGTTAGTTCGTCATCCCTAAAGCGTGTGATGTGAGGGAGGGGGCCCGGGGGGGCGGGTAGCAGAGCGGTCATGGGGACCGTTCTGGTGTTGCTGGATAATCTGTCAGCCAGGGAAAGGGGGAGAAGCTACCCCCCGTGTCAGTGGACGGACAAATGCAGCCAGACGGGAAAAGTTTCAGTCATTCTGACAAGAATATTGATAATTACTATCACTGTATTAATTGTTATGCATAAAGGATCTCAAATAGATGGATAGGCAAGCAGAAAGACAGATTAGATAGATAGATAGATAGATAGATAGATAGATAGATAGATAGATAGATAGATAGCAGAGATGGGGACTCAAGTCACTGACTCTCAACTGAACTCGGACTCAAGTCATAAATTTGATGACTTGTGACTCGACTCAGCAAAACTTATGGAAAGACTTGAACTCAACTTGGACTTAAGGGGAGATGACTTGAGATTTCAACCCAACTTGGACCCTATGACTTGAGAAGACTTGAGGTTATAGTCTCCCTTATGCATGCCATAACATTAATTTTATAAAGTCAGTGTATATTAACTCTCTGTTGTCTGCATATTGATTTGGATGGTTGCAAGGTCCCCTGAGATACATTACGCCCTCTATATACACAGACATAAAAACTGT
>JAODLD010000088.1:9810579-9831265 GCA_026781065.1 Mormyrops boulengeri | reverse complement strand
CCCCCCCCCCCCCCGGAACATTTCTGAATACCTTTATTCTGTTTCCAGCCACAGTGCGTTAAAGATGTGTAATACATCTTTAAGTGTGTGGTCGTAGTCCCACATAATGACTTTAATGAGAATGCCATTCAGATGTTCTCAGTGAACTGAAGTCTCTGTTATTTTATTAAAGGAGAATTTATCCCTTTTTAATTTTGAGACTCCTTGTTTAATGGCAGTCATGTTGCTTTTATTTTTTTTACTCATCATTAAGCAATGATGTGAGATTTCTTCTTTTTTTTTTTTTACTTCCGTATCTATTGTATTCATACTTTTCATACTTGTGTTTTTCAAAGATCCCTTTGAAAAGTGCTGGGCTCTGCAGTGGATTTAATGGCACTTTGACAGGGAGATGATGGAGTTAACACAGCAGGGCACGTAGGTAACCTTCTGAAAGCTCTCTCACATCCCCCGCCGGTGCTGCTGATAAGCTGATTGGCCATTTTCTCTCCCACGTCACCTCATTGTCATCTTAAAGTGGATTCTGCAACTGTTTTACATATAAATATCAAATCTGAGGCAATCACTGAACCACTCATTCATTACTAAGTGACTTAATCATATACATTTTTTTTTCCCACAATAACGACTCTTTCCATCATGGTGCCAGATGGGACACTTGCCTCATCGTTTTGAGTGACTCATTTTACTTAGAGGCAAGGACAAATGTGCCACAGAAAGGTTTTAGAGAAACACTAAATAGATGCCTTTGTGCAACCCATGGGTTTGTCAGCCGTTATATAGCATAATGACTAAGTGAAAACACAGTAAGTAGCAACAGCAATAAACAATAACATAAGTTTAACAGACTTCTTGATCATCCTGATTCACTAACGCAGTTTCATTGAATGCTGACACAGATTTTACAAGTGTCCGGAATGTTCCTGACACCATCCTTCCTCAACCCATTACTCTGTGTTTTGTAGACGGTTCAGACTCAGATCCAGGATGTCCCACACATGTACAGTTAACTCGAGACACTGTTGGCACATTTTTATGTCATTCTCATGCTCATCAAACCATTGAGTGACCACTCATGCCCTATGTATGGGAACATTCTGTCCCTGGAAGATCCTACTCCCATTACGACAGAAATGGTTCAAATGCGATTACTCACAATGACTTTGTATTTATTGGCCTTTGCCCTGTTTTTGAAGGGGTTGCGTTGACCTAAACCATACCAGAAAAATACACTCACACCATAACCGGGCCACCAAATCTCCTCGCTGTGGGAAATGCGCACTGCAGGCTTCTTTTGGCATGCATTGTCAGTGTCTGCTTGTGGAGAACAGGGTTAAGAATGAATCATCTAACCACATGACTTTTCTCACTGTTGATTGAACTGTTTCCTCTGCCTAGTGCTTCACTGTTTTCACAATAGTGCACCTGTAGTTATAAAAACAGGCTCCACACACTAAAGCTGAATTAAAATATTCATCTGTGAAGTTCTTGGGAGACTGGAGTTAATGATATGACCTACTCACGCGATAGATTTACACTTTCAGTCAACTAAATCAAACTGGCTCTTCTGTTTTGCTGTAGTTAGTCACTAGAGAAATTATTGTATATTAAGTGAATGGTGTGTGAGTGTGCCCTGCAATGGGTTAGGACCCCATCCTGGGTTATTCCCTGACTTGCACCCATAGCCTCCAGAATAGGCTCCGGACCCCCCACAACCCTGAATAGGACAATCGGTTACAGAAAATTGATGGATGGATGGATGGATATTATATTATGTTATGTTCTCTCACCTTTGCAGCCAGAATGATCAATTTGTCGGAATCCTGTTTAAGATTTTGTTTTAATAAGTGTTAAAAATAAAGTACTTCCAATGTCAACAATGGGAATTGAACTCTGCATATTTCACTGGAATCAGTGATACTCTAGAGTAATTCAACCACATTCCAGCTTCAACCTACATTTTCAGTTTTTTTTTTTTGTTCCCAGTCATGATAGTTGAATTGGAACTGCAAATAAACTGCAAAGCAGCACAAAGTAAATAGCTACTACAAACAAACAGTGTTTGACTTGCAGGCTTCGTAACTTCAGAGCCTCCCGAGCAGCAGTGGTGAGTGAGGACAGCTTTCTGGAGGACAGGCTGCTGTCGCAGGCTGCATGTTGCCGCACCTTTAATTACATACAGGCATGTAGTACTTGTATTTTATTTTGTCACACATAAAAACAAACATCCCTTTAATATTCACCACAGTGCTGTTTACCAACAGGATTATTTTTATTGAGATGAATATTTTTATGAATGTTATGAATAAAGCAATATTTGACACATACAAGTATTGGCAAAGACTGCCTCAAAAGAATATATTTCATCTTATAGTATTATAGTAATCTTGAGTTCAGTCTAAAAGAAGTTGAATTTCATAGGTGAAGATCTAACTTCTTTCTTCTAAGGATGTGTGATGTAGTTGTTTATTTGGGTCATTAGATGTTTTTTATGGGTTTCTTTGTATTTTTCATATTCAGAGGATATACTGTATATATATATAGAATATACATATATATAGTATATCCTAAACTACTACTAGTAATAATAATAATTTATTATCATCATCTTATAACTCTTGGATTGCTCAGACTGAACATGATCTCGGCTTGTTTACCTAAATTCTTCTATACTTCCTTTATGCGTGACTTTGGTCCTTCATGCCTGAACTTTTGGATAACCAAAATGTGAAATGACTAGTTTGCTATTTATTTGTCGAATTCCAATTGGGTCCTGGCTCACACAGACCCACATTTGGTGGGTAAATGTTTTTTTGCTTCACGCTCCATGGCACCTCCAAGAGGGGCAGGCAAATTAATGAATGATTTAATTGTGGAACGCAGCTGAGAATATTACCTCAGCGAAATGGATAGTGTACAGTATAATCTGGGAGGCTACATGCTTGATTACATTTCCAGTAGAAGACTAAACACACCCACAGCTCATACCAACTGTTGATTTCCTAAAGCCAGGGTGACTAAGAACTCAAGGGTTTAGGTTAAACAAGATCCTGGGCTGAGTGTCAGCCATTTAGGATGAGCAGACAAGCGAGAGCGCTGGGAATAAAACTCTCAGCCGTTCGTGGGATGCGGCAGTAGAGCAGTCTGGCTGTTACTGCAGATTGCTATCACTCACTGTCTGGAGTTCCTCATCGAGTCCACTGCAGCTCACTGATTCACTTGTGCTATGGCAACGCAAAAAAAAAAGTAAACAGGAAAAAAAAACAGTAAACAGAAAAAAAAAATGTTTGAAGGCATTTTATGTTTAGCATAGAGTGAGGTAAGGCTGAACACACAATGAGAAACATATTCCCAGTGCTTTCAAGCTTTCTGACTAGTTTAGATGAAGGTTCCCTGTTTGCAAGTTTTATATTCTAATTTTCATATTATCTGAGTCAGTGGACAGGATGAATGGTTTGGAATTTTAAAGAGATGAATGGGAAAACATTTTTTTCTATGAGCAGGACCTTTTGCTGGATGTGGGTTCTTATCTATATTTAGAGACACATATAAAAATAAATATTTTTGAGTGGATACGGAAGTCATCTTAAGCAATGCCTTATTTCTACAAGTGTCGTACGTGGCAGATTTATTTATATTTTTGTTGTTTCTACGTTATCAATAATCTTCCTGGGAAAGACAAAAAACATCCTCTGATTAAAGGTTCACTTATTTCCCAAGGAGGCTCCATCTGGCCAAATGGGATGTGAGACCTGCCTGGCTGATGTTGTGAACCTCAGATTTTCAAAAGATCAATTCCCACTAATAACATAAAACCAAAACTCTCATTTCCTGTACATCCCTCTGTATTATTTCAACCACAGAAACAAGAATGTCCATAAATAAGACACTCTACCGAAATATCAAATTTATACTTTTGAGGTAAAGTGTTTTATGTTGATTTTATCATTAATAAAACAGGCATAACTGAAACTACTAAAAAATATGACTGCTTTTATGTACAAACAAAAAGAATCGCAGAAAACAGAGAGCCCTTCAAACCACCGTATATAAGCTATAACTCAGATGCACTACATAAATATTTATAAATTCTTTCTTCATAACACCAGACTTTATGTTTTCCTGTCTAACAGCACCTTACTCCAGCTCTACAGAACACAAACACTGTCTATCAAACATTTCATGTTTTCATATCATTATTAGGGGTACAAAAATCTATTTTTTCAGTACCCTTCCTAATCTAAGTAAATGATCAGCAGCGGGACAAAAATAGCAGAGTTACTAAGGAGAGCGGCTGGCTTTGTGTAGGGAGGTTGGCATGCACATCCTATGGCAAGAAGTCAAGAAGGACGTGGATCAGGAACAGCAATGTCTTTCTACTGATAGAAGAGGAAAGAGAGGCGGTTACTATGACGATAGGGCGGGTCTAGATTCTCACAGTAACTACGTTAAGGGGATCTGGCTTAGGAAGTATAAGGAAGAGTGAGTAAGTGATCCTCCAGGGTCAGCATCCGCTAGGGTACTGGGAAAGACTCCTCCCAGTTGATCAGGAATTCTGTATTATGGCCGTGAATGTCAACCTGTAGTCAATATTAGCTAAATCACTAGCCTGCCTTATGAGAGAATGGCTATTCCATAAACATACAACGAGGTTCAGTTTGGGAACAACAGCAAAATACTGTAGTGAGCGATGTCACAATGCTATTGTTCACTTTTCCATTGTACATTTTCCAGTGAATTCTCTGGAATTCCTTTCATTCCATCCTGCAGGATACTACCAGCGCATGTAAGATATATATATAAAAAAAACGATTCTGTTACTCCAGACACAGAGTTCTTTGTGTAAGTGCTTATGTAAAGAGCACTATATTGAATCAAACATGACTGAATTATATTTTCATTCCTGGCAATAAAGCTACCTTATTCCATTAAGGTTTTTATATTAAGTCTTGAGAGATTACTTTCACGTTGGAAAAGAAGGAATTGCATTTATTGTGGAAAGATTTGATATTCTGAAAATCAATCAGATTTTGTTTCAAGACTGGTTTATTATGCAGAACATCTTCATGCTCTTGATAATATGCAGGAGCTGCATATATATTATAGAATGAGCTTTGGTCAGAAGTATATATACACTAATTTACATTCCATATAGACTTTATAAATCTGCAACTTAATGTTCAAATGGCATTTTTCTGAATCCATTATCCATGTGAAGCATGTTGGCCTATTAATCAAACAATAAATCAAATTTGCCCCTATTTACATGAGCTGGACCAGCTTCCGTGGTTATGTAGGGAGTAATTAATTGACTGCTTAGCACCAGTTTCTCACCCCGTGTCCCATCACACCACACAGACCTACTCAGACATTCCGTCCATATGGGCTCCTGCGTCCCTCAGTCTCCTGGCTGCGCTCTGAGCTCCAGGAAATCAGCCATTTGCATTTCGCAGAACATCTGTCATAAACATAACACAAGTCAAAAAAAGACGGCTTGAATTTACAGAAACTAGGGCTTATAGGTTCATTTAAAAAGCAAGCAGTGTGACACCAGTGGTTACGCTGTTTAAATGTTTATAGTCACGCTGGTTTTCTCATGTTACCTAATAGCTGTACCGTCTTTCCCTCCCCTTACTGACTTTGAATGTCATTTAGAGCACAAGACATTTCAGATATAATAGATGGTATTAGATGAGATTACAGTCCTTTTTAAGGCTCTCCAAACTCCTGAACGACACTTTCGTACAAAGGCAAAGCACGGTGAGATTTGAGTTATGACCGAAATTGAGTCCTTCAGCTTCTGCTTTATCTTGTGACAAAGTATCTCAGTCCAGCTATGCTCAATTTTGTCCATTTTGAAGAAAACACTATCATTTACCTATCCACTACACATTCAGGTGGACAGTCAAAAAACTTCGAAACTCTTTTTGTCTGTTTCAGTGTCCCTGTAATTTCTGTGTTTCGCCTTTGTAGGGCAGCACAAAAAGAGGCGATAATCCAAGCCATGCAGAGTGACCTCCGCTAACAACTCCCCAGTGTACGCGGCGACTGGGATTTACACGTTAGCCCGTTGTGGGGGATTTCACTACCACTGATATATGTGCGTTTCGTAGCATTAACGTTGAGCTGTCCCCCCAGTGCGACAAAGCCTGCCTTGTGGAGCTTAACACCACTGCTGTTGAGGATAGGAACGCAAAGTGGTGCTGAAGGTGATTTAAGCGGGCCGGATGACCTCATTGGCGTTCCGATCGTGGTTATCGGGTGGTTCTGCCAGGCATAAAAGGACGCATTCACACGTGACATAAAGGCGGGGCATTAGAACGAATTTCCTTCGGATTATTTAGCTGCGTCATACTTGTGCAGCAGGAAGCTTATTGAAGCAACTCAGCTTCAGCATCTCACTCATAGTTAAAAAAAAAACATCCCCTACAGATTTTTGCAATAATTTGTTTATATCTTCAAACACTATATCACATATGCAAACAGTATATATCAGGATATAGTTTCACTCCAATGTAGAATATGTTTACAATATTAGTTCTCTAGAATTAAGTCATGAATACAGTACTGAATAAAGGATAGAACAAATATTTAAAGAGAGCAAATTGATATTTTTGGATATTCTGCAAATAAGAACTATACTGGGTAAGTTTTAATGCCTGTAATCGATCGTATATGTGTGAATGTAAATATCTGCATATACAGGTGATACATCAGTGTATTTTGAGACCAGCTCGAACGGATGAGGTGCTGAATGGGAAATTTCTGCCACAAAATTTAAGCGGATTGCCCTCCCCCGTCTTCGCCTTACAGGGAACAGATGCTCATGCTTCCCACGCGGACGATAATGGGAGTTGACAATGAACATTGGATTTCCAGCATGAATACGTTCTGGCCTTCATCTGAGCAGGAGAGGACTGTAGGGAGTACACATGTACAGCCGCGGTTTGTTTGGCCGGTTGGCCTGATATGTCTGTCATGAGCTCATGCTCTGATACGGATGCGGGATAAGAATCAGCAAGATCGGCGCTGGCTCTCTCCTTCCCTGCCTTTCCCCAACCCAGCTCTTTCTCTCTTTGTTCCTGTTCTATGCGCTAACATTATGTATACATATTGTACGGTATATACATATAGCAAACACACACGGTAGACGCACAAGTTTCCTGGGGAAACCATGGCTAATAGCAAAGGACCACATGGTGCAAATTGAACCTGCAAAAGTTCTGCTTATTTCTCTGACGTTCTAAAGGTTAAAATCGACGACCCGTCGGCCATTTTTCAGTACAGGTATGTTGATTTCCGACGTCTTAAATTATAAACATAAATGGTTGAATACTGAGCTCTGATTAAGATACCTCACCACGCATTGAGAAGCAACACGTGTTATCTGCACTTGAAATTGAGCCAAGTGACTGGTAGTTAAGCAACAATGTTAATCAAAAGTTATGAATAATGCATCCGGAAACACAGTCCAGTACGCTAAAGATATTTTAGTAAAGAAAATTCAGTTTATTCTACAACTGTTTTTACTATAGAACTAGGAATTAAAATATTATGAGAATATGCAACATAACAATACTAAGCTCAACAAGTGGAGCATTGTTTTAACAATGTCATGGGTTCAAATCCCAGGGAGCACACATACATTATAACCTCTCCCTCTACTGTATGTTCCTTTGGATAAAAGCAACAGGTAAAGATAAACTAGTAAATTAATTGTTAAGCTACAATTAAACTTCTTCATTTGGACAGGTTATTTAAAATCCCCTTCATAATCTTGAAACTCTGTGGAAACTAAAGACAGCTCAATAAATATGCATGAATGAATATATTATTCATGTCTCGACAGTCTGAATGATCCCAATTGCTATTGCTATAACTAATAGTAAACAAGTTGCGAAATAAATGTTTGCATATTTACTTCAGGCTATAATCTCTATGGGTAACAGCAGTAACATATTGTTAATATAACAGCCTCATCAGTTCAATAACAGACCAAACCTGACAGTAATGGAATATTGGGTAACCCCCCCCAAAGCAAAAGCCATGCTCTCCTACTGATGCTAACCAGTGACATGTGATTTGGGCTAACCCCTATCACAAATCCCCACCAATCAGAGCGTAGACTGGGGCATCCATTGAGTGTCCTCATTTTACATGCCACCCTTTCAGCTTTTTTTGCATTGATTTATTTTGCAGCTATTAAACTGAAGAAGGAATACATTAAACCATTCTGATGATAAACTTGTGAAAGCCCTTAGGGTACATCAGCTGCCTAACCACATCCGGTCATCAGATTCCCTCTCCAACTACAAGAAACGCCTCAAGACCCATCTATTCAGGAATTCCCCCACTAGCCCGATGTAGCTCTATGTTCCCTGAGTGTTTTTAATATTGCATTTCTGGTCATTGAATTGTTTTATTCGGTTCTTGCATGACTGGGTGATGGTGTGTAGCTTCTGCTCCAATACTGTAATTGTACCTCAACTAAGTGACAGCCATTTGTTTGTAACATGCTATTTGTCTCACTGAAACATGTCTTTGGGCATAAGTGTCTGTTAAAAGAAAAGTTATGTAATGTAAATATAATGCACCAAAAGTTTATATATCACTATAGCTTTCTTACCAAACTTCGAATGTGAAATAATTAAAAAAAAAAAAAAAACTGTCAGAAGAGAAGTTCCAAGCTTCTCGTAGGTGACATGTAAAGTAGCCTTTCATTTATTTGATTGGGCCTGACTGCTTCCCACCATGTGACCTTTGACCTTTGAGTTGATGAAGACCGTGCCACGGCACAGCCTGTGCGACTGCTGCTGGCTCCAGCGTTCATTATGGGCTGGAGACTGACCATGCAGCGCCAGAAGGGGCCCGCTGGTGTGAAACTCTGTGTTGACACAAATGGAGATCTCTATCAGGGAATGTAATACAGCGAAATTACAACAACAGGAGGATTTTTCGTGCTTATTTGCAAACGCTCACTCAAAACTGTCACCTGAGTGACTGTCCCTTCCTGTCAATGAAATCTTTAAAGAACGTTGACACCAAAAAGAACATTGTTTTTTTAGGTGTATTTTAATCACTAGTGTGTGTGTGTGTGTGTGTGTGTGTGTGTGTGTATGTGTGCACGCATGTGGGTCAGGTATACATTACATTGTGATTAAAAACCTGTTATTTTGATGTTGTGGGGACCATTTTTTCAGTCCCCACAAGGAGAAATTCAATTTTATAAAAATCTGAGACTGCAGTCAAAAAACTAAAAATGCCAAAAGTATTTTGTTTGGTTAAGGTTATGGTTAAGGTTTGGGCTGGGTAGGGGTTAAGGTTGTCATTGTTGAGATTAGGGTTTCGCCAATAGAAATGAATGGACTGTCCCCGCAAAGATATGAATACAGGTTTGTGTGTGTGTTGATTATGCATTTCTGATAAATAAAAAACTGAAGATTCAAATTTTTTCCATGTTTCTATTTCTTGGACCTATTTCAGCATAAATTTAAAATGCACACAAACTAGCACAATGTGCTGGGCACATCCTGTGCACTTGTGTGAGCTAATTAACAGCAAAGAGGATCTGGCCCCAGCTGCAATGCCCTCCAGTGCTGTAGGGGGCAGCCTTCTGGCACAGTGACAGAGGAGGCAGGGCACGGTGTGTGGTAAAGGCACCCGGCAGTGTGATTTGGCACCCTCACTTGCATTCTCCATAAAGCTAAATCAGACCCATATCCTGTGAAATTTAAGAGGCATGCCGCAATTGTTCTACATAGGAGGAAAAAATGTTCCCCATCACAATGGTGTCTGGTCATCCAGACCCAGACTACTATTTTGTGAGACAATTTCCTAGCTATACTAATAAATAAAAGGAAGTGATGGGCTACTTATTTAGTCAGGTCAGGTTGGGGAGCATGCACCGGTACAACGCATTGCAACACCCCTACTTATTAATTACGTGTTAAAAGTACTTAGGCTGTTAACTTTGGAACCAGCATAATTTCAAATGAACTGTGTTCCCTCTGAATCTGAGGGCTAGAAGGCTGTTCCTCTGCTCCACAGAAAGTCCACTTTGCAGCTTTAATGAAGCTATAATAAGCTGGATGATCGGCAAGAGTACTATTGGGGCATTTTTACATTTTAAGAAAGCAGTTAGTACAACGTGTCAGAAAATGCATTTGGGCAGCAATGTTCGGCATTTCAGGTCCAGACGCTACAAATCCAGACTAAGATTTTGTTTCTACCAACCAGTTGAGAACTCTGTGAACTATGCTCAACTGGTTGGTATAAACAAAATCTTGGTCTGGATTTGTAGTTTCTGGACCTGAAACGTTTGTTTTCATTAACACTTTCTATGAATGCCACATCTATAAGAATCTATGAACACATTCATAAATTCATAACACATTTTAACACATTATGTCTTGTATTAACACATTACGTCTTATAACACATTACAACCATGTTTATTATGCATTATTTGATTTGTATTATGATTTATGAAGCTCTATAATCTATGATTCACTACAAATACTTTCATAATGCAGTATAAAGCATCCTTAATTCTAATACCGGCCATTATAATGGATTATGAAGTTAGTATAGTACATTATAGATGAGAGCTTCATTGGAGCTTATGAAGTATTATAATCAATGCTACAATGCCTTATGACTGTGAATAGAAGATGCTGTATTTCTTCATTAACTCTTATACCTACCATCAGTATGAAGGTATCTTTATCACATTAGAAATGACAGCTTTAAGTAAAGTGTTACCAAGTTTTCTTTAAATACTGTCAGGTCAATTCAGTTTAGTCAGTAATAATCATCAATATTATCATGTTGGCTAATCATTATTAATATAGACTGAAGCTATTCAGTAGTTGTGAGTACTGTGAGTTAAAATCTTTTGCTATGAAGTGCAGCACTCAAATTCAAGACACAAACGATATCAATGCAGGCAGACAGAAAACACCAGGAGGAACCCAACTTACTAATCTTTGACTCATTCAGACAGTCTTTGCACTATTGGAATTAAAGTATGTGTACAAGGACATTTAACAGTAAATGACCACTTCCCAGATGACACATATATTTGTCATAAAATATTATAATGCGGTCTGTGTTTCATTCCTTTCATGAAGAAATGAAGAAGAATTCTAAATGAAGAAAAATTAATATTTTAAAAGTAAAGAGCAGAATAATGTAGTTCTAATGCTTTTATGGCTATGCGATTGTAGTGGTCCTGTTTATTTGTAAATCGAATTACTAGGCAAATTCTTGCTCAGCCACTGGAGTAATTAGAGTGTAGGGTCAGCGCTCATGTCAGGACATCGAAGAAGTGTGAGTTACCAAGTGTTATTTAAATATTGAGAAACCAGTATATCTACAATCAAAACAGATCAGTCAAACAGAAGACATTCAAACAAGAGACGGAAAAATCAGATTTTAAAAACCACCAGGATGGGATTATTACCTACAAACAATACTTGCTTGAATTTTGTTAGGAGTAGAGCCGGCCCTGGGTGTTCTGGTGCCTCAGGCAAGACTCTGCTGAGCACCCCCCCCCCACCACCAGGCAGCAGAAATCAAATACTGTCAGTTCATTTACATTAAAAACGTTTCATTAGCACTGGGTATCTGGATGCTAAATGGCTAGCTTAATTCTCATTTGCAAATAGTGAAATATTAAAGCCAGTGTAATGTAGTTGTAATGTCTCATAATTCTTCTGATTATATTCAATCACTCTCTTGCGCCCCCTAATCAAATGGTGCCTGTGTTGCCTTTAGAGTGTGCCGGAATCGATCACATTCAGACGAAAAAGGGTTAAACCAAACAATGGAATAAGCCATTCCAAACGTACTATAATCTAACACGCTGTAGCTTTCGGGCCTGATTTTTAAGCAGAACGCTACCCGTTGGCCCTGGGTTATTTGAGCAGGTGCTGGATCTGTCAGACCCCTGGAGAAGCTAGCAGTTTTAGCGTCGTTTGCCCCCGCGTAACCCCCGTCAGCAGTCGCTGATCCCGTCCATCACTACTCTGGCATGTTATGGCACCATGCTGCCCACCGAAATGCACAGCGTCAATGAGGACTCCCAAGTGCCTCGATGAAGAATGAATTAGCAGCTCCACTCAACACATCAATTCCTATGCCTCCAAGAGAGGCTGCAGCTACAGTAGTAGAATTGTTCCAGATTGTTCCAAGAGCAGGCAGGATGAGGCTGAGCAGGCTGCCAATTTGTCCAAAGCAGGAATATATCTCTCATGCATGGGTTTTTTTTATATTTAAGGTATTTACTTTTTCTGCATGAGTAGCTTTTAGAAACATATAGAACATTGTACCTTCAGTAACACTTAAATCTGACATGTATAATGCATTATACATACCCTCATAATGCATTATAATGGACTGTATAAGAATTAATAAAGCATTACACCATTTATTCCATTGAAATTCATAAGGCATTATACTGTCTGTTGACTATAATATTTTATAAGTTCCAATGATGCTGTCATCCATAATGCACTATAGATACCTTCATAATGCATTGTAATGGTCCGTAAAAGAATTAAGGATGGTATGTACTGCATTATAGATGAGAGCTTGATAAAGCATTCACAATACATAATAAACATGGTTATAAAGTGTCTATTTCTAAATATTTATATCTGTGTTTATAATGCTTTATGAATGCATTATAGTGTGTTATGAATGTGTTCACAGGTTCTTCTACATATGGCATTCGTCGGAAATGTTACCATTCTATTTTCACGGTCAAAAAGAAAAGTTACTAAAATAGTGAAATATATGAAGAACATATTATGCCCAAAACTACCAAATAATCATAACACATCAACTGAAAACTGTTGGATGGATTTTAGAGAAAGCTCCCGAAAGCCATTACATATTACAAGCTGATACAACTATAACAAGCGGTGTGGTAGTTCCATGGCCTCACATGGGCTGGATTTGGTTCTCTTCTTTGGCTCCGTGTCCAAAACTCAGAGGATCGAGGTTCAGGTGAAGTGGGGTCTCTGAATTCCCCATTGTGTACTGTGACAGACTGGGATTCCATCCAGAGTCCAACCCTGTGCCCTGTGCTGCTTGGGCTTGGCTCCTGGCCAACTGTGAACCTGCACTGGATTAGTGGTTATGGGACTTGGGACAGCTATAAAAATGAAAGGTGTATGGCCTACGTCAGCTGTGGAGGGTAAGGCTGCTTTCCACCTGCTTGAAGAATGACACTAGAGCTGAAAAGCACGCCGCCAAGTCTCCGGCTCCATTACCACCACGGATTGGAGTACTGTCGCGCTGCATGAAAGATAAAAGACTCAAAAAAAAAGCAAGATAGCAGGCGGGCTAATGGTGGTCAAATGAGGCGGCAAATAAAATTAGGCAATTACAGAAATTAGGAGTAATTGCGAATGGCATGATGGAGCAGGGAGACAGGGCCAGGCTCCTGTGTGTCCTTTTTTAGACATCTCCAAAGGCCACCCCGTCCCTGAGTCACTCCACCAGCCCCCACCAAGCCATTAAGTGGCAGTGTTTAAAAAGGGGGGTAATATTACTCAGGATCAAAATATGTTCGATAAGTCAAAAGCTGAAGCCTGGGGAGCCCAAGGGAACGTGCAAGTGGGCAAGACCGACATTCATCATACGGATTGTTGATAAACAAGCTACCGCTTCGAACACTAAAGCTGTCTTTACGTGACCAAATGCAAGTAGATGGAAGAGAATGCTTTTTATTGTTGTCATATAGGTCACAATCACAATGAAAATCATCTTGCTCTCCTGTGAGAAACTTAACACGCATCTATACAGGTGAGAGCAAACCTAGGGGTCAGAGTGCCGGCTCTGCCATTTATCCAGAGCCCTGGAGTTTGGGGGTTATGGGCCTTACTTACAGTAAGAGCCCCATGCTGATTATTCTCCCCCCACGGGATTGGAGATTCTGTTAAAATTAATACAGATTTTTTTTTCATTTCTTAGTGCAAGATCTTTAAACATTAACAAGCACTGCTTTAGGTTGTGTCTTTATTTATGAGTAGTTCTGTACTATGCTTACACATTTCATGGGTTTAACAACACTATTATAGTCTTATCAATGTCAATTAAGTCACATTAAGTTGTGTTTATGTATGCATCCCATATTGCTTGTCAGTGGGTGTGGTCAAATTGTGGCGATTCAATGTGGTCGAGTGAATCTAGATTCCTATGTGAGACTGTCCACCAGGCATTTTCCCTTTTGAAGAACCAGTGAAGCATTATTGAAGCTTCAGCCTTGTCATTTACAAGTTAATCTGTATATAGTTTTACATATACGCTGTGAGGGTTTTATTTCATTGTATTGTTGTTTAAGGACCAGGGAAAAAAAACCTTTTCTTTTCCTGAATTCACAGATGTGTGCAGTGTTATCATTCTTATTAACTTGCTTTGTTTTCCCAAATTCTTAAGTAAAAGTATTGTTGTAACAGTATAGCCATAACAAGCAAAAATAAAATTATGTAATTTAGACCCCCCGCCCCCCAGTGCCCCTCAGATGATGGAGCAGACAAACCCCAAAGGGGGAGTAGTTTACTGCCACAAGAAAATTAGTAGGATATTGTATGAACAGGGTGAAACTGTGTTGAATTTCTTCCTTTTTTCTGAATTACTCTCCCACAAATAAGTAGACAGTGAACTTCTGAAACAGGAACCAATAGAAAAATGTATTTTTCCCCTTTTCCCAAGTTTGTTTTGCACATGTTGCATTGGCCCGTTTGAGAAATGATACATTTCACTGTTTTCAGGCCTCGTCCCTCTTTAGTGAAGCCAGTTTCTACCACTCAGAATTACAAAATCACTTCTCAAAATTTTAATTTATACCCTAATAGATTTGTGGCTTTTGACACATTTTATGTTGCTTAGGTATACTCTTCTTGCATTGATTTGTATGTACAATATAGTTCTTGTATACCATGGAATAAAATGTGACAGTGAAATGACCACAGTTTTAAATCCTTCTGTGTCTAAATCTCCGATTCCTACTGACTCTATGTATGACATCATAATGAGCCTGTTTGATCTATCTGCTATGATTCCATTTACTCCATTCGCTGTGGTCTTTACCCCTACTAAGAGTTCCCCTGTGAATCACATGCACTTTACTCATTCTATTGCCTTGCTTTTGTTAGTATTTCCATTATGGGTTCTGCGATGTCATCACGTAGGCGCAGGTCACTCGGAGAGTTTCGCTCTTTTCCGTAGCCACTGTGAATAAGTGAGCTCCAGCTTATGTATCATTACTGCACTTACTGGTCTTCCTCACCTACCAACACCACCCAGTCAGCCAGAATCACTGCTATTTGAGACCTGCATGAGGCTTTTTAATAGCTTGCAGATTATGAAAATAATAAGAAAGACTGATCAGCAAAAATCAATCACTTGTAAAATGTATATATTATGTATTTCAAAAAGGAGCACAAATGGAATTCTTAAAATCATAAATGGGTTTTTAAAAACAATGAACTGCAGCTCCAAACCTCTACCACACATGAATAAGAACCTCTCAGAAGAAAGAGTCCTTCCACAATTAACAAATCACTATAATCTGACTGCTGTGTTTATACGCCTCATGGTACCTTCTGACATGACCACAGAGACACTGAAACCAGTGCACTCATCCATCTGAAGCTAAGCAAGAATCTTTTTGTGGTCAGCCTTGCTCCAAGCTTTCTGTATATTCAAACCGCCCTCCTGAAAACAACTTCTCAAGATTTTTTTTTTTTTGTTTGTTTTTTTCCCCTCAGTGGGATTACAAGCTTTACACATGCTAAAGTTTGGTCGATAGCAGAATTGCAAGAATGAAACACAAGAGGGTAATTCTGATGCGGTATGCGGTCCTAATTTTCCAAACTTTTTCAAGAACCTAAAGTCTCTGCCAACTCTAACCAGCTCATATTCAACCTCTTATATTCTTCCAGTGATGACCAGTTTTCTTCCCCAGTTTCATGCTGATATAAAATCCAGGTGGAAACTAGTTTTCAATGGGAAAAAAAACAGAAGTTACAGTAAGAATTGGACACTTTTATATGTGTGTATTCTCCATCCACAGGAAGTTGACAAGAAGCCTCTTGTTAAATTCAGGCAAACTTGGAGTTGTGATTGATGACATGCTACTCAATTACTCTTTCTGCAGCTGTCAGCTATCGGAGTCATAGATGACACTAAGTAACCAGGATTTTACTGTCGACTAAAAATTTACCCCAGCTCACCTTCTGCATCAATAACAACAGGAATGACAATATTTGTGCCCATATTTTTTTTTTTAGGATTCGCAAACACAAAGGGTCTTGCTAAGAATGTTTGCTTTCTTGACCGTATGTCAGTACGAGGGGCTCGGTCCAGATCAGAGCTGTTGCAGGGGTTTTAATAAAAACCAGATGTTAAACGTGTCCTCGAACTGAATGGCCCTTTTGGGAAACCCAGCTGAGTCCCTGGGGACATTCCACTGAGGGCAGAGCTGATTGGTTCATATTGAAACAACATGTCCAAGATAAACTGAGATTTGAAGAAAGGGCTCCAGGATGCGAGGGCCTAAAATAAATCGTTAGAGCTAAGGGGGCAGCTTAGCTCATCCTCTAAGGAAAACAGTAAGTTTTGCAAGTGGCTGACCTGCTTGATGACTGAGGCGCCAGTCTCCCCGGCTGCAGTGCAATTGGACTGGCCTGGGAAACGGCGGCGGCGGCGGTTCTGCCGTCACAAGGCCGCCCCGTGGTATTCTTTTTTTCCATCGAGCCATTTCCCCCGTGAGCTCAGTCAAACCCAGCAGCGGCCGCGGCCAAGAGGATCATTAAACGGGATTTAGCAACACTGGGCTGCAACGCATCACAGATAAGCCTCTCGCTGTTACACTGACTGCCGTCCAATGAGAGGGAAAGGGAAACAGGCTGCGTCTGATTCGCCGAATTCGGGCCGGGAGCCATGTGTTACTTTCGGAGTAGTTTTCCAGATCTGATTCTGATTTGCGATGTACCACAGGCTTTAAAAACACTTATGCAATTGATGATGAAATGTGACTGATTATTAGAAGTATTTAATGGCCTTTTATAGCCCTGATCGTGACAAAGTCGCTTTAGCAATTTATTTTTTTTTCTTTATCATTATATCTTCTTTAAGTCTGCAAAGAGGTACGCAAGCAAGCATTTCATTCTACTTGCACAATAAAGCTTCGGAATCTTTAAATGCTTGTAAAAAAAATATGGGCAGAAATTGTACAATCTGTAAAGGCATAATACGTTTTATAAGTTCAATGCACTGAACTACCTATAAAAAAGTCATAAATAAGCAGTTTCTCCAGACGTGTTTTTCTCTGCAGGGAGCTCGGTGACTTGATGTGCGCAAAGAAAGTAATCTTTCTGGCAAGTATCGTATTGGAGGAGTACTGTGTCTTAAAAGCTAGCCAAGACTGATAAAATAGTAACATTAATTACATTACACTCCACACCAGCAAGAGCTAGAATGAGCTGTCCTCCGGTGTCCTTAAAACAACAAATAAAAAAATATCGTATTTATAGGAATCAAATCAGTTATTTAATCTGTATATGACTGATGCATGTGTTGAATGGATTATCACCTATATTCTTTCATAGTTAACGGTGACAGAAACAGAGAGAGTAGGCGGGGCTGGCTGTCTTCCAAACACAGATTAGCGTGATCGTTAACACAGAAAAGCACAGTTATTGTCTACGTGTAACAGATATTGCAAGTAGTGTCATTAACTACAATTATCTGGTGAAAAGTATCGATATATTTTTTTTGATGGGTATCCACTTTTTATTACTTTGATCGAGGACATTTAATGAAAATTATATGCTAAGTACGGTTCAACTGGTTGGCGAATGTTACAACATCTACTGCAGCATTTTTGTCAAGCACCAAACAACAAAGGTTTAAATCATCTGACACGACGCACTGGGTTTTCATTAATACCATATTTTCTCTTAGTTCAGGCAGATTTTCTCTGTCTAACAGAGCCAAGTGTGCTTGGATGACTGGATCATAAAAGGTAAGAAATGGAGTCCCATGAGGTCCCGTGGTCCGGTGTTATTCAGCATTTAGATAACATAGGTCAAGCTGTTACATAAGCACTATAAATTAGACAAACTTATCTTTAGGCCTCACATCAGTATCCTTAATTTAATTTCAAAGCCAAGCAATTTCCAGTTTGACAGGTTGCGGCCACTTTCCAAGTCTATCTGATTATATAACTTAGATAAGCGTGCATCGTCCACTGTATTGTGACACAGGGAAAACTCGCTGGTACTATCAATAATGTATAACAATAGAAGAATATGTCTTTCCTATATTTGAATAGGGAAAAGTACAATTTAAGTTACAATATTCATTTACTTTAAACAAAGTGTTTCTTGAGGAGTTTCAGTAGCCTGCAGAAAAAAATGCTACCTGAGGTGTGTACGCACTTTAGGTCATTGGCCGTCTCTGTGTGACTGTTTCATATTCTGTAGTTATTCTATTTTTACATTTCAAGAAAATGCGGAATGTAACCTGATGCCAGTACTTAATTTTTTCCCTGTTCCCCAGTCCTTTGGCCAGTCCTCCATTGGCAAAGAGATGTTGATCGCAATCTTGCAAAAATATCTATTACACATACATGAAAAAATAATTTGAAATAGCTTAAAGATGCTAGTGTATAAGTTACAGTGTACATCAAGGGGAAAGCGTTCCTTGAACTGTTGCTTTTTTCCTTTTCCGCACTGCCATAAAACCCCACCGCACTGACATACAGTTCAGCAATCCATTAAACTTGTTCACACGCGGAAAAACAATCTTCAACTTCAAAACTCTTTGCGAGACATGCATGTGTGTCAAGCACCCGCGTGAGCTAAGTTATGCTCTATATTTTCCTCAGTTTTGGGTTTGCATGTGATTATGTCATTTAGATAACACCAATGTGGTGTCTGTGCTAATGTCTTAGTGCCAGAAACAAGACCAACAGCCCATAATGTTGTCAGTATGGGAACTGCCTCATTGTCATTGAAATGGATGCCTTTGGTCCAATCAGAGAGATAGCTCCCACAGCACATATTAACACCTTGTTACACACACGAGCATCTCCCAAGCTGAAAGGCACTGTTCTCATCCACGATGACGTCTTTTCCAGCCGATTGCTTTTGATTTTTTTCAGCACATTTCATCGTGGTATTATGACTGGGAATGTGTCCATTGCAATCTAATAAGGAAAACATGAAAGAAAGAAAAGTAAGAAAACAAAGGAGGCATTAATTATTTATGGAGGCGTGTCATTAATTATTTATGTTCTGAAACAAAATCACGTTGTTTCAATTGCTACGAGTTAGTAAGATGGCTTAGTGACTAATAGGTTCACCTATTTAACATAAAATTCCTACGAGGGAGTGGTACACCCTGGATGGGATGCCAGTCCACTGCAGGACACACACACACACATAATCATATGTAGAGACAACATAGAGACACCAGTTAGTCAAGTGCAAGTCTTTGGCTTGTGGAGTGAACTTGCCCAACATAGGGAGAACATGCCAACTTCCCACAAACAGAGTGAAGGTGGGATTCAAACCCACAACCCTGAGGATGTCACCATATGTTATTTATGTATAATTTACTAACATGACAAACACCTTTAATTATTGAAATAGCTCTAACTGACAAAATTATGGGTCCATGGCGCCCATGTCTTCAATTCTCATCTAGTAGCTTTGCAGTCCAGATCTGCTCCTGATTCTAACATCAATTTACAGATGCTAATTCACTTGATTAGCACTTATTTAAGGTGTGAAATTAAAGGAGACTGTAAGAACATTGGAAAAAGCACTGCTGAGTTCAGGCTCTGGGCTCCGGGGCTGTTAAGCAACAGTATGGCTGACCGAGCTTCCCCAGAAAAGTTATCCTCTTCCAGAAATTCATAGTAAAGGGTCTCTTCATTAAAATTAATCCATTTAATGTAATTAAGTTTATCCCCAGTACAAGTCATGGTGGACATAAATATGATTCAGCTGGTAGGAAGAATTAATCATTTAAAAAGAGCCATTATATCCCATTAGTCACTTTTGCTACTAGGCTACAAACACAATAATGAAATAACAATCTTTAAATGTCTAAAGAAATGTTCTGTATATTCTATATAGTCTACAGGATATTTTGTCTACCTCGCAGCAAACAAACAGAAACAAACATTGCTTATTTTATTAGAGAGCAATCCTGAGCTTTAATAGGTTAATCTACTTCCTACTTTTTATGAAAAGCCAGCATCACGGATTAGGAGTATATTTTACGCTAATGCCGATACCACATCCTGTGGGAGCATGCTGCAGGCTGAGTGCAGAAGTGAGTTATATGTAGATAATATTGCCCTTGAGCTCAGGGATCCAGCGCACATGTGCTGTAATGTGAGAATCTGGGGGGACCTCGCACCCCACCAAGGGGGTCACAGTATTACTGAACTCTCACCCAGTCTGTGTTTGTGGAGCCGCTCTAGACAGACCATTAGCTAATGAAGTGTGGGCCATTTTCAACACAGGAAACTGCGCTGCAGCCGCGGTTTGCCCTCCAACCCTCTGTAATTGTCCTCTTGCCCCCCCCCCCCGGCCGGCGCCACCCCCGCAGACACCAACACAAACAGGGCGGGGTGGGGCCGCCCAGGCCCAAAAAGCCCGGCGGA
>JAODLD010000088.1:9766163-9809852 GCA_026781065.1 Mormyrops boulengeri | reverse complement strand
CATTATTAGAGCTGAATTTAATGGCGATTTATAGTGTTCAGGGTTCACGAGCCTGGGACACTTTCATGCTGAGATTTAGTTTGGTTTCTGCGTGGTGGTACGCACTCACTGCTACACATTATAAACTGTAAAGTTTTATTTTCCAACAGACATCTGTCTTTATCTGCTGTTGTAGCTGTATGGGATATACAGCATTTTAACACACACCCAGACGCAGACATAAAGCCATCAATAAATTGGACAATGATTAATGTATACAGTATATATTTATATATATATACACACACTATATAATTATATATTGTAGTGTCAGATACACACAGACACACACATTTCCCTGGTTTTGGAGAGATTCCATTTCTATGACAAAACTTTATGTTTATTTTATTCAAAGGGAACATGATGCTCTATGCATTACTCCGACCTCTTTAGCACTTTCCAAGCCAAAATATGCCCGTATTCAGTGTTAGCTGATTCTGTTGATCACAGATAGGCCCGGAGCATCACCTGCTATCAGTGCACTTGCACAGTTACTTCTTTTCCCTCAAAACCCAATAGCAGAATTTTCTCCGATCAATCTCAGTGAATTCGGCCAACATCTTGAATATAACTTGAAGGGACATACTTGTTTTAATGGCAGGTTGCCACGACGGCTCGGAGGACAGCCTCACACCTCCCACCCATGGCTCTGCATGTGCGGATTTTCCATGACCTCCCCCGCTGTATGGGTTTCTACACACAGGCCAAAATCATGTGAACTGATGTCTCTTCATTGCTCTCGTTGTGTGATTGTGTGCCCTACAATGGGGTGGCATCCCATCCATTGTCCTCTACTTTGTGCCCTTGTTTCCTTAGAGAAGATTTAGACTGATGCAGCTATGTACTGGAAAAGTGATGGATGGATGGATGGATGGATGGACGGATGGACGGATGGATGGATGGACTTCTTGTATTTGATGTAATTTTATGCTGACTGGCTTTATTTAATTGGTTAGATTTGGTTGTCTGTATTTCTATTAGACAGAAGTGTCCAGTGTTTGTGAAAGTAAACTGAAACTTTTAAGTGAACTATCAAAACAAATCTCCTTCTAGTTCAACAGTAACGTTATACGGCCTAGATGTGCGAGGTACCACAAGATTTATTTTTAAGCCATAGCAATAAATGAATATATGGCAAATAATGGGAGTTTCTGAATAAGCATGCCTTTTATGAGCATATGGATTTGTAAGATTTGGAGCTTCACGTGTAAAGAGTACAGCCCTACGGGGTATCGTAAAATGGAGTAGGTAAATACTGGATTTTTGGCCATCGTTTGCAAATATTTAACCCAAACTTAAGAGCTTATACAGAATACGTGTTACACGCTCCAAGGAAGCACACATAGGAAATGTATTTGACAACCGTCATCGTGTTCATGCTCGTGTAACATGACTACTGCATTCCGAACTAGGAGCATAAATCTAATTTCCATTTTATTCAGCTAAATCTCTCGTTGCTTTTCACTATCACCTTCTCATTAAAATAAAAAGTGAAAAAGTCAACGTCTCGACAAACCAGCTAGTGTAATTTGCATGTTACTGAATGGTCACATTTTACTTCAGGGAACATGAATAATCTAGTAGTACATGCTTACTTATACTAGTTATACTAGTTACTTTATTAGTTAACAGTTAACTAATTAGTTAATAATGGTAAGACTTGAGGGGGCAAAAATGATTTATTAAGTCATTTACTACTCAAGAACAAATCATGAACTAATGTAGGTTTCCCCATGTGTGTCCAGGCCGCCTATATGGCGCCCTAGGCAAACTTCACCCCCCTATTTTACTGTGCCCAGGGCTGAATTCAGACCCAAAGGCTAAAGTCATTGCTGGGACCTAACCTACAGCATGAACGACCAGAAAAAAAATGGGACCCAACATAGGCCCCTGGGTTACCACCCAGGATAGCCCATGCATAAGTCCAGCCTTGATTGGGGTGAGAAGGGGTGGCGGCAGCTAAGTCAGCACCCCCTCAGAAGGTGGCACCCTAGGCAGCTGCCTATGTTGCCGACTGAGTGGCCTTGCTTTGGGGAAACACGCACAGTGCATCATTGGTGTCCCGGTTGATGTACCCTTGCAGGGTCGTCTGGCCAGGTTGACCCTGCAAGGATACAGCTGTACGCAGCCTATTGCGGAGTCAACGCTGCTGTCCGTGTCTAGCGGCCCTGTTACTGCAAGGACTGCATTACGTCGACACTGTGCAGACCATCACCCCGAGCTGGCTCCGCGTGCCTCACGCACCTCCCTGGACTTGAGAGAAGGCCGGGCTCCTCTGAGCTTTCCAGAGAGCGGTGCCAGCGGGGGGTGGCTTGGCCGGCTCTCATGGTGATGCTCGTGGGCTGGGAGCCGCGCTGAGGCGAGCACAAAGTAGCCACACGCATGAGCTCATGCCAGAACCACGCCGCCGGGGCCCACAGGAGCCGTGGAAATATGCGAACATGGGCTTTTTTTTTTCTCCCCCTCCTCGCCTTAAATTTAATCCAGCGCATCATCATTTATGGTTGAGAAAGCCACATCTTCATGTGGTCACTTGGAAAGTTTGCTTAGAATCTCAGCTTTTTCTTTTGTGAGTATTATTATTTCAACTACTCTGCAGGGCAAAATTTAGATCATTTACAGGTCTTTTTGAGGGGGGGTGTAATTCTGAATTGTTGTGAAAGGTCAGTGGAAATAAAGAAATCAGCATTACTTTTGGGCCTTACTACATGACACATGAAAAGCTGATGTTGCTGGTTCCCTACGATGCTATATTGACAGGGTCTGGGTTCAGGGGTCATCAGCTCCAGCCGGTCTAACCGCCTGACTCACTTACATCAGATCTCAAGAAAATCTTCCCATGTACCAACAAGAGGGTCAAGGAGACTGGAAATTTGCAATCACCTTTTCCGGATGCCAAGACACATTAATCTTGAGTCTGTTTTAGGTTAACGATTTTCACAACAAAGGTGAACTACTACCAATTTCATAAATGTGCAGATGTGGCATTGCTAATGATGTGGATCATCGTTACAGCATCTCAAACTATCAGCGACACAAAGATACCTATATATCTGGGGGCGGCGTTTCCCACCCACCATATGCAAGACACAGACAGCAGCGATGACTCAGCAATAGGCTGCGTACAGCTGAATCCTTGCATATGGCGGGTGGGACACGTCCCCCCCCCCCAGTTATATACTGTAGGTACCCTGATCTGCATTTCTCCCTCCACCACGGAAAAAACGCAAAACTATGATAAGTAACATCCCTAAATAGAGTTCAAGAAATACATTCAAAATGTCTGAACTCGTCAAGCTGTGTCAACTATCACAAATATTATCTCCGTTTGCAGGGAGACATAGTAAAATACATTTTAAGCTACACATAGCTTTAAAATTTTCCACTCTACCAATTTAGCAAAGGATATAGCCCGATTTAACCAAGACAAATACACTGATTTCCCTTTCTAAAACATTTTATTCAAAAACATCTACTCACATTAGTGCTGACTTCGTGCATTCTGTTTGTACTCTGTAGTTGTGGGTTTGGGTCCTGAGAAAGTTGATAACTGAGCTGCCTGAGTTGTCCCGGATGTATTTTTGGTCACATGGTATGCAATAGAGGAAAAAGAAACAAAGATCTATCACAGTGTTTTTTCACGAAGCAAGTAATGCAAGTCGATTTCAGTTTAATATAACCTATAGCAACCCCATGCTGGGTGCAAACGTCAACATAATCTTTCCCTTATCTCAGATAGGCTGATTTATGTTACTGCAACAAAGCTAATCACTTCTTCTCTGTTTGACGTAACATGGAAGTGTGGCTGTTAGAATACAGCAAAAAATCGTGTCCTCACATATTGTATGACATTGCAATATACTGGGGTTCTGTAAATATAAACTTGCAACGCAATGTAGAGTTACCTGTTGTTTATACTGTTCTCCAATAGGCCATCTGTGGGTGACAGCAAAGTAACAGTGTATGTATGTTGGCCAGTGTCGATCAAAATGTTCACTGTATTAAACCATTAGCCTAAAATCATACCGAGAAGCCTGATCAGGCACAGCTGGATAAGCTTAAAATATGAAACCTTTTGCTCACTGTCTGGTTCTCCCCCCCCCCCCACCGCACTTCAAAAGTCTCTCCCATGCCGCTGCAGTGACGTCCGCTCTGGGTTGCAGTACCTGTATACGTTCCGTGAACATGTGGTAGGATTTAACTTGACCTACTGCTGTACGACAGGAAATTACATCTCCGTTTGAGGAATCCTCAGTGATGTCATCCCCAGCTGTAATGTATGTTAGACAACACTGGACGCCGGACTCGAAATATCCATAAGTGTACAAAATGTACATGAAATAAAACAGATATTTATTAAAGCATGCGGTGGAACCAATAGAATTATTAAGTGATTCAAGAGAGCACATAAATATTTTGTTATTTTGGAGCATGTGTTGTGTTACTCCGTGCTTCACGCATTCATGCATCAGAGTTGTTCCTGGGAAATTCCCACAACAAGTGAGAATTTTTAGATGTAGTTATTACCATTATTGGCAGCCACAAGGTTCCCGAGTATTGGGGCTTCCATGAATCATTAGGTCGCAGACAATCTGTCTCTCCGCGCCTGAACAAACTGCTTTATTCCATTCCAGATGCCAGAAAAGGGAAATTAAAATCAATCATTGATCTAGGCAGTCTTACGGGGGATCTGCGGAGATCACCAGGGGAGGGCCAATCAGTCACTCATACAGAAGAAGCTGATGCCTGCCCTCTACAGCTCCATTCTGGGTCTTCCAATCACAATAGGAATCTTGGACATCAGACATATGAGCACAAGCTTGTGAGCAATCATGGCTCACGTTCCATCCCAGGTAGTTAGCGTTAGCATTAGCGTTTCTAATTAAGACTTCATGTCCAAGCTATTCTATTTGTTTCTGCTGGCCAGAAATAGTCTGGGCCAGTGACCCCGGGGTCTGACGAGGCCGCATGCTGCAGAGCGCGTGCAGACACAAGGTTAAGCAGTGCGGCCATCAGGCTCCAGCTCAAGGTCCAGGGCTCCCTCCCCTTCCTTCCCCATATTGTCCTGCTTCCTGCCGGCTGCTGCCCGGCCCGTGGCCACGGCCGCAATAGCGCCTCCGGCAGCAGGCACAATGCCGCGCCGCAGGGACCACCGCCTGTCAAGCCGCCACTGCACGACCCAATTGTAGACGGCCTGGGGGGGGCAGGAAAGCTCAGACGCCCCTTGCGGACGCCTCGCGTGTCGTATTCTGGCCCCTGTGACGGGAACGCCGCTTGGGGAGGCGGTGTACGGAACGCGGCTGCCGTTGTTATTTATAGGGCAGGGTGCAGTGGCGTAGGTGCGGTGTCTTTCAGAAACCCTCAATGACCCAAGAAGGATCCGGGAGTAAGTGGTGCCTTCAGCACCCTTAGGACTTCTCAGGACCTTCATTGGAGGGGCAAAGCATGTGATACATCCAGCGTGTGCAGAGTTCAGTGTGATCACTTAGCATGAGGATGTGAAAAATATATGGACACCTATCTCATGTGAGATGATGTTAATGAGAAGACACATGTTTTTCCTTTATAGATAGGCAATCAGTGTTTACATCGATCAAATCTCTTATGTTCCAAATAATGTCTAATAAGTAAAACTAATAAAAACCATTAAAGCCAATCTATATGGGGTGGATTCATCAATGACATAAAACAAGAGTTAGATCATTCAGGAAACAGAGGGGAGGATTTAAAAGCCCAGCCAAAAAAAAAAAAACTTGAAGTGGTGCATGAAAATTTTTCCATGAATCTGTAAATAAATCAAACACAGTACATTCTGTCACCCTCCAGAATTACAAGTCTTTCACACCAAAGTACATGTGGAGTCTATAATCAATTTAAAAGAAGGATACTGCAAAGACAGCTAAAATAGCATCAGTTTGGGGGGGGGGGGTTGTCTACAATGGTGCTTCAAGATGTCTGATGATCAACGGGAATATAGGGAAATGCTTTTAAGGAGATTTGTCAAAAATTCCCATGGAACATGAGTGGGTGCACCACTCCTAATTCTTCACTAATTTGAGATAAATGAAAGCACGATGTCGTTTCCAAGAACAGTTCCATTGGCAAAACTCAACTGAAGTTACGATTCATTAAGCTAGAATCTGTACTTTAAAAAAAAACAATAAAGATGGATGTAAGGAAAGACCATTTCCAAATTGCTCCTTCCAAATTGCATGGATATTAACTTGAAAGTAAAATGAAGTCAATATGTGTACAAGGTTTTCCTGAAGCTGATTTGATTGCACTCCTTTTTCAAGGCTTCAATGACTGAACCTCAAGATCTCTGACTCTCTCTTTCAGAGTACACAACGTGGAGCAAGGACTGCGACTCTCAGAGTACACAACGTGGAGCAAGGACTGTGACTCTCAGAGAACACAACACGTAGCTACAACTGTGACTCACTCTCAGAGTACTCAACGCGGAGCAAGAACAGTGACACGCTCATAGTACACAATTTGGAGCAAGGACTGTGACTCTCTTTCAGAGTACCCGAGGTCAAGTATAGACCGTAAATCTCTCTCAGAGTATAAAATGTCGAGGATAGACCATAACTCTCTCTTAGAGTATACAATGTCGAGCATAGACCATAACTCTCTGTCAGAGTGTACGACTGTCAGTGAAACCTCCAAGTCCCTTATTTGACTTATACAGTTATGTATCAATTAACAACGGGGATAAGTTCTGAGAAATGCATCTTGTTGTTGCGTAAACATCATAGAATGTACTTACACACTATGCATAACACAGACTACAGATTTACAGCAAACGTTTTTATAGGTAGAAAGAGTACACTGTAAAACAACAACGAAAAGTACAGTATAGTAAATAAACCAGTAATTTAGTAACATTATTATTATCAATTATTATAATCTTACGGGATCACCGTCATATATGCGGTCCGTCACTGACCGAAATGTCGTTATATGGCAAAAGACTGTATTACCTTTTAAAATTCATACTGTATTAAATGCCTAATTAGGTGTAGGATGGAGGAGACACTGTACAGTTTAGAGTACTGAATGTTCATTACACCTTTGTATTGCTAACAATCAAATTTTTGGTAAAGCTTTGAGAATGCATTGATTTGCAGAGAGTTTACTTGCAAAATACCTATATCTTGTATCGTACTGTTACCATATTGAGACATGTCAATAAATTTGTCTATTTTTTTCTTAACAAAGTCTTGTTCTGGAATCTATACTCATTCATGTGTTTTTTTTTCTGTAAAGCCCTTCGGAGTTTGCGTCTTCCCCCCGTCCTATGTGTGTTTCCCTTCGGCACTCCAGTCTCCTGCAGTTGGTGTGAGTGTGTGTGCCCGCCCTGTGTTGGACTGGCATACCATGCAGGGTGTATGCCCACCATTTATCGCATGCTGCCCTCTTTAGTCTCCAGGCCCCACCCCGTGCAGCATAAATGGCTGGAAGATGGATGGATGGATGTACACTGCTCAGAACTCTTTTTTAATTACTTTGAAGCAATGGCACATCAAGTCCTACAGACTCACTGGTAGCTATACTTAACAAGGCTTTTATGTAGCTTTTTAACTGTACCGCTTATATTTAAACTCAATTTAAAAACTATTAAGAAGTGGGACACAGTAAAGAGTTAGCTCTGTTGAAGTTAATTAAATCAAATGATTCACTCTGCAGCGCCCCCTAGTGAGTGATACATTAAGTACATAGTATTCTATGGAGTTGTCTGACTTAATTAGTATCAGATTTAAATATATTTACTTGATAAATGTATTAGGCACTTGGTACATGCATCTTGTGAATCAGGATTCTGGTTTCAGTTCTTTTATTCAAAACATATCTAAGTCCCGCGTAATCCTACAAATTACGTCTTTTTATTGGGAGTGAAGCAAAGCAGATTTCTTTGTTCATCTGCCTGGTCCATTTATGGTGGGAAAGTATAAAACTATCTCTTTGGCGTTCCAAGACGAATCAGTCAGTAACTTTCCTGCACAGACTTCAGGAAACACGGCAGTGAGTCTTTCACACAGCCGAGAGGCTGAGTGTTGGGTGGGATGAGCCCCTGTCATGTTCCTGTCCCAGGGTGGGTATAAACAGACAGCAGGCTTCACTTCAGGGGCCAGCAAGCGACTCTGTGATGGCATCTTAAATTCCACTCCAACTGAATAACCCAAGAGGATTGTGGGAGAGTCACAAACGTTTAGTTGGTCCACAGCTATAAGCTTTATGGCTGGCAGTCAGCATAGCTGCACCCTGCAGACTTTAGCCAAACCGTTTGGATGTTAGCTCTCTGGCTCCTGGAGTGCTTAATAGTGACATAGTGGTATCATTTGGAGTGCTCTGACACTAATCTACTATTCAGCTGCTCCGGGGATGTGACTGGCATAATGGAAAGCTGTGTTTTGCGGCTTGATGTGCTTTAGTTATGGAATGACACGCGGACACACACACACACGCATGCACACACACACCAGCAGGGGAAGCCATTAGCCGAGCGCTACTAGCCCAGCATCGTCAAAGCGCGCGGTAAAATGCCGAATGCCACCGGGGACGAGCCGTTCCCGGGGCAGTGGCAGCGTTTTAAACAAATGGGCTGGGAATGGCATCCCGTTGGACGACAGGAATCCCACCCCGCATGGATGGGAAAAGCAGCACTCCATGGATGGGGGGGGGGGGACAGGAGGGAAAGTGGCACTCAGTGGTCTGACTCATCAGGAGTCCGGTTTCATGAAGACGCTTTGTCGAGTCCTCCCAAAATTAATAATAATATTACTCATGGCACCAGGATGGACAAGATGCGGGGGGGGAGGTAGCACTGCAGGCACTGGATAAAATTTGAGGCTTGGCTGCTATACATTTGGGATTCGACTTTTTCTTCTTTAAATATTGCGAACGGGAACCCAAAATCTTTTTCATTTAAGAGCAATTAAGTGGATCCCAGAACCCCTGGCTCCAGCGAGCTGCTCAGCCTGTTTTATTACCCATTTCCTTTCCCCCCCGCGCCAGCCCACAGAGGGAGAGGGGAGAGCCCCCCGATCCTCCGAAACTGGCCCTGCAAGGGCAGCCTGTGCTGCCCACAACACGGAGGGGAAAAAAAAATGGGGCCCTCCCCAACACTGCAGCGCCCCCGTTCCAACGTTTATGTGTGGTGTAATTAAAAACATCCACCAGTAATTTAATAGTTCCCGCTGAGCAGAGACATGAAGTCTACTGCCTTTTTGCTCTGTGTGAATAACTCAGAGCGCAGTGAACACAGAGATTATTTGTTTTTCTGCCCTATGTTTTTCTGTGCACTATCGCATTCCATGTGTGGCCCCCTCTATCAGACATAAGGCCGGTGGAGTCAGGCGGGGGAACCACAAACACACCCCAGGGTTGCTGGTGAGCCTTTATTGTACTTCATTTTCACTTGTTTTTGCCCGCCGTGGCTCACCTGATGATGTGTCATTGTAATCACCCTCCGGCAGAGTAAGCGCTGCTTCAGGAAGACCTCGCAGGCCGTCCCTGTGCTCCTAATCAGCCCAGGAGCCATGTGCTTCCAATCAGCCGCTCTCACGCTGAGAAAGGAGGTCACCTCCATACCACACTGTAAATTTACAAACCAAACGCGTAACGCACGCTGTCAGGTCCTCACAAAACAAGTAGACACCCATAAGCTGCCCATGAGTATACAACCGTGCTTGTAATGTTTATCTCGCTCACTCCCAGAGTGAGCAGATAATATATTGTCAACGACATTTGAACAACCATTAGCATTTTTCAATTTATGCCAGCGCACAGATTATTTTACAGAAGTTTTTGAGGAGACCTGCAAATCACCTTTCACTATTTGTAAGACTGAATTAACTGCTGATGAAAAACCTGAATGATTTTGAAAATCTTGATTTTTATATTTCCAGCTAGCGAAAAGGAGAGCTTTTTCATCCATTCTTGGCCATGAAAATGTTGTTATGAAGTTGCCACGAGTATCCAGGAAGCACAGCCCAGAGCAGGCAAGGTGACTTCCGCAGGGGAACGGGACTCTGAGAAGGGCGTCTCACCCCGGGGTTAAAGGTCACAGCTCTGGGAGCTTACTAAGTAGGGCTGGCACCAGCGTCCAGGCGGCAGACTCACGCCATGTGTCCCTGACGCATTCCATCACAGTCAACACCGCTAAGGATCAGGGCCTGGTGCTCCCGATTCCACCAGCTGCCAGTAAGGACCTAGTGAAATCCCAGCAAAGGACTGGGGTGAATCTCTGCTACTTGTGCACCAAATGTCACTAAAAATAAATGGAAAACAGATTTCAGGAACATCGATTCCTCTTGCTTGGTTGTCATTGTTATAATTCATACCTTTTGTGGAATTAATTTGCTGCGTTTTTTCCCTAGAGGAGCAGGTGGAGTGCTGTTAAAAGACTAGGCTTTAGGAACTTTGAAAAACCTCAGATTGAAATACCAGAGGATTGCGCTGCTACTCTGAAGAAAGGCTGCTGAACTAAACTCTTTTGGTGACTGAATGGTTGTATGGATTGATACATATTCTTAACATTTATTTGGCTACAAGAGTCTTACAGGAACATTTGTGTACTTTTATAAATCACTGGACAGAATACATTTCTGAATAAATTTCTGAAGATACACAGGGAACAGGTTGAGATAGAAGAAAACAGAAAGCAGCCTTGGGATTTTTTCCAGAATTTTCTGTTTGTTTGTTTGTTTAAATTCCCCTTCATCCCAATGCCTGTGCGCGTGGCGGACATGCGGGCTTCTCATGCGTTAGGTACCCCTTGGAGAGCTCTGTTTCTGATCAGGAGAGCACTGTTTTGGATCTGGAACACTGTGGCCTCAGATCAACTCAACATGAGAGTATGATCACCTCACCGAGTTGGAGAGTTCTCACCGGAGGCTGTGGGTGACACACTGGGGATGAGCCTCAGTGACAAAATGAGTTACCTCATCAACAGCCTTAAGTCAGCTAGCGCCTGTTGTACAAGACATGTTTGCAGTTCAGAGGGAACAAAATCCAGAGGGAACGAGATGTTGAAATTTATTAAGAACTTCATTCTTCGGCAAGATCACTATATGTGAGCAGTACAAACGATATAATATAAACTATGTATATTATAGGAATGTGTTTGTAAATAAGTTTAATATGCAGCCTATGGCTGAAGTTCCTTTAAGTCCACAGCGTAAAGGTGGCACCGTGAAGACCAAAGGCCGATGACAGGGTTAAAAACAAAGCAACATTTGACCCTAACAGTTCCAAACAGTCAAGCTGTGCCCAGACCAGCCAACTAGACCGACCTCGGGGAGGGCGGGGCAGCCCCAAGGAGCCAGCATCCTGCACCATGTGACCCCAGCGGACAGTCAGTCCATTTTTACATCAGCCAATGCCAGAAGGAGAATGATCACAATTGAGAAAGAATTGGTTCTCATTTGCTTGGTCTGTATTTTGAGTCTTCATAGGCAGTAAAACAATCATTTTGTAACCTTAAGCAGGGTTTGCATAACCACCAATCATAACAAAGTATGAAGTTATATCAATGGGTCGATACTGAATGTGACCATCGGCGAATTCTGTAGGGCACGCTTCAGCACCCCGATAACTTCAGGCCTATTAGTGCCGATCTCTCTGTCTGATTTAAGAAAAACAGGCACTTCGTAGCTCTGGCTAAACTCAGTCGGTCCATGTCCTCCTCCTGTCCCACTAATAAGCTCTGATTGCCCCAAATGTGGCTGTAATTTACATTTGGTGCCGGCAGATTAATTTGCTCCAATAAAGAGTTATAGTAAATACCACAAAAAGAACAGTCTCATTAGGCTGCATTACTCATTTCCTTCTTTGAACCAATTTCACTCTGGTCTGGCATTGTTCTCCCTAAAAGTCTTTTTTTTTCCATTTCTGTGCAACTGTCAGAGTAGGGAAGTGCTCAAGTGACAGGAAAAGTAGCCGCACATTTATGATAAATTAATAAAAATCAGAGGAAGGCTGCTCTGAAATCAGAAAGCATCTGTCAGACGTATTGGAGATTGATGAGATTTCCAGTGACTAAATAGGCGGCGTAGAAATTAAATCTAGACAGGGCTGCTGCTATCTTGTCAGCACTGTAAGCAACACCCACTGTAGCATTTTAAAAGGAATCAAAGGGATCCGTGTTTTCATTTTGCTCTTGGTTATTTCTGTTCGAGCACTTAAACACTAAGGTCAAACTGCTGTGGCAAGTTCTGGTTTGGCAGGCCAGCTTAGGACAGTATGTATTTTGTATATGAGTTGCATGAATGCCATTCAATCAAATATAAAAACAATTAATAGTGGCTGACTCTTGTATAGCTGTATTTATAGTAACAGGATGCATAAATCACACTCATTCTCAGCAGCAGGCTCAGCCGTCAGGCCAAGCCTTTGTTGGGAAACTGGCTTCTCTCACTGCACTCAGGCGTAAGGTCTGCTTAAGCAGTCGACATAGTCCACATGTCGGAAAAAGCATTCACATGCAATTTCTGTAAAGACGTGTAATTATGACTTTAATTCGGTTTGCCTTAATCTTCAGATACCTTGTTAACTTTTACTGAGACGACATAAAAGAGAGACTTAGACAGTAATAAATTACTTCCAACTGTCTCAAAGAGGCTTTGTATTGGCTATGAAATTAAAAAGAAAGGAAATGTGCAGATGTAGGGTGTAATAACTGACAATAAGGTAACACGCTTTTCGCTACTATAACGCTACCAACCTTTCCCTGGGAAAGTCAATGGAGCGTGTCATTCCTTTTCAAGCACAAAATAATTATGTTCAGATGTGAACTCTGTGATAAGTAACTCACTATATGTACATGAATGAGGTTCAGACACAGGAGCAGTGAAATGAGGTAGAGTCCCAGTACAGCATCAGCGAGAACGGATATTGCTAAACAAATGAATACACCGCCATCTAGTGGACACTTTCATACGCTTGCCCTTATTTTCGCACTGAGGTCATTTTTTTTTTTTACGCAACTTCATAAAATCGTGGATTTCTGCTTAGGGACAATGAGACTGTGTGGGGTATGCAGCCTCCATGAAATAGTCCAAACTGGGGGCCCGGACCAGGATATGCTAGAAGAGCCTGAGCCCATTCTGATGGTTTCACTTTGTGAGATGAAAGTACACGTGATTATTAACAGAGAGCAAAACGGCTATAAAATGCAGCATCAAATAGAGTATAAAATTGGTAGATGAAGCATGCAACATATCAAGACACATACCAGTGCGTGTGACTTGACACGGACTTCAATCTGAATATGAATAAAGTAAAAAATTACAAGTCACTGTCAATATGGACTACTTGTGTAAGCATATACAGCAGTCACACAGCACTTAAAAACTATAGATCTACTTTTTGAATAATAATATATCTTGGGATGTGGTATTTAAATGAATAAGAATCGATGTATTTGCAAGCTATATTAACAAAGAAATTCTCCGCTGCAGAGAGCCAGGGGCCAGAGGAAAGACCGACGATGAGCCCCCTGAACAGCCCAAAGAAAACATCCAGGCAGGTTGATAGTCAAGCGCTAGCAATTTTGCATTGCATCCTGGGATATGCCATGCAAAAGTGGAGCTATGCTGTTCCACAAGACAAGGCAAGATAAGATAAGCTAAGATACGATAGGATACAATAAGACAAAGCTTTATTGGTCCCCTAGTGGTAATACTACAAAATTCTAAAATATGCACATAATATTTTACATATCACGGTAACACTTTACTTGACGAAGCACACACACTTAGTAATAACTACTGAAGTACAAATTATGAATAAATATAGTAGCTACTTGCGATAAAAGATGCATCACAATTCAGTAATGATGAACCTCCATGAGCTTAATATCCCATTTGTCTTATTCATTACTTGTTCCTTCAGTAGTTTACAAACGTTGACATAATTATCAGATATAGTAACAAATACAGTAATTTCTTGAGATAAAAGATGTGTCATGATTCATTAACAATGAACAAACATGAGATCAGTATTTAACTAAGACTTAGTATGTGGTTAATTATTACATTAGTAAGAGCATAATACTGTATTATTTGTGCTCCCTCAAGCTAAGTGTCACCCATATTATTGTCTTTAATCCTGTGCAAAAAAAGCAACAACTTTGCTTACACTGATAATATTGATACTAATTAACACAGGGCATACAGGGTTACTGGTTAAAGCAAAACACAAAAGCGATGCATTAATTTTGAGGTTTGGTCTGTTATATTACGGTAAAAATCTTCGACTGTTAGAGATAATAGGGAAGTGGTTGGGCAATTCTAATGGATTTCAGGAGCTCGTTCCAGATGTCAGAGTCATTAACGGAGAAGGACAGAGATATGGACAGCAAGTTCTAGAAAGGCACGATTTTAACGCCAAGTCATTTCTGAGTGGAAAAGTCTGGCAGAGGTGATGAAGCCTGCAGATAATGGCGTCAGAATCGGAATGATCAGCAGAGGGTGCCAAGTGAAGATGGGAACATGGTGGGCAGACACATTATTAAACAGCATGACATGAAGGTACAAGAGGTCCAGCCAGATGAGAGTTTATTAACTGGCACAGAGGTGCAGATACTGTAACTTCACACAAAACAAAGGTTGATGGCTAATGGCAGGACTAGCATCTAATCGGAATGTATCAAAGCAGCCAGAAATATAGAACTTAAGGATAACAAAACATAAATGGACAAAAAAATAATAATATTTATCCCGTCATTTGACTTGTTCTTGCATTTCATTATATTTTCCAGTGACATACAGTCAAAACAAAGTACGGTCGAAAGACATTTATTCATGAACGTCTCGATCATGGTTTGCTAAAGCTGCCTTTTGTCTTATGTCAAGTTTTATGTCAAGTCTTTTTGATTCACGGTCAAACTTTACTTGAGGGGACATGAATAAAGAAGTAGTACATGATGAATGAATGTGGGATCAGTACTTAACAAACACTTAGTTACTGGTTAATTTATCATCAAGTAAACATGTACTGCTACATTATTCATGTCCCCTCAAAGTGTAACCTGATTCACTACTGCGGCTATACCAGCCAGTTTTATAGTACCTGGCAAAATATTCCTCAATAGGTCTAATGAAGATTCAAAAGATTGCCTACCCCGTTACAGAGTGCTGTGGTATTCCTCTGATAATATGGACTCAACTACTTGGACAGCAGGTTCCTGTTTCCAGGCTGCCAGCACTGAGTTGCACTTCTAGCAGAGCTTTGAAGCTAACATGGTTCTGATCGGTTATGGTGTGTAGGCTCTCGTCTGAATTTTCTCTCTACACTCCCCATGCTTTCTTGTTCTCTCCAGGCTTGTGCCTTGTACAGAATCACTAGGAAGGATCATAATTATATAATTATAGTTTTCCGTTGTCGGTATCACAGCGGATTACAGAAAGTTGCTCTTCTAGTTCTCACACCCTGGCACCAGATGCAAGGATCATTATAGAGCGTTCATCAAGACAGCCAAACGACCTCATATACACTGTCAGAAAAATCTGTACCAATTTGTACCTTTGCTTGTCCCAGGGGCTGTACCCTCAAGGGTCTGTCACTCGTACCCTTAGCTGTATGTACTTGTACCTTTTAAGGTACAAAAATGGACTATGAGGAACACTATTGTACCATTGGGGTTACATTAATGTTGTTTGTAACCTGGGGATGTTCCTCAAAGTCCATTTCTGTGCCTTAACAGGTACATTTTTACCTGTGGCTAGGGTACAATTCGCAGATCCTTGAGAGTTCAGCCCCAGTGACAAGCAAAGGTACAAATTGGTACAGATTTTTCTGACAGTGTAATGCATTTAAAGGCACCAGATGCTCTAGTAGTATTCAACGATTGACTGTAATTCACACCACTTCTTCGATTTGTACCTAATGTATTGGGTACAAAGCTGTGTTTTAGCAGAGATGTAAATATTGCAGCTGTAGCCAAGGACAGATATATAAAACTAGGAAACAATTATTGAATAATGATATACAAAATATTATGTGTCTATCCATCATCCACACAACCATCCATTCATCTGCCTTAATTGCTTATCCAGTGCACCATCACAGGGAGTCAGGTGCCTAATCCAGGAAACACAGGGCACATGATAGGAGACACTGTGGAAAACATGGCAAAATATTTATAAAAAGAGAATTATTTAAATGCACCGATCAGCCAAAACATTATGAACTGGGCTCGATGCTCGATGTATGTCATGCACATCATTTATAATCAGCAATGAGATTATCTGTAATTTGCGCCACAGTAGGCCCTTCTGTTGGCTTGTATCAGACAGGATATCTTTCAATCACATCCCACATCAATGAATCTTGGCCACCAAACACTCTATCAGTAGATTGTGTTTTTTCCCTCCTTGGCCAACTCTCACTGCCATCGACTGCGAGCACCCAACAAGCCTTGCAGTTTCAGAGATGTTCAGACCCAATGGTCTAACCACAAACTTTTGCACATTCAAAAACAGCTCAAGACTGCAGCTTGCTGATGTTCTAAAGATCAACTGACCACCAGTTAGCAGACATGTCAGAGTAAACAAAGTGATGATAGTTTGGGGAGCCTTTCAAAATGTTATTTTGACCTAAAACATAGCCTGGTGATTTGATCGAATCACTGGAACAGATAACTCAACTAATACCAACTAAAAATGCACCTAATCTACTTCATATATTTTCTATTGAATTAGTAGAGTCATCCTTCCTCCATTACTACAAAACGAATTTTTATGCCTCTAACCACCGACACAAACTAACTAACCAAAACATACAGGGAGGATGAAAGCCATGCAAAACCGACAAAGGAGTAAAAAGACAAACTAAACAGCGTGTAGCCGAGGGGGGAGAAGAAGAAAGAGCATGACATCAAAAGGAGATGCAGCGCCTGGCTGCTCTGTACAGCTCGTCTCTGTATACAAATGAGTAAGAGCCTCCAGAAAGGATAAAGAGGCCTAGCGAATGAGGAGCTCTTTAACACCTGGCAGCAGCTGCAGGGGCAGAGCGAGGCCTTCGATGAGCAGAGGTGCTTTGTTGATGCAGACTGTCCCGTAAAGTAACTCCGTTCAAGAAAGAGTGTGAGATCTGATCATTAGCCTGCATACAGCAACCACCTGCTAATACTGCCAGAATCCCTATGTCTCCGCACAGCCTGTGTGGTCAAGCGGCTTCCATCCACTTCCCTAAATAAAATAAAAGCCCCAACATATTTCAAACAGCAGGGATAAGTAGCCTGTCAGCCCTGCATTTGACATGTTACATACAGAAGACTGCAACTTTGGACTGGATTTTCTTTGCTGTGTTATTCCTAAAACTTCCTATTGTAAGATATATTAACGGCCATTGAAGTAGCTCAGAAACTAAATGAAAACATTGGGGAACATTACAAACTTTGGAAAATGATTCCCGATTCTGTTAAATATAAGATTGACAGGCACTCCTGGACAACAGCTATAAATTACAAATGACTAATACAGTTAAAAATAATATAACGCAGAATGTTTAATTGCAGGTGACAGTAATGAGCAATCCTGAGTCGTCCCGGTCACTGATGCAAGTGATTGTGTCAATAGATCAGGCCACTTGGTGCTGCTGCAAAGGTATAGATTACGCAACATGCTACAGCACCAGTGGACAAAAAAATTGCAGCACAGAAAAGAGAGGGGAGGCAGGGGCACAGGCCGTGAAAGCGACCTGAGACAGTCACTACCGTACGTTTAAGGCTCATTTCCTCAGCTAGCAATATTCAACAAAGAAGTGCCATAGGTCACATACAAAAATGACCGGTAACACTTTACTTAAAGCCATATTTTTAGTGTTTTATAAACACATTCATAATGCAACAAAATGCATTCATAAAGCATTATAAACATGGCTATAAATATTTATCAAAACATGCATTATAAATATTTATCAATATTATGCGCACTTGTAATTGAAAGACTGCAGGGTCGAATCCCCAATCAGCAAGGCACCACTGAGGTACCCTGAGCAAGGTACCGCCCCCAAGCACTGATCCCTGGGCGCTGAATTAGCCGCCCCCGCTATGTCACATTGTCACATATGGGTTAAATGCAGAGAACACATTTCGTTGTTGTGCACTATGTGCTGTGGTGTGTCAACAATGACAATTAATCACTAAATTCTAAATTCTAAAAGGCATAACACATTATAGCCATGTTTATTATGCATTATGAATGCTCTATGAAGCTCTCATCTATAACGCACGGTGGATACCTTTATAATGCAGTACAAAGCATCCGTAATCCTTAAAGGTATCTACAGTGCATTATAGATGAGAGCTTCATAGAGCATTCATAATGCATAATAAACATGGCTATAATGTGTTATGCCTTTTGATAAATATTCATAGCCATGGTTATTATGGTTTATGAATGCATTATTTTTTGTTATGAATGTATTTATAAATTACTAAAAACATGGTCTTAAGTAAAGTGTTATGAAATAACCTTTCCAACCAGCGAAGTATTCATGCTGATATGTCATATAAATTTGGTTAATTCCCACCTCATAAGAACCATTAAAGGACATATGTAATCTTCCATTACTAAATTATCGTTAAAGAATGTAACCATCTTCATAGCTAATGTAGCATTTCTGTTGTTTACGCGCTTGCTAGACTTCATGATTGCAGGAATTATGTGTGCAAAGCAATGGCAAAATAAGCCCCAGAGCTATGATTCACAGAAAGAGGAGGCCTCATCTGACATAAGTATCACTCTTAGGAAACTGTTGTACAAATACAGAAGGCAATTTTGTTTTTTAAGACCGTAAAACAGTTACAATTGTAATACAAATTCTGTTCAGTGAGTTCAAATCAGCGTTTAGTCCATTGTCCTCAAAATATGTTTTTCTTCTTCCAACCCTTTCATTTTCATGAGAGGGGGGTAACATTTATTAGTGGTTTTGAAAATATTGCGAAGATACCCGCATGTTTTTTCCCCCAGATATTTTGCATCCTTGTTTTTTCTTGCTAACATTTTCCTGTCTCAGTGAAGTATATACCAACTTTGCCAGCCTTTGTTTCTGTAGAATAGAATAAATTTCAGTTTCATGACTTTTTTCCCCAACTCCTGCTTGAGCAGGTCATTAACCCTTTGTTTCTGGAGAGTTCTCTGCCCCTCACATGCCTGACGACTGACACAGTGTTGACCTGCTTCACGCACCCCTGAGATTTGTTCTTATATTTAATACAATGCGATGTATTTTGTGCAATATAAACAGGCAGACCTTGTGCAGAAATGTATTCCCGTATGTGGCTGAGATTGTCTGACTCACAGGACTGTTGTATTTATGCTAAAGAAACTCAGGAGAGACGCAGAATCTGTTTACTCTCCACGCTGTTTGTTGACACTGTAGCGGTGTGGAGAGCCGTTGCTTACACGGCTGACACGTATGCTGTTGCATGTTGCAAAAACACTAACAATAATAATAAACATGTTGTCTGGTGTGTGTGTGGGGGGGTGTCTACCTTCAAACATGTGGGCTGCGGTTCCTCCACTGCAGCATACTTACCCCCCATTATGTAGTCTAATCACTGAATTCAATATTCAACTGCATTTCAAAGATAAATAAAACACTAAGATATCTTTAACGAAGCACATTTAAACAAGATAAAGAGAACTAAAATTCCAGTCACATTAAGGCCATATACCATAGTTCAGACCACCGCCTTGTTTAAACAAGCAGAGCAAGCCAAAATCCGTGTGATGTTCAGACGTACGTTATGATTCATTCACTCCTGAATGTTCACAAGTCCACCATCTAGGTGATTGATACAGCCCTCTCGTACTCACCAGCCCACTACATCATGGGAATCTGACAAATTGCAATATTTTGACAGGAATCATTTTGAAAGAGCAGACAACACAAATGTGTGTTAGAATGTTTACAACCATCCAATAAGTGAATCACTGCAGTAAAGGGCACTATTTTCACATTTTGATCCCATTAAGTATCCACAAATTATGTAGTGAATAAACACTTACAAAAGATGCTATTTACATTGTAATAAAACAATGTCAGGACTGACAGTGTTGCACAGCATTTTTAATGGCGCATTAGCGCTGGTCTGCGTCTCAGCGGGTGAAGCAGCACTTTCCCAGTTTCACTCTGACACGCATCTTTAGGTGCCAAGCAAATGAAAGCTGTTACTCTCATTTCCAGTTGACAGTACGTTGCATTAAAATGCCCAGTGTCCCCTGGTTCTTTACCCTACTATCGCTATCATTGATTACTGGTAGCTTAGTTGATCATTTATGGGACAATTTCAGTTACTGTGTGGCTTAGAAGTGATTTTAAACGCAGTGCGTTTGTTGGTGCCAGATGTGGCAGTTCCGGCACAGTCACCCTCCTGGGATTTTCACACACTGCAGTGTCTAGAGTTTAGACAGAACGGTACAATAAACAAAACACATCCAGACAGTGGCAGTTCTGTTGCCAAAAACACCTTGTTAATGAGAGAGGCTGGAGGAAAGCGACCAAAGTCATTAAAGTCGACATAAATGCTACAAGTGCTAAAATAACAGCTCAGTAGAGCACCGGGTTGCAGAATGGCATCACCAGCCAACCAACTCACCAGCCCTTGTAGGTGCAGGAAGTAAATGTGGCTTCTATCTGCTATTAGCTAGTCATACATAATGAAGTGACTACTGAGTTTATTGAAATTCTAATTCCTCTTGCCAAGATACATTACAGTCTGGGCCAGGGGCATTTCTAGTTATTGAAAAAAAAAATCAGGGGCTTCAAGTTTACCTGGGGCTTGACTTTTTTATTATTTTGAAGGAAGATTGGCGTTGACAGTAAAAAAACTCGGAGCTATGGCTATAGGCGATAGCCCCAAGCGATCAAAACTAATTACACCCGTTGGCCAATTGAATAAGTTGTAAAGGTTGCAACTTCAAAGTTTATGGCTCTGAGATTCTGGACAGATTTTTTTAGCATGAAAGCAGAAAATTCAAGAACCAGTTGTGTCCTGTTTCAGGAATTGTCTGTATCTATAAACTATTTATATAAATAGTAAGCCCGGCACAATTATGTAGTGTAAATAATATAAATAAGGCAGACAGGACCATTGTGAGGTGACAAGGTGGGCACTCGGCTGTGGACGAGTGAATCCTTGTGTCGAAACAGGAAGAGGTGGTCACCAGGCTCTGTAAACAGGTCCTGCCCTCAAGGACCACCCTGCGGCTGCTGCATCTCCAGCCTGAGGACTTCGGAAGAGGGGCTCCTCCTCTGCAGATGGTCCTGGGACGCCAGCACTTGGCCCAGGAGAGATAAACAGAGCGCAGAACACAGCGCATTCGCCGGTCCTTCAGCGAAAAATGCAAGTGATCTGGAATGTAAACACATGTAGCATTCTGAATATACAAGCGTATACAAGACGCTATTATCCAACGGCCCCTTCGGGGAGTGTCTCTGAAAAGCATCCTCTGGGGGCCACCAAACATGACAGCAGCAATTGTGAGCGAGTACCGCAAAATCCTCTTTGTGGTGGATCTACTAACTCTGATCCAACAATTGCTTCACTGCAAACTTATTTCATAATAATAATAATAACAAAAAACCTATTAAATTTCAAGCAGCATTACATATACTACACTTTATTCCTCCTAATAATATTTAAAGATGTACAAGGTAATGTACAGCTACAAAAATATACTATGTAAGCTTTGGATATTCATTAATCTTCTATTTTACTTGTCTCTTGCAAGGTGCAAAAGACAAGTCAAATATTCGGTAGATTGTAATATCTAATTAAATCAGGGAAACATATCAAAAGCACCTTCTCTTCATGATTGCATTGATATTTTTGAGAAATTTATAACATCAACAACGCTGAGAATTTTTTTTTTTAAAAGACAGCAGGGTAAAAACAAACAAATGAATGTAATAATCAGTGCATATTACAATTAACTACAGAATCTGAATAAAGGAAGTGCTTAGTAAACTTGCTTCCATGCCTTTTTGCAGACAGAAGGAGCAGTCTGAATGACACATGCATCACCACAGGTCACTGCTGATCTATGGCAGCCAAGATGGACCCAACCAGGGAAGTCTGCAATCAATGGCATTCTATAAAATCCAGTTCCCCAAGGGAATATTTGTTTCTCAATGCACAAAGGCAGCACTGTTCTGCAATGGTGCCACAGAGAGCATTTCCACATTATATGGAAAACACCTCCAGCATCTGACAGCGAGCTGACCAGGTTCCTTTAGCTCATTTGCTTTGTAAGTGCTTTGAAAGTGCATGGCGCCTGTCTATGTAATCTGCTCTCCAGCCATCCTCTCGGAGGTCACACATTCAAGAAAAAGGCCACAAAGGATACAGTCTTAGTATCAGTATTAGTATTATTCTGAAAAAAAGACATCTCTTCCAAAGAAAAAAAACATTAAAAACATTTTTGAAAGTTTTCAATTTGCAATCGGTGTTTAATTATTGAATATGTATCCGGTAATTATGACACTTCTATGTTATATACTATGTACTGTGTGAAAGTCTCTGGCAGTCAAAAGAAATCTTTCAATCTATTTATCTGGGTTGTAAGTGTGCTTTTGTTCAGAACAAAAAGCACAATTTAACACTGGAACATATGCAAATTAAGAGTAACAAAACAAAAACTACTAAGACTTTTTTCCATTCTCGAAAAAGTCACTGCAACCTTGCTGGGTGGCTAGATGAACACCGTTTCAGTTCCCAAACCTCTCCTCAGGGGCACCTCTGCCATTGCATGTGTTTATAAAAGTTCACCACCAGCTCACTTTATTAATTGACTTAATTAGTAAAAAAAAAAAAAGTCAATGAGATATTGATTAGCTCTACCAGGTGTGGTAGTAGTCGAGTCAAAAATACATGGGCGTATTGGAAGATCGCTGGAAATAATGGGGTGATTATAATGGGCTAACGCACTTTGATGGGCATAATATCATAGTTTTACACCAACATACACCAACATTTTCTTTGGCTGCCTAAGACTTTTGCACAGTACTGTATATGTCTACGTCTTATATGTCTACATGCACCCACTTCTACCAAGCACTGAAAAGAATTCCCCTGTTTGCATCAACACTGGAGGTGAAATATCCCAGGATTCCATGTGAAAACCTGCTCTCTCTATATCCCTATCTGCTGGCCTCACTTCCACCATGCCACCCAGTGAAGCTCGGTCATAACGCAGTTATCAGCGCTGCACTGGAGAAACCCCTAGAACCAATATGAAATTCCCTCCCCATTTCTGTGGTCTTTAAAAGTTATGTAGCATAAGTTTTATTAAATCAATATCTAGACTAACTCTACTAGATTATAATTATGTGACAAATCATTGTTAAATTATATGATCACCATGCTTGATCATTAACTTTGCTTACTGTCTTTAATACCTTTTTATAATTTCCAGTAATAATATCCAAATTTTGCTTTTAGAGATTATTATAGTTTTACAGCTGTCATCCTCTGTATCTGTTTTAGTTAATTAGTCTACAGACTCTACTCATTTAGCATCCCTCTAGAAATCTCATTAAATTTAGTATTGAATGGGAGAATCACCAGGGTGCATGTATGTGGAAATTTCACACTGCGAAAACTGTATTTATGGTCCAAACCCCCATTTGGCTGATTATCTTTTAACTTTTCCAACCAGTGGATGATGGCCCCTAACCAAAATCACATTTCCAACATGAGTCCATTACACATAACACAAAATTTAACACTTTAACAGTTATTCTTTTTGATTACGCATATTGAAATCCCTTCACTTCTTTACATATCAGTCAACGAGATACTGAAGAATGCCGCTTGATAACAGAGACCACGTCTTTCGCTCATTCTCGCACCCTCGGCAGGCATAGCAGTGCTCATGTGCTCTCTGTTTAACTCCCCGTTTCAGGACATTATTGTGAAATCGCTTGCTTTTGCTACATTGATTTAACTGTTCCCAGCTGTCGGCTGTCAGTTGTTTGGTTTAAGCTATGCCCTCCTTAATTGTTCAGACATGCAGAGCAGATTAGTAAAAATCCCTTTTGTTGACGGTGAGATCGACTCTCGGCACATTGCTTTATTACCGCATGGCAACGTGCAGTCCAAGATACAATGGTTTCATTCTCAGTCCGCAAAATAGCAGCTTCTGAAAGCCATTAAATACAACTTTAACAACACATATCCAGTCCAAATCCAGAAACAATAGGAGTATTGAAGTCGCTACATTTTTTTCCCCTCAGTCCAGAGAACATGGGGGGACAGGCAGGGCTGAACCACACTGGGGGAGGGCATGGATGGGCTCAGGCAAAATATGCCTTCATAAAGGTCTTTTTGGAAGAAAGGATGCTTATTCTTCCTCAGCAACAGAGTCAACCAAGTCCTGAGCCATCTACATAATTCATTTTGAGAAAGGAGATTGGACTGGGACAGCCTCACACAACCAATGACTGCTGCTGTTGTTACAGCAGTCAGAACATTTTTTAGCACTGTCACTGTGAGGCATCTCTTTACTTTTACCTGGAAAACAGGGTGAAAAATCATGGTTAACAAAACCTCACTGGATTACAGATTGTGTCACTCCTTTCATACCAATATGCCACCGGTTAAACACATGCATCTGCAACACACAGACTTCTGCCACAGGAGCCTGACATATTTAAACAATGAAATACATCTACATTTAATTAGCAGATGTTTTTGTCATAGGCAGTGTACAAGTGAGAAATGTTTGGGGCCAAAGAGCCAGCATCCAATCCCACTAAAGCAGCTGGGGTTCGGGACCTTGCTCAAACGGTGATATGAATACTTTGCCAGCCAGCGGATTCAACCCAGCAACCTTCTGGGTATAACTATCCCCACACAATAATATGGGTAAGATACCATAGTGGCTCCTTATGTGGGGCCAAATGGGTTTCATGACCAACCACTGCTGAGCAGAGTATTAATATAGAAGTTTGCCTTGTTGACAATTAGAAGACCAGTATGGATACTGGTCTGCACCCAGCATGTAGGAATCTCTGACCAATTATTAGAGAGGGACAACTGAAATGTATGCTAAAATAATACTCACAATACCAATACAATAATATAAATTATGTACAAAACTGAGACAATTCACAGCACACATAGGTTCCTGTGTTTTACATATGTTTTGTAATGTAAATTGTCAGCCCCATACGGGTATGGAGAAATCTAGAAACTGTACTACTGAGCTTACAGCTATTTGTTTAACTGAATTTCCCCATGGGATGAAGTCAGCCTGTCTGCCGATCTGTCCATCCATCCGTCCATCCATCCATCCGTCCATCCCAGTAAACACATCATAAGAAGTCCAATAGGGCATTCAAATTTTCAAGCATGAAAACACACGGAATTCTCCTGTGTTATCTACACTAGACGTGCAAGTATTGAAGTCAAGGCAACGCGAGACCAGAAGCACGACAGGCACTGGGCTCTGTAACACTCGTTAATTCATAGCCCATAACCATTAACCATTTAGGATTTTCAGTCCTTACATTAACAGGTCTATAAAAATAAGACTCTTAATCTTAACCACTTTAAATGAAGGCCTACTGGCTTCCACACAGAGCTAGCCTTCTGGTTCTGAGCAGGATGCAGAGCTCATACTCATGAGTGTGCGAGGCAGAGAAATGCGAGGACGTGTTTCTTAATTAATGCGAGAGCACAGAACCGGATTGTGAGCAGAGGTTCCAAGAAAAAGCCTGACGGCGGCATACGCATACGTGCCTCCTCCAACAACTGGGAGCGAGCTTCATCTTATGCAGAGTAACGTCACTGCTACCCTGCTGCCATTTATCATTGACACAAAATAAAGTCGGCGCTCCTCTGCAAGCCTACACTCTGTGGCCACTTTATTAGGTACACCTGCTCATTAACACAGACAGACTGCTCCTACGAACAGCCAATCAGGTGGCTGCAACTAAATACATACAGCACGCAGACACATTCAAAAAGCTGACTTACTGCGTGGCCAAGAATTAGACCGGCTAAAACATGTGATCTAAGTCGTTTTAAACATGGTGCGATTGTTGGTGCCAGACCCAGTGGTTACAGCATCTCAGAAACAGACACCCTCGTGGGATTTTTACATACTACACATTCTCTAGAGTTTACAGAGAATGGTGCAATAAACAAAAAACATCCAGTCAGCAGCATTTCTGTTGCCAAAAACATCTAGTTAATGAGAGAGGTCAGATGAGAATGGCCAGACTCGTTAAAACGATCAGGAAGCCCACAAGTGCAAAAAGAAGAGTTCCATGCGGGACGGCAACTCTGAAAGCGCTCATCAAAGTCATCAAACCCTGAAAGTGGTTTTGAAAACAAGAACGAGTCCTACCTGGTGTCACGTAGGGGTACCACATAATGAGGCCTATGAGTGTATGTATAATCTATTTTATATCTTGCCTAAATGGTAAATGATTCCGGCTGGTCTTGATTTTGTTCATACCACAGCATAAAGAACATGAGGTATAAATCACACCAATTTATACTGCTTATTAACTGCAGTTTCACCCAGTCAGAAGGACACCCAGTCAGTAGGAAGTCAGTTGTTGATATGACTATTGCACTCAGTGCCCTATTACTGGGAGGGGTAATTTTCTGGGATGAACGGGGCTATGTGGCAGTAACACCACATAGCCTCAAATGAAAGCAACAGGCAGGGAGAATGTCCCTGGGAGATGTGTGGCAATTTCCACTCTGGCTTACTAACCCCCCAGAGTGGCGGCAAAAAGAACTGCAGGCGTGTCTGTTTATTTCATTTTGGAGGGTGTTCGTTTCGCCTTGTATCTGGGCTCCTGTCCGCGCTGTACACCATATTCGTATTGCTGCCTCGCTGTTCAGACTCACTCTTGTGCTCGCAACATTCATCCATATTTCAGCAACTCCGAAACTTCATACCGATAACATTTGCATCGCATTTATTTACATCGCTTATTTGCTAAGACATATACACAGATTTACATTCCTCAGAATGATGGATAACTGCTGAAGCTATAATAATTAGTCGTTTTTCTTATCGCTTGCACCACCCAGATAGCTGTTCATTTATTTATTTATGTGACCAACTTTTCATGTCGCATCAAGAAATAAGACCTTTATACAGCATATGCAATTGTGAGATCCGGCAACAAAAGCAAGATTTCTTTTCTTTTGAAATGGATATGATGGAAACATAGAACATGCTACAAAGCAGAGAGCAATAGTGGCACCTAGTGGTTAAACTTCAAAATTCCAACCTATTCCCATCCATTTTCCAATCGTTAATCCTGGACCTGGAATCTATGGGTAGAATTGGAATGGGATGCAAGTCCATCACAAAGCACACACACGCATACACTACAGGCTATTTACAGGTGCCAGTTAGCCTAACCTAAATCCACGTGGCATAGTGAAACCATGCAAACTGCACACACAGGGCAAGGGTGGAATGTCGATCTCTGTGAAAATGTACAGGTTAAATGGCTGGAAGGTGGATGGAATTCCTAAGAGCAATCTCACTGAGAGTACGCCCAGCCATGTGGGTTCCTAAGCTAGGCTCAAGGCTCCATATGAGTGTAAAAATGGGTGCATTTCCTACTAGCGTGCACTTCTAAAATTGGTAACATTAATGTGGTAACTCAATAGTAGAGTATGTCTTAGGGTACTCACAGGACCTGCACACCTCATCACCTATGTGTAGAAGAACATGTCATACAGCTGTGGGTAAAGACCTGAGGTTCTGAGTGCAACAGGGTATGGAGGTGCATCATCTTCTACTCGCAAAACACTCTTCCGTAGAGGTTCAGTGAGGCCTGGACTTTGCTTCTCACCGTTTTTATTAACCCTCAAAGCATCCAGCTGTCTGTGCTTACAGTGGAAAAACAGATAGGATGTTTCTGCATTGCTGTTGGACTTACTTGATCTCCTTCCTGGAGATCAAACTCAGCTTAATGAGAGCTTTAAGGTCCAATGGAGTGGCTAAGTATTAAGCTGAAGTTTTCTTTTCTGAATTGAGTCCCTGTGACCTGCATGATTTATTATAGTGGACAGGAAGCCTGGAATCCTGAGTAAAAGTAACGGTTCCTGCTTCTTAGAGCCGCTGGGACCTTGGTGAATGTTCCCAAAAAAGGTGCCTCATAAGTGTACATTTAAACACTTGATATGTCAGATACATTCTGTTAATATAATAATGGTCATAGTTGTTACTGACACTGAGAAATGGCTCTCCATGACACAGACGCAGATGAGAGCAAGCTTGGTAGTAAACAGTAGCCACCTGGAACTTAAAGGTGTCGCTCGGGGGCCTACAAAGGCAGCATCTGCTGAGGCTAGGCTCGAACTGGGGACCTTCTGATCATGGGTACAGAAGCTTACCCCACAGAGCCACACACTGCCCCATTATTATGTTTAAAAAAATTACAATCTAATGTTACAGTGACCTGACACTGCATAAACTGTTATGGAAGTTCGACGAATGGGAAATCAAAGCGTTCTGCCTCCTCTAAGCACTGAAGCCTAATGGCCAGTGTCATCTCCTAATGAAGAATCTGGGCACTAATACCACATTTCCCTTCCATACTTATCCAGTGACTGATCCATACTGGTCAATTATATGTATACAAATGACCCTGCATTGTATAAAAGGGAGGCTTTTGTTTTTCCTAAACTAAAAAAAAAAACTCACCGGCAGAAGGCACCAGGAGACATTTCATTTTACTGAAAGTCTATTCGGCTTGCAAATCTAATGTAGGAATGAACATCTGCTGCATCTATTCCTGGAAACAAGGCTGGTCATATTGCTGCATTAGTTAGTTACATTGATGCTTAATGCCATGCCAACAACTAGGGCTATTTTTATGGTGAACGTGAATTGGTATTAAAACAGACTGAAGAAAGGAAAAGGTAGAAACTTCATAAATCACTGTAAAATGTTACAAGAAGTTAAGATGCTTAAGATTAGCATTTCATAAAAAAAAAATCTGAAAAAGCTTCAGGCTAAGCGTTACTGAAACGTCTTCTAACGGGTCAGTAAAATAGTAAGTCTGCCTAAGGGAGATACAGCAGAATGTGTGTAACAGTTAAAGGGGTGTGACATGTAGTACCTGCAGGTGGATCTTCACCGGTAAGTAAAGGCATACGAGTCAGCCTGGTAGGCCCCCATATCGATACTTTCAAAAACGTAAAACGGTATAGATCAATAGCACATTTATAATGGATGAACACGAAAAACGTAAGGAGATGCTAATAATGTGTTTTTGTGCAAAACAGTATTTCAAAGCACATTGATTTGAGTTTACAAATTCCACCAGGTTTCCTCATTTCCTCCCACAGTTCAAAAGCATGCATTCAGGTGAACCGGTCTTTCTAAATTTCCCGTGCATAGGTGCCAGCCCAAGTGTGCTATACTAATTTGCCATTGTGTCTATGTTTTGCCTGGCGCCCGATTTCCTGGCAAAGAAAAGGTTAATGTATACTGGTTGTCACAATGCCTTTCCAGAGGCAACCAAAATGCTTCATCAAGGTTTGACAAACAGCCAAGGCAAGAACAGTCAGAAAAAAGGGGCCCTGTGGAGACGCACAAGCTATGCAACTACTCTGTAGAAATATAACGCGACTGAAAGGCACCTAGAGGCGTGTGGCTGAAACGCTCTCATAACTTCAAGGTTATTGTGCTGAATCAAGCTAAACCAATAACATGCTTCCATCTGGCGCATAATGGCACTGCAATAGGCCTTAATATGACTAACCATATGAAAATGTTCATTTTATGTTCATCTAGTTTAATAAATTTAATACGACAAACTTCACAGCTGTGAACCTCAAGTTCTGCTTCCTTCCAACTACAATCATAATTCACAAAATTCCACAAATCAACAGAACGTCTGCATAAAGCCCCTTTCAACTCACTGCCCCCAGTAACCAGATGGACAAAACATAATCCACAGGTTTGTCAGTCATACTTAAGACACAAAAGTAAGGAAATAATGAAATCTAGTTTGCAAATTCATCACTTAAGAAGTCTTACATTATCACCTTCATCCCGAAAACCCCCAACGTTTTTGTTTTTTAATCAAAATACTATCGACCATCACAGACTAATGAAGTCACATGGCATGTTGCTCTTAGAGAACTCAGCACAACAGTGTTTCCCAATCCGGTCCTCAGGGACCCACAGCTGGTCCACGTTTTTGCTCCCTCTAAGATCTGTCAGAACAACCCCCAAGGTCCAGATTGGGAATTACTGCCTTAAATTAAGGGATGCCGGTCTGGACTGACAAGTAACATACTAGCAGTAGATTCTGAAAACCTATTCTGCATGTTTGACATGATTTGAGTTGAATTTCACTGTTTAATTGATGCATTTATATGCTGTACTCTTGTGAGTCCTACCCCTGGGAAGACAAATCCAGATATTTGATACCTTGTCGAAGTACATCTAAAAAGAGTCAGCTTTACATAGAGCGGTCAGCTGGAAATCGACAGGTGACGCTACCTCATGGCTCATCTGTTGACGCCGGCATGCTCACAGGAAGGACAGTCTCTACGTATGTCGGGAAAAGGCCACCTGATGTCCAAATCATGTTACATCCACCAGGCCGCCATCAAAACAATTCACAGGAAGCTACTTGCAAAGTGGCATGGATTCATAAACACGTTCACTGAAGTTTGGAGAAAAGTTAAAAAAAAAAAAATAAAAAAAAAATAAAAACTTGGCAGACCGGATTGTTAAAGAAGGTTCAAAACTTACAGGGAATAAAAGGCCAGTGGGCTTTGCATCACATGACACGCCTCCCAAATCACAGCTCAATGGACCTCCACAGCAATGCAGCACTTTGACTTGAAGCTTTATTAATCAAACATTCCAACCCAGTGGATTCTGGTCCACCGTATCATAAGATACAGAGAATTTTTAACAACAGCTAATCGTTGCAGGTACAAGAATCGCTCAACCTTCTCTCCAACATTTGTGCCCACTGTGTCTGTGTCTTGGCACCTTAATGGTTAAAGCTTAACCAGGAAAAATAAAAACAAAGAAACAAACAAAGTACAGAAAAACAAACATGTTGGAAACCCAATGGACGTAGGTTTACAAAGTCATTTAAAGCAATATTGTCAATTCCACTCAACAAAGAGCATTTTAAGTGGCCAATTTTTAAGTCTCCAAAAAGGTCATACTTTTAACCTACGCTCTGCTTCAGGGGAGACACCATCATACATGTAACAAAACTGAGTTTCTCAACAGCATAACTGGACCAAAAAAAAAAAAAAAAAACTGTATTAAAACAATCATCCATATGTAGATGCTTGGCAGCCATTTTTAAAAGGCTAAGCTCCCTGGGTTCAACCACTAGATGTTTAAGGCCAATGCATGGTTTATACAGAAGAGCACATGGCTCAGAAATAGGCATCATAAGACTGGGACATGTGCGGATCTGGCCAGCTTGTGTTTAAAACAAAAGCAAACAAACACCAAACCAACCAGAAGCATAGAGCGAAAACTAAACTGGCAGCCGGTCATCATGATTCCCTTTATGATTAGTGGCTTACTCCTTCCCAGCATGCACTGCAATAAAAACATCACCAATCATTTTCGTATATAGAAGAATGTACCATGAGGGCATACATAGTTTGCCAAGGAAAAAAGAAAGTCCATATTTAAATTGCAGACCGATTTTAATCTCAGAAAATGACATTTCCATACACCTATTGTCTTATTTTCACTAAAGTTAAATGCATGTTGTTTAGAACAGACAAATCTGCAATTACTGGTACATACACAGAGCTGCTTAACAGAAATCAGCTGGTATTGTGTCATAAATACAGATATGAAAAACAACCCTTAACACTCTGTGATACTACTAGTAGTCTACAGCCACACTTTAATACTTATGAACAGATTCTGCAACATAGTTTAGTGTACCGGCTAGGTTTCACTAACATACAACTTAATATGCAGCTCATTATTAATGTCATTTAAAGCATGCCTCTATATACACATTCTATGTTTTATGGTGACCAGTCATCTTAACATACGTTTAGGTTTTGCAGCAACGACCGTTTGTGTCATGCTTTTCTCTAAGCAGAAAGCCGTCTTAAGTTTCCACGTTCATATTCTGAGTGCCTTGAAAAAGAAATTACTCGGAGCGGTTCTCGTTTTAATTTTTAACTGCCACAAAGAATAGGCAATTTTATTGGATGTTTTGATTTAATGAACAAAAATGTCCCAATCCTGACCTTAAGATGAAATCCTTTGCGTGGTTGGTGAGCATTGTGAAAATTTACAAGACATTTAAGAGAAGATTTAAGACAGAGGGTCAAAAGGATCTATTAGAATTAATTGCTGTAGGTCTGTCCTTCTGGTGGTTGTGGAAGCTTCATATTCTCTTTGGACATCATTAGACGCCGCAGCTCTTGAAGAACAACTTTAATGCTATAAGAATTTTGCCATTTCGCTAGAATTGGTATGCTACGTGCGTCCACCTGCAAGGACAAAAGCTTTGATTAATCAGCAGGAACGGATGCTAATTCCAAATGCCACAATTCCAGCATCTTCCAGTAGCCAAGGACACCTTTGAAAGGAAAAAGATTGTAAAGATGCAGATGTAACATTACACAGAACTAATTCAGCTAGTAAAAGTGCTGACCTACAGAGAGAGCAACAGACAGGGCCAGGGTCAGATCTATAACACTCAGTAACTTTGACCTGGATGGATGGCAGTGGCATAATGCAGCATAATTCATGCCATCAGGAAAAGCAAGGGAATACAAATACATCTACACAACCATTTAAACACGTATATAGGATCCTGCTTTGAGCTCCATGACAACTAAGATATGATAACAATGATATAACGCAATGGCAGTTATAACACAGCAATAAACTAGTACACCAATTTAGGTCTATAAAGTGCATTTTCCGTGTTTAAAAACAATGAATTGTATTATGACTATCACGAGCATGCAAACTAAGAACATGTGCCCCAAAAAATACATAACTTCAACTTACCGTTCCGTTGGAATTATTTATTCCATTCATACTAATTTTCGTTACAAATCTAACAGACGGTGGTACTTCTGGGTATTTAGGTCCACATTCTACTTTGAGGCTGTATATTCGGTTTTCATAGTTAGTCTAGAAAAGAAACACACAGGACTGCGTTATTTGATCCTTGAGTCGCCGCTCTGCAAATTTTGCAAAATGATCCCACCGAGCACTTTATCATCAGACACCAGGTAACTGATAAGACCTAAGCTACCCTTATAAGAAACTGTCTATATCTTACAGCCAAGTAATGTTCACTTTACACCAATCCATGGGAATGATTTTGGAAGCATACCATTCCAATGTTTTAAGGTCCAACCACAAAATGTATTGAAAATGGCTTATCTATTTACACCCGAAAAAAAAAAAAAAATGAATGAAGAAATGGTACCTCTGCCCTTTCCTTCTATAAAAAGGTCTACAGATTTGTGTACTTCCGGAGTTTTACCACAGAAGCAGTTAGTTCTGATACCAGAAAAATATGAAAAGCAGATTAATGAAGTAAGCCTGAAGCCAGAATGCACAGATCTAGATATACTCATATAGAAATGTATTCATGACATTCTTTAAATAATTCTAACGAGGCCAAATTTAGCTTGCATGAATACTGCCAACCTTAAGAAAAGCATTCAAGTACTGCTGCGAAAATTAAACTCTGCAGCAATCTCATGCTCTGCAGCTACATCACAGCAATTATACTTATGACATCTTAAGACATGTGAGAAAGAAATTAAAGGGAGGTTTACTCAAAGCATAACAAAACTCAAGTACAGTCAAGCTACATTAAATCAAGTAATAGGATGGGAGGGCAGACAAAATCATAATGAATTGTCACTTCAAAGAGTTGCCCTTATTCAAAAAGCCACCTCCGTTTTATTTATGAAATGTGTCACATTCTTAAAAGGGTGCCAGATGTGTATAACTGCAATTATTTAATGGCCAATGCAGCAAAACCATCCGATTTCATGACCTTATAACTCTATAGTATCCCCATCCTTTAAATTTCAAGCAGCAATTTTGGATGTTCACCACTTACCAACACTCCCATTTGCTACTATTGTTGAATGGCAGGTACATTAACACATGCACCTGCCCCGGAGGTAGGTAGGTATCTGAAGTTTAATGCTATGTCAGCATCTCTGGCTCAAGGTTGGAACTAAGTTCAGTCAATAAATATTTACATGAAGATAGGAATCATATCACACACACAAATACATATATATACACACATATACACACAGACAGGCAGCAACTGACATTACAACTTTAAATGGTTTTTTTTTTTTTTTTAAATGTTTCAGCAGCCTTTTTTATGGAACTCTGAATAATGTTATAATACAGATCAGCTAACAGATGAAGAGGGAGCTCTCTGAATGCATAATATGAAGAGCTTATAGCAGACTAGAGGAAGCTGCACTTGTGTACTGCAAGCTCACCCGCGCAGGTCCAATAATCATGCCTGTCCATCTAGTGAGAGTCATGTCTTCGTCATCCTCCAGGCCCCAGCTGACCGTACCATCACCTACTCCCTTCTGGCCTTCTTCGAGCTCTTCCAGCAAACGAAAATTGCGGGGAACTTTGACTCCTGCAATAATAAACAAAATCAAGGCAAACAGTCAACTGGATTAAATAAAGAGCACAATTTATACATTAATCTAGATAAACACGAGTTTTCATTCAACAACGTCATGAAAATGTGCATTTAGCACAGGGATACTTCTTTCCCCTACATTGCACCTTCTCAAAAACTGCAAAATAGTGCTCGATTGCAACTATGCTTACAATTAGGCAATTTAAAAGGGCAATGGTGTTATTTTATAACACTGCAGAATTGCAGAGAGCATCTTAAAATTGTTGAAAATGCATTTCTAAACATAAATTTTTGTATTTGTAATGACAAACAAATGTGCACGTACCATAAAAGATGGGCATCCCATTGTTCATTTACTACTTTAGGACAAAAAACAACCCCTATTCAGGCCCTGCATGGGGGGTGGGGGAGGGTGCAGGCACAGCCAGCAATGGAATGCACAGATTGCTGCAGGAAATTAGCGATTCCTGCAAAAGCTATGTTAACTCACCTTCTACAAATGACAAATAAAATACATCACAGGATTAAGCTGCATGTGGAAGCATCTGCTTTCATCCAGAATATTTGAGACAGGCAAAAGGCAAAAATGATCACGAGAAAAATGAGGCAAATCTTTCACCACTTCCCAAATGTAAATACCTAACATGCATGAATTACACAGAAAACCAACTGTTTGTATGTTCTACTGTAACATTTATAGCTATGGTTCAATTTTTATGCTGTACTTAAAACTGTTTAAGTAAATGTTTCAACTAAGATAAACAGTTCAACAAAGCACAAGGTACAATCTCCAATAAACTGTGAATGATAATGTTCCCATTCAAAAGCAATTGCTACTTAATGTATCCAACATCAAAAATGATCAAGTATCTAGCTACATACAATGCTATATTTCCAAAACATCTAATTTGGGTCAAAGGAAAAAAAAGCTGAGGCAGAAGATGATGATTAAAATCAAGCTATACTGATCAACTAGCAAATGCTTATATATTTAAAGCAAAATTGCACAACCATTGATTATGCTGATGAGATCACTGGTATTGCAGAGCGACCAAGATTTGAGAGAGCAGTGCATTACTTCATACCTTAGGCAACCATCCACAACTGTACCCAAGACTTTATATAAGCCTCTTCCATTCACTTATTATGCAATTTATGGCCAAAACATACTAATAAAAGACAATATATATTTAATTGCATTGCAAAAAATAATAATCTTGTTTCTCTAATGATTTCTTATCCACAATAAAATGTTGTCCAGGTGACATTCTTGCATTGCCTTGATATGAATTTTCCTGAGGACAAGCACTGACATTTGTCACTGATGACTACAACACAGCAAAAATCACTACCATAATGAATGACATCAACGTTGCCATTTGCCAGTAAAGAGTAAATGATACTGTGACAATGGGCTATAACCATCATATTATGAAGTTCAAATACAAAGTATGCGTGCATATGATTAAAACCAAACTACATGCATTTTTTATGTTTAGTTGAAAACTAAACTTAACCATCTACCAATGTAGTCACACATCAGCCAGTTAGCCCGTTATATCAGTGGCCTGTACTATAAAGCAGGGTTACTGGCTTATCGGGGTAACATGTCAGAATTAAGGCAGTCTGGGCAAAATGTAAGTGAACGAATATGAAGTCCATTTAAACTGTGATACCTTAAATCCGACAAGCTACCGATAAGCCAGTAACCCCGCTTCTTAGTACAGGCCACAGGAGTAAAAGGTTTCAAGCTTGCTAACATTTGCCAGAAAGGTGCATCAATGCATTCCCATACAAATATTTTCCATGAGTGAGGAAAATCAAAATCAAATCTTGAGAAAAATTAAGCACGAGTCCCAAGCTGTCTGATGTTTAAGCAAACTAAGTAAGAGTATTTTTAAAACCCCCCTTTTCAAATGAGTCTTATGAACTAATTCTTAGTCATCTTCTTTTAATTACAGTATGTAACCACACAATCTGGAACTCGAGAACAAAAAAATTAGTCTAAAAGCATCACTGTTAACTAGTTACAAAGTCAATGGACAGATCTACCTTTCAAACAGTGATGAGAAATGTAAACTGATGGGGTGATTCAGGTCAGTTCTCAACCTGAGTCCTGGCAACCTATATATGGCATCTAATAATAGCTGCAACCTAAAAATGTTTTAAATTGCATTGGCGCATTTGTTTTTGAATAATAAGTTACTTTTAGTTAATTGGTGCATACATGTAAAGAGCAATACAAGGACAACACAAAGACAGATTGCTCAGTTATTAATAACCAATTGTTCAAGGGAACTTCAAGTATACAGTTATACAATCTAGCTAAAGTTTATCAGTTACAGCAATAATAAGAGGAACAAGTAGAGTTACTAGCAAAAAAAAACAATCCTACCAACTTCCTGGATTTATAAGATTACAAAAATTGTGATGGCTTCCGCCAGACCAATCTAATGAGGATCTGCACAGCCAGAGGGACCACAGGACGAGAGTTTAAATGTCGTTGCTTAATATAGTTAAATGTGGCCTCTATGGCAAATTCCTCCATCGTGTGTGAAACGAACGAATCTGACACCCTGTTTACTCGACATGGACGATTTTGTCGAAAGCAGAGGGTTTGCATTACTTGTCTTTTTTCCTCCTGCGTTTTTAAGGAATACGCAACAGCTCAAAGAAATGCGATCAGTATCTCCCCCACCTCGGTATTTAGGGTTATCCAATGTGCGCTAGCAAGGCACACCCAGCAGTATGGAAGGCCAGCTAGAACAAAGCACGTTTCTGCGCAACTAGCCATCCAACCAGCTAAAAAAAAAACATGCATTAAAACTTTTCTGCCTCAATTGTCAGCAATACGACCGAGGCGCATAATAAAAATATCGTTTTGACCGTGAGCCTGCAGTACGCATGTTTAATGTCGGCGGGGCCTAAGCGCGAGCGGTGTAACATTCTGCGGAAACGGCTCGCGACTGTTAGCTTAGCAAGCCAGCGACCTCACAATGGAGTATTTACGAAAAACACTCTTTAGGGGATGCCATTATAACTAGTCACCGAGCCTGTAAAGATGTGCCCGCATTTCAATCATTACAAATAGAGGTTGGTGACATTTGCGATGGAAATTAAAGATGCGAGAGTCGGAACTCGGGCACTTCCTGACTGAAGAGAGGAGCTCTGCGGCGCGTCTCGTGCTGCCGTGCGCGCGCCGTCTTTTTTAAATTTAATATGTAAAGTCTTCAATAACGAGGTGTCGACGCAGTTTAACGCACGGCCGCGACGCGGCTCGCACCCACACGCCTACGTTTGGCCCGCTCGCAGCCAGAGCTGCCCTCTAAATAATAACTGTCGGATTCCGATCAGCAACATTCACAGCATAATTAATAAGTGAAGAAGCACAGAAGACCTTCCTCCTGTTCGACAACTAGCTAAGAAGCGGTGGATGTATTTGACTGCCAGACAGTAGCCAAGTTCCTACTCGCTTAAGCTAAATATACAAGCCAGCGCATTCGTTCTTATGACTGTGGCACGCCCAAACAGCATTAAAGGAGATTATTTGTCTCACTGATTGTTAGACAGACCTGAGGAGGCCGCCATCTTGTCCAGCCGAATCCAGAACCAAACGGAGCTCTGACACGGCGGTCACATGACTAGCGCGTCATCGCTGCAACACAAGCAGCGGAGTGGAACGAGCGGGATGACTGCGTACGGCGCGCTACGTATCTGCGTAGGGCCTGGGAGCTGGAAGCGCTGCCCTTCCGGTCATGTGACAAATACGTCACAGGCGGCATCGTGGAAAGAGTGTGGGATGGAGTTCCTTCGGGTGCCACTTAGGCCGGCGTACACATGTGATAAAAAGTGATTAAAAGTGATTATATTGTGACTAAAAGTGAATACATAAGTAGGCGTTATGAAACATTGAAGCGGAATGAGAAATTAAGCGTTTTAAAATGTTTTCGTCAAGTACTCCGTATAATTTGTTTATAATGTATTATTATTATTATTATTATTATTATTATTATTATTGTTATTATCATTTGACTGAGTAAAGAATATCCCCCTGGGATCAATAAAGTTTATCATATAAAAATATTTTAACTATTTAAAATTCTTCTAACTCTGAATGGATAAATGTTTATTATAATGTTTACTAGAACTGTTACCTCACACACAGGGTACAAGTCTGAATCCCAGCACTGCTCTATGAGTGCAGAGTTAGCATGTTCTTTCCAGATTTCCTTTCGCACTTAATTAATTGTCATCTGTGAACCGTCCGTATTGTGCGGCCGTGTGTGTATCCCGTGTTCATCCCATCCGTGGACTATAGCCCGGAGTATTTTAAGCCTGGCCCCGAGGATTTTAGCCCCGATGCCAATCTTCCTTCACAACCCCAGGCAAACTTGACTTGACTCCTGTCATTTTGAAGTTGCACGTTAAAGGATGGTTAAATTCATTTTAACCTTGCACCTATGCATAAGAAAAGCACTGGAACCAAGACGAAAATGAGACTAATTCTATTAAATTCAATTTGAGTGCATGTGAACTCTGGGAGTGAGGGCTGGTTTAAGGAATATTGTGAGTATGTGTTTTAAATACATTGAAATGACTGGTGTAAATGTAGGTTCTAAGCTGCCTGTCTGCCTCCATATCCACATTACATATGTAAATGACCTATCACTAAGGAAACATGGACTTATCAAAACAATGAACAATTATTCAAGATTGATAATATACAGCTCCTACACTGCTTCACAAAGCCCAGAATCCTGCCAGAAGTGAGTGAAAAACAAGTGTCTCTATGAAATAACTGGTTACGTGAAACAAATTGATTTTAGTGACCTAAAATTATTTTCTAATGTTATCAAGAGCAATAGCTGCACTGGTAGACCTAAAATGAGAGAGGAGCTAAACAGTCCATGGCATAAGTGAATAGTAATAACAGAATGTAAAAATCAGCACAAATATGTATTTAAATGTAGGAATTTTATGTCATTTATGTTTAGCCTGTATTGTTCCATGTCTGATTTATTTTTCACAATTTTTCAAACCACATATCTGCACTACGCAAAGCTATAGCTTTATTTTCCTAAGAATCACCATCAGATCATACGACCAATGAATCTTTCAGGGCATGTGCAGTAATACGCATTTTTATCAATATCTATATCTGCCTGCAATATTTGTTGCACTAATTGTCATTTTCACCCATTTATTGCCATCTGTATGTTATATAATTGTTGTATGTGGTACTGTACGTGTATTTTCTATTTTTATCTTTTTGTGTAGTTGTGCACTGTCAATCACAATTTCCTCTGGAATAATGGTTTTCTGATTCATTTTTGATGCTTGTTTTGTCCTTGCAGGTGGCCAAAGCACAACAATAATTACCATTAGTTATACATGACCTTTATCAATGAGATCCTTGTGATCTGACTTGGTTTGCAACGTAGGACAGAATCTGGAGGCATTTTAATTGATGACATAGCAGCTTTTATTAATATGGGCTGCTACATTACTGTCTGGGTTTTCTACAGTGATTATAATAACAGTATGTGGTAAGACAATCGTTTGTCAAGCTTTTGCAAGCTTTGAGCAGCCAAACTAGATGGTAAGGTTTTATATTAAAAAAATCTAAATTTCATGAAGTTGACTGCAACATCCACTTAATTTTCCCTCTCGCAGCAATGAGTATCGCCATTACACTAATTGTATATTTAAAATATATATGAACTTTGTCTTGAATTTGGTCAGATGAATTAGAATAATCTGAGGGGAAAAATTAAAAAAATCAATGAACACTAAGCCCTCAGCCTGCGATGACCCCAGTCAGGACTGTTGGGACAGGACTGTAAACATTTGCATATGGTGTTTTTGCAGTCCTTCCTTTTTTGCATATTTCCAGAACATGGATTGACACACAGCTGCAGAATCACACTACAGAGTATAAAATGACACACAGGGCAGCTCCAGTGGCATTCCACAGAGGGCGCTCGCTACCCCATGCCACATCCCACCCAAAACATCCGACTGGCTAAACGGTTGACAATTTGATGGCCATTATTAAATAGCTTTATTTACCTTTTCAAATGTCCCACAATGGTAATAACACTCCCCTATTATTCATTGAAATCGCAATACAGGCAGAACAACATTGTCATTGACAGACACCAGATACAATTGCATTCCACTTCCATACAACAAAAGGACAGGACTCAACATGCTATTACACAGCACAGAAAGGGACTGCCGTCAATCTAGTTACTCTTTATGGGGTACGGAGATCCTGCAATGTGCTCAACAGTCATTCGCATTTGCACCATATCCGTACACAATATGGTCCATAGGTTTATAAGCAGTTTGATCTGAGAAGGCTTCTGGAAAGTAAGGATGTTCTGCTACAAACAAACATTAGCATGTTTTTATCCACAGCTACATACATTTTTGATAAAGCAGGGCCGGACAGCCCACTGGAGCAAGTGGGGGGGTTCAGAGTGAAATCATTCTGCCAGACATGGGATTTGAACTGGCAACATTCGCATCACAAGCACAAATCAAATGAAACTGCGGAGAGGTGCAAATGCCAGGTATGGATCTACCTGTACTACGGACAAAAGAACAAACAGGCAAGACACCTCCATTTGACAAGAGTGATCCCAGACTTTTATCACAAAACATCCATTTCCAGTTGAAAGCACAAATCTCATACTATGTTTAGCAAATAACATTAACACAGGGGAAAAAAATGCAGTGACGCAAAGCAGGAGATACAATGAGCAAGAGCTGCAGGATTCATCTTCAATGAGTTAGAGCAGGCGGACGGTCTTCCCAGTCACAGTCAGGTAGTCCTCGTCGGTCAGGGCACGGAGGGCCTCGTCAAACAGGTCCTTCGTTATGGCCTGAGGAGAAACGAAAAGGTATGCTTCTTATCACACACCTCGCGGCAACACAGCCAGCTTACGAGACTCCAGTGGTAGGTAAGTTGTATTTGGCTACAATTAACCTTGAGTAAATGTTCAGCTCGCCATTTTAGAAATGTCACAATATTTCACAAAAAATTCAAGTATCGACATGAACTTCCTAGTACGATTTAGCCCTACTCAATGCATTCATAAAAAATATGGTGGTTATATGCTGTATTATGCAAGATGAAGCGGTTAAGCAACTGGGATAGCCTTAGTTTTAGCAGCAATTATCTTGCTGCTAAATTAAGCAAAATGATTATAGTAAAGTAATGACAAGCCAAACTACTCCAAGAGGCTGAAGGGCATACAGCTTAGTTATTCACAGCTAACTTGGCATTATTAGGCGAGTCCATCAAATCTGAATGTCTTCTTTTAAGGTGCATTTGCATTGCAGTCGTGTTGTGGTGATTAATATTTAAGTTCTGACAGAATACTGACAGACGACTGCATTTTCATTCATTCTAAATGCGGAGTGCTTCCACACAACTGAGGCTTTTGTCCTTTATTTGGACACTCATCTTCTTAGTCAGTCTTCCTTCCACCATTTTGCCAAGTAATCAAGAAGAGTAATTGAGGCTTTTGTAAAATCAAACAATCACGACAGCTTTAAGCAATTCCCACAAAAATACAACGGGTGGCAGTGCAGCGCTGATACGTACCACATCCGATTGGCCCCGGATGTCATCGAACAGCTGCTGGTACTTCATGGCGGGCGTTTTGCCCTTGGACTGGATGAGCTTCTTCAGGGCAAGTGCGAGCTCCTCTTTGCGTTTACGCGCCGTGGCACTCATTCCTGGCAGGAGGGATATGTGGCAAAAGCAAGAGCACTTAGAGCACCTCAACCAAGGGTCAATGATGGATTTATAGTTAGTCTGATCTGCTGAAGGAGAACACGTCTATGACAGCGTTACAGAAACTCCCACAAGGGCCTGCACTTCACTTCAACTATTATAATACAATCAACAAATCACCTCAAATATCTATCTTATTCTAATTATAGAATACAGCTGGCATTGTAAACAGCCTGGTGCAGTGCAGACCCTAACCATCACTATAGTACACTGTTTCTCAATCCATGTTTTTGCTCCCTCTGAGCTCCCTGCCAGACAGTCCACATTTTTGCTCCCTCCCAGTTACCGATAGGGTAGCAAAAACATGGACTGTCTGTGAGTCGCCGAGGACCAAATTGGGAAACACTGCACTAGTTGGTGCACATAGACCAGGGGTGGGGAACCTGGTCCATGGAGGGCCAGGTGTGGGTGCAGATTTTTGGGATGACCTCTCAACCAGCCAATAACAGTGGGTCTCCAGGAATGGAGTTAAGAACCACTGTTTTATTATTGGCTGACTGCAAGGTCTTCCCAAAAACCTACACCGGCCCTCCATGGAACAGGTTCCCCACCCCTGACAGACAGTCAGCAGCTCACGGCAGCCTGCTGTCAGCATACCTGTGGTTAGGATGGATATGTCCACGAAGCCGGTGCGGGGATCGGTGGCGGACTGCTTCAGGGCTTCTCGGTGCAGCCTCTTGGCCTCCTCCACGTCAATGCTTTCCACTTTCTCAGAGAAGCGCACCTTGGCGTGAGCCTCAGCCAGCCTAATGAGGGACTCGAGCTGCCGGGGGTAGGCCGACACCATGCCACGCCCACTGCCGATCTTCCTCATGTCCACATAGGCCTAAAACAAGAACAGGGGCGTTTTAATGCATCGACCGATCAACTTATGTCGAGCAGATACTTGTATGCTGCAATATACACTAATCAAGGGCATCATTTAGAGACCAACATAATATGGTTCACTATAAGCACCATGTAGCCTGTATCTTTGCTGCATCTTTGGCTGTTTACAGTAGAAAAATGAACAGAATAATAACTGCGATACTTCATACTTCCCTGTGGGCAGTTACAGCGGTGGAACGTTCAGGTCCAGACAGCACAAATCCAGACCACGGTTTTGTTTCAACCAACCAGTTGAATATCGAGAGTCACGATCACAGAGTACTCAACTGGTTGGTTGAAACAAAACCTTGGTCTGGATTTGTGCTTTCTGGACC
>JAODLD010000088.1:9740022-9756287 GCA_026781065.1 Mormyrops boulengeri | reverse complement strand
CAGTGCCTCCGTGGGTAAGTGCTCTCTCGTTTGAGCGCCATACCAATCTGCCATCCACCTCAAAGTGCCTCAGCCTCTAGGTTTTGTCCTGTCCTGCCATTTCATAAAACAAAATCATCATTCCTGAATCCAGGCCAACGTGCAACAATATTTGCCAAAACCATGGTGGCGCTATAGATGAGTTGCACACTGTTGGAATGAAACTTCATTCTCTGATGGTGCTTTATAACACTCATCATAATGCATTAAAGTGCATTCATAAAATATTATAAGCATGCCTATAATTATTAATAAAAAGGGATAATACATTATAGCCATGTGTATTATGTATTATGAATGCTCTATGAAGTTCTCATCTATAAGGCATTATAATGGTTAGTCTGTTATACGAGTATTATTATTATTATTATTAGTATTATTATTATTAGTAGTAGTAGTAGTAGTTTTAAGATGTTAGCAGCAAATCCTTTAAGTCCTGTAAGTTGTAGGGTGGGGTTGCCTTGGATTGGACGTGTTTGTCCAGCACACCCCAGAGATGCTTGATCAGATGGAGATCTAAGGAATTTGGAGGCCAAATCAACACTTTGATCTTTGTCATGTTCCTCAAACCATTCCTGAACAATGTTTGCAGTGTGGCAGGGTACATTATCCTGCTGAAAGTGGCCACTGCCAATGGGGAATACAGTTGCCATGAAGGGGTGAACTTGGTCTGCAAAAATGTTTTGTAGGTGGTGCGTGTCAAAGTAACCACCACACGAATGCCAAGACCCAAGGTTTCCCAGCAGAATATTACCCCAAGCATCACACTGCCTTCTTCCCATAGTGCATCCTGGTTCCATCTCTTATCCAGGTAAACAACACACACACACACACACACGTCCGTCCAAATGATGTATCAGAAAACATGACCCATCAGACCAGGCCACCTTCCATTGTTCCATGGTCCAGGACAGACACTCATGTGCCCATTGTAGGAGCTTTTGGCAGTAGACATGGGTCAGCATGGGCACTCTGACTGATCTGCAGCAACACAGCCCAATATGCAGCAAGATACTATACACTGTATGTTCTGACACCTTTCTGTCACAGCCAGCATTAACTTTTTCAGCAATTTGTACTACAGTAGCTCTCCTGTGGTATTGGACCAGACGGACTAGCCTTCACTCCCCATGTGCATCAGTGAGCCTTGGGCGCTCATTACCGCATTGCTGGTTCACTCATTGGCCTTCCTTGGACCACTTATGGTAGCTACTGACCAATGCATACTGGGAACACCCCACAAGACCTGCCATTTTGGAGATGCTCTTACCCAGTCATCTAGTGACTAGTCATCACAGTTTGGCCCTCGTCAGAGTCACTCAGATCCTTACTCTTGCCCATTTTTCCTGCTTCCAACACATCAACTTCAAGAACTGACTGTTCACTTGCCTAATATATAAAGGCACCCTTGACAGGTACCATTGTAACGAGATAATCAATGTTACTCACTTCACCTGTCAGTGGTCTTAATGTTATGGCTGGTCGAAGTATGTGTTTGGACTCTCCAAGTGGGTCAGGGCTGCATGAAGCGCAATGGAGAGAGCATCCTCTGTCCATCTGTTCACTCGGTAAGCAAGCTATCCAGATTGATCGGGATGATGGTCTCTCAAAGCCCTTCATGACAAGTGGGGTTAAGGCAGCTGGGCAGCAGTCTTTCATGCACTCTGTTGTTGACTTTTTAGGCACATGAACAATGGTGGTAGATTACAAACAGGTGGCGAAAGCAGCTTGATGTGAGCAGAGATTAAAAATGCTGGTAAACGATTGTTAGTTGCCCTGGTATAATTGGTCAGATATATCGTTTTCGGCGATACGGAGTCTCCATGGTCGGCAATGTTGCCTGGCACCTACCCAGGGCACCCATATCTTGTGCTCTCGTGCCCCCTGGGAATGGCAAACCAAAGTATAAAAGAGGCCATGCAAGATCGAATGCTTAAAAATGAGTGTAAGAAGAAGAGAATACAACTGAAACACAGTGTGTGTAATCGAGGTAGTCTGCGTGCCGTCATGCTGCACATTTCGCTAATAGCAAATCAGTTATGTGCCTCCAGGCTACATATTATTGCGCATACTGTTGCCAGCACAGTAAGTGTAATGCCTATATGGACAAACACGTGTGTAATGAATAAAGAAAATTAACCACTCTCCTTTAAACAAAAAAGTCAGATTCAGCTGATTGAATAAAATTACGGGTGATATTACCTTTCATATACAACGAAGTGATTTCAATTTTGGGGACGTCACTGCACTACGTCTTCACTCCTGCAGATGTCGCTCTTTGCTTGTTTGAAAACAAGTGAACTGCCTGCGCTAGAAAGGCTGTAGGTGATTATTGCTGTTATTATTGCTGTTAGTAAGACGTGTATGAGTCCTGAGTGTTTGTGGAGCACGGCAAAGTTTTAAAGTATGTCTAGATTTTATATTCCCTATTGCATTAAAAGGAGTCGTAGTGGTTTCAGCTACCATAGTGGTGTGTGATATGAAAAGAACAGCCTAGATCTGCGTAACAAATCTGCGTACGGCTGTGTTTTGCTGTTTGACTCGTACGTGCAGTGAAATGTATTTTTTTTGTTAGATACATATGTACATTCACGGATGAGCCAGTATTCATACGCATCTCAGAATCACTCCTAAGATTGATGATGATTCCTGTTGGAACATTCTCTTTGACAGGTGGAGAAATAGGCTTCTAAATGTAAACCACGCTTGAAACACATTATGGACAGTTTGCATTCATTCTCGGGTTTAAAAATAGGACCCACATTGATAACTATGGAATGGAATTTCCAGGCACTCAGCTATTTCCTGCTCTAAGAGGCTTTATGAATATGGTCACATTTCTTGTGAATTTCTCTGCTACTCAGCCAGTGACTGCATAATAAATAAGCCTATAAGGGTCAGTGAAGCTGACCATGCGTCCGAATCTGAAGCAGGCAGACTGGAGGTGGAGGTTAACTTCTGTGCTGTCTTCTCTCAGAGGTGAGGCCAGGCCTCAAGGCTTTTTCTCAGACCGCTGCAGGTAATGGGGTGTGAAACTGCATTCAACAAGCAGATTTACTGTGTTTGTCATTTATACATACATGACGCATTGATATTTAAGGTATTATATTTATATTTAAATCTACTGCACATTTAAAATACTTGCATTTTTAAACTAGTAAATGTAAAAACCACTGTACTTCTTGCACCAGATTTCATGCGCCAAGAGATTTTGTTACTTGGCTGAATTATTTTATTAGTTCTGCTGCAAGTCTTGCTAAATTCAGATTGCTGGCCAACTACTGAAATTTTGTATCATGTCATCATCACATTATTGCAACTTTAACACCATTTACACCAAAAATGAAGTCATAAATATACAATTATCACCCATCTGCTTTCACTTTGTGGATAAAAGACCAAATTAAGACCACTGAGGTCTGTGATTTGCCTGGGTAAATATAGGTATAGAAAATCCTTCAAGCGTACACCCTTTAAGATTGCTCAGCAAAACTACAGTTGTGTAGAATTTTCTGTTTACTTCTTTGGGAAGATTCCAGAATATTCTGACCAAGCTGTCGTGCGTTTATGTTGGACACCACACCTCTCCGCTCTATTGCTGAGAGCCTCAGCGCCCACCTCTCTTTGACCCAAAGGAATCCAGCAGACCTGCTGTCTGGATTGGCTGTTACATAACACAGCCCTCCTCGCCGGATCCCTCCCACACTGCAGAGAGACCCAGGAGCATTCCAAGCAGTTACCACCCCCAAAGCTGCACTCTCTGCAGTGATTGGTCATCCTTTCACAGAAAATGCCTCAAACACCGTGTTCTATTAAATATCAGCTTGTTGTTCTGTTGGTGTTTTTAAAGGACTGAAAAGCTGCATATGGCTGCTCCCTCTGCCCACTGCTGTCCTCTCGGCTGTACTACAGACTCTCTCTCTCACACACACATACACACACATACATGTTGGTATATCTAAATTTGACCTTCCATTCATTTCTATGAGAGAAACCCTAATCCAAATCATGACAGCCTTAACCCCTACCCAGCCCTAACCTTAACCAGAAGTAGCCAATCAAAAGCCTTTTCGCATTTTTACTTTTTTGATTGCATTCACAAATGTTTTTTTATAAAGTTGAGGTTATCCCAATTTTTAGTTTTTCGATTGCAATCACAGATTTTTGAGGGGACCTGAAAAATGGTCCCCACAACATCAAAATCACAGGTTTTTATTACATTTCTCTCACTCACTCACTCACTCACTCACTCACTCATCCCACTGCCTTTGCCTTATTCAGAAACACACATGGATATATCTTACTTCCATGAACAGTCACACATAGAAAACAGACATATAGAAATCCTACAATTCCATCTGAAGTCACTTGACTTGTCAGATTCTGCCTTGCTGTCCTGCATGACAGGACATTGGTTTAGATATTGGATATTGACCAGGCCTGGGCAAATCTTTAATGATTATTTTCTTGTCCCATGAGATGGTACAGAAATAGACTTGTTAGATTTTACTACGCGTTTATTGTAAATTCACAAAAAGATCTGTGGGGAAAAAAAACGATTAGTCTTCATGGAATTGAGCAGCTTTTATTATATTTTACTAATCAGGTGGGCCAGTAAATACAGAAGGCTGTGGCCCAGGTCTGACCTTGCTGACCTCACTTGTGTACCTGGGGATGGAGCCAGGATGCACTATGAGAAGAAGGCAAGCCGGCAGAGGCAGTGTGACGCTCTGGGTAATGTTCTGCTGGGAAACCGTGGGTCCTGGCATTCACGTAGATCTTATTTTGACATGTACCATCTTCCTAAACATTGTTGCAGACCGAGCACATCCCTTCCACAGTGATAGTGGCTTCTTTCAGCAGGATAATGTACCCTGTCACACTGCAAAGATTGTTCAGGAATGGTTTGAGGAACATGACAAAGAGTTCAAAGTGTTGATTTGGCCTCCAAATTCCATAGATCAGCATTCAATCTAGTATCTGTGGGATGTGCTGGACAAACAAATCTGGTCCTTGGAGGCCCCACCTGGCAGCTTACGGGACGTAAAGGATCTGCTGCTAATGTCTTAGTGTCAGATACCACAGGACACCTTCAGAGGTCTTGTGGAGTCCATGACTCCCTGGGTAAGAGATGTTTTGTAGCAAGAGGGGGACCTGCACAACTATCGTGACGGCGAAGGTGGGCCCAGCTGGTCCTGGGCCCACCCATACAGCCTTCACAATGAGCGATACAATACGATAAAATGATTGTGTCTGACAGGTATATGTGTGCATGGATAGATCAATCGGAGGGAAAGGGCTGTTTAGAAGCAACAGTTTTTTTTCTTTCTCTTTGTTTCTTTGGTCTAAATAATGCCACGGGTCATTTAAAAACTGATTTAAAAAATATATGTGGTCGAGTCTGTACTGTGATTTTGTTGCCAAGCCCACGCATGCTATGATTTCTGGCTCCGCTATTGCTACACAGCACCAGACAGGTGGTTTTAATGTTATGGCTGATGCTGGGGCCTTGGGGGAGGGGGTTGGTCAGTTTTAACAAAAGAAAGGCATATATTGTCAAGCCACGCCTTAGAAAAAAAAAAACTACCAACCCCCCCCCAGGTAGACAAGTTTTACCACCAGCACCCCACTCTCACCCCACCCAGCCCTCTCAGCAAGTTTGACCAGTCTGTGACATTTTTGACAATGTCTGATCCAGTTGGAATCCCCTAGGGGAAATTCTCTGGTGGGCGTGGGGGATACTGCTGCTGATCATGGCCCTTGGAGGAGAGGTGAGAGCCTCCGAGCGCCGATAGAATCTAAATGGGCACATTCATTGGCCTGGGAACACCCGAGGGCCGTTTTTTACCTAAAGCCCTGTACTCTCGAGGAGGTGAAAGTGTGCTCCTCTTAGCAAAGGAGAGCACACATTATTCTGAAGATGACCGACTGCCCTGCGCCGGATACCCAGAATAAGCCACCGACGTATCAACAAAATCTCATTGTGACATTGTCCTAATGTGCCACAGCCTCATAACACCGACTTATCAAGCAGGAATAAGTCCAGCGACTCCATCGCCAGTTCTGATTACATCTTTTGATGTATTTACATTGCAACGGTGATAAGCGCTGTAATTTAATATTCATAGGCTTCTGCGGTTTTACGTCCAGACGCGGGATGCTTGCTAGGCGCCTCATCTCGAACAACCACAAGAGGGCGAAGGTAAAATCGGAAACGTAGTTTAATCCTTGAACATTTTCCGCCTGGAAAAGTACAAGCTGCATTCCTTGCAGAGGCAGAACGTGACTGGACATAGTGCGCCGACAATAATATACATAAAAATACTTCACACGTTACGCTCCTGGGGTGCAGCTTTGAATAATATTTAGTTTGCTCTACATTTCATATTATTTTACTCACAACGAATTGTGGAGGCAAACAAACTAGATTATTAGTGGTGCACGTTAAGCATGTTAAATGATGTTAGCGCTGTATAATTACTGACAGTAGTTGTGAGTATGTAGCTGTGAATATTGACTATAATATAGAATTGTAAAAGTACGTCTTGTCGGTGCAGCATATTTTCATATTGTTCAGGGGAAGAAGGGAGAAGAAAAACAATTTGATGGCACCCACCTTAGCATGTCACTTTCCTAAAGTTAGTAACATGTTTTTGCAGTTTGACTCTGTTTACACGAGCTGTCATACAAACCAGTGAAATTCAAAACAGGGACTGATTCTCCTTGGAAGGAGGAGGAGAGGAGGTGGTGGTAGAGGGGAGGGGGGCCACCGGGCGATCGACTCCGTGACGACTCTAACAACTTGGAGAAAAAGTTGAGGTTTAACTTGGCGTCAGTTTGGCAGGCAGCGTGTTTTAGCCCCGTAGTGGGCGGGGAGGAGGGAGCCCACCCTCCTCTCCTCAAATAGGAGCCGGCAGAGGGAGTCAGGCTGGAGCTGGACATTACTGGCTTCGTAGAAGGGGAGGTGAACCTCTGACGTCAGCCCAAGACGCGCATAAATACTCCACGCACTCCAAGACCTTCAGAGCCTTGAGAAGTTAGGGCAAATGTATAACTCATATAAAGCTTTTCCGCATATACAGCCTGCAACCGGGCGACACACATTAAACGAGCCGTGAATAGCAGCTGATAATCAAGCGTTTGTTCAAAGTGGGAATAAAAAAGGGAGCATTCGTGTCTTTTTTTTATTGGTACAGGTGTTTCGCGAAGAGCCTGCGCAGAATCTCATGGTTACTGCTTAAGGACTTTTAAGCAGTTATATACCTGTTGCAGATACGAGGTCTATTTGCCACGCACCGTGGAAGAGTCATCTCCATTCATGAGTGTGTCCATGCTGGAATCGGAGTGCGTCTCGCCACCATGCGGTATCGGCTGGGGGAATGAACCTGCCAACTTCTACGAGAGCAGACCGAGCGCGCTGCAGGGCGTCTACAAGCCCGGCCGGGGCGCCGTCGTGCAGGAGGACAGCAGCCTGACCGAGCTGAGCACCGCTCCGGCCATGTACGACGACGAGAGCGCCATCGACTTCACTTCCTACATTGACTCCATGTCCTCGGTGCCAAACCTGGAGCTGTGCAACGACGAGTTTTTCGCCGACCTGTTCAGCACCGTGAAGCAGGAGAAGGGCGAGTTCGGCCATCTGACCAGTGCCGTGCATCATCCGAGCGTCACGGACGGCGGCCTGAAGGAGCCCCTTAGGAACACTGATGACAGTTTTGTGAGGGGATCTTTCAACGCTCCCGTGAAGCAGGAGCCCGACTGGAGTGACAGCGACACGCCCGCCTCGCTGCCGTCGCAGATCGAGACGTGCGCGCAGACCACGGTGACCCTGCAGACCGGGCAGCCCACGCCGCCGGCCACCCCGGAGCCCAGCGCCACCCAGCCGGCGGCTCGAAAGGTGGGCAAGGAGAAGGGCAAGAAGTCGGTGGACCGCTACAGCCTGGAGTACCGTCAGAGGCGAGAGAGGAATAACATCGCGGTGCGTAAGAGCAGGGACAAGGCGAAGCAGCGCAACCTGGAGATGCAGCAGAAGATGGTGGAGCTGAGCAGCGAGAACGAGCGGCTGCACAAGACCATCGAGCAGCTGAGCCGGGAGCTCAGCAGCCTGAGGAACTTCTTCAAACAGGTCCCCGGCTCGACCTTCCCGGACTCTGCAGCCGCGGATATTCGGTGACACCCAACAAAGCCGACCCCTACCCCCACCTCCCGACAGATACCTCAAGCCGACTACCAATAAACCATCTGTAGCAGATGTACTGTAAAGTTACTCGAGACAGTATGGCACTGATAAGAGTACCGAGTATTTTTCTATATCAGCTGATGCCTGTGATATAGCTGTCATAATCACTTTTTTCAGGCAGATATTTTCTATTTTAAATTATTTTACGACTTAAATTTGTAGTCATGTTAGCTATGGTACACCTTTTACAATTCCAAAAAACCTTTGTATGTCTGACAGGAACAAGAGAGAGCATGTTTGGTTTTTTTATTGTTTGTACATAATTTTGACTTTTTGTAAGTAAAATCTAAATAAAACTGCTTTAATGCCATCTTTACACGGGGTGGTGATTCGGGTGGCTGAGGGGAAAGTTGCAATAAATACAAACCACGCCAAGATGTGAAAACAGTGGGATCAAAGGTCACCAGAGCATTTGGGTGACCAGTGGCTTGAATACGTCCTGCTACCCTCAGAGAAAAGGCTTCTCTGTAAATGACTCAGGACCCCAGTAAGTCACTCTGTATCAGATATGCTTGTGTGGGTCATACTTTCATGTTTTTACATTGTTGTAAACCTGCAACATTAACACAGGGAACAGAAATGGTATAGAGGGAACGTGGGAGAGTCACGTGTTTTTTTTTTAGCACCGCAACATGTTGACATTTATCAGATTCACAGCCACTAGAAAAAAAAAGTGTGTATTGATGCAGGCCTGTTTGAAAGCCATGTGTCTTGCTGAAATAAACTACTGCAAAGGCGGTATGTGCAGGCCCCCTGCGAAACAGCCGAAGGCAGAAAAGTGAAGCCGTCGATTACTGGAGACAGGAGTGCGGGTCAAAGGTCCCAGTGTCAGTAGGGTACAGCAGGCCCCGCCTGTACCCCTCTGAACCTTGGCGGGGGACAGTAGGTCGGGGAGGGTGCTGGCCGCATGCCGTGTGTCTGTCTCCTTCTCTGTCGCAGGTGACCGCGCTCAGGCTCGGCCCCCCCGCCGCGCCCCCCCCCCCGCGTGAGACTCCGCTGCATATGCTGATTTCTTCCAGGCCAATCCAGGTTGCCGGCCGCCCCATCACCACGCGGACGTAGGCGGAGAGGGGGCCCACCTCCACCCCTAGAACACCCTCCACCTGGTAGCCCTGGAAGACGACACAAATGCAGATGGCGCTGGTTAAACAGCGACGGTGATTAGCTTAGCTGAACCCGCCGCTCCCGTCTGACTGACAAGGAGGAACTATCTGGAAGGACGTGCCCACGGGGAGCCCACCACCCCAGCCTAGCTCCTCACCATATAGCTTTCACCGTGCTTAGAAATGGCCGTTGCGATTGCCGACCAGAGATAAGAGATTGAAAGATGATGACAGTCACATATTTAGCAACCACAAACAATACACCTTTTTCCCTGGATTAACAAAGCCAGTCCGACAGGTTCTACCAAGAAGGTAAACAAGCCTTTTCCCACTAAGGCTGAGGTCCCCTCCCTCTCACACGCCCAGCCTATGAGGAGCCCTCATGCTTCTGATTGACAGTAAAGATCCCTCCCACACAGCACTCATTCCCTACGTGCGACATTTGCACCCATAAACGTGCTGTCGCAGAAGGACCGCGCCCCGTGACCCACCTCATGGCCGCAGTCCGCCCAGCTCAGGATGGCCTGGATGGTTTCTTGTATCAACTGTTTGTAGAGGGAATACAATATTTGCTTACAGTTAGCATTGGTGGTTCTGGAAATTAGCATTTAACTGAAGCTCAATATACTGGATACATAAATGTCAATTTAAGACCATTAACATTTTCCTATTTTATGTAAATACCACTACAACTGCTGCGATCCAATCAAATCCCAGAAACCCTTGATGATGTAACTGGCCTGCACTGTCGTTCCTTGACACTATCTGACTGTGCGCCACCAAATTTACTCAAAGGTCTGCCGAAAGAGGATAAGAGCAACTATATTATCAGTAATCTCGAGATCTATTCCCATTCAGTCTTCAACCTTTGGCCCAGTTGCTAGGCAGTCATTACTGTTATTCTAAACTTCTTCAAGAATAATCAGTTTAGTAAATATTAAATGTCTTAACACTAGGCTGTATATGCAGCTAGTCTGAAACCAAATGTCGCTTCTCTTAGATTCTCATCACCTTTCTCAATACAGATAACATATAACTAGATATTAAAGCAACCAGCTGGGGACACTTATTTTGTCAGCTGGTTTTCCAAAACATATGGGTCTTGTAATCTAAGCATTTCTGTCTGTAGTAGAATTATTTCTGCTAGATAAGTGAGTAGGCACTCATGCATGAGTAATAAGATGTTTTTGGTTTAGCAGCTATAATAAAAGAAATGTGATGCTCTAGATACTATTTCATATTTCATACTTGAAAATTAACAGATGGGGGTCACTATTTCGTGGATTCAGCAGTTGAAGAAGATCCTGTCCTGTTCTCCAAATCGTCACACATGCTCAGATGACCTTGTTTCAGTTGCTATGCCGTTTCCATACAGGCTGTTTTGGTTATCCATGCTACAGTCTATTCCCATCCCCTGCTATGCAGCTCCCAAGCAGGCTGTTATGGTTATCCATGCTACAGTCTATTCCCATCCCCTGCTATGCAGCTCCCATGTAGGCTGTTTTGGTTATCCATGCTACAGTCTATTCCCATCCCCTGCTATGCAGCTCCCAAGCAGGCTGTTATGGTTATCCATGCTACAGTCTATTCCCATCCCCTGCTATGCAGCTCCCATGTAGGCTGTTGTGGTTATCCATACTACAGTCTATTCCCATCCCCTGCTATGCAGCTCCCATGTAGGCTGTTATGATTATCCATGCTACAGTCTATTCCCATCCCCTGTTGTGAAGCTTCCATGCAGGCTGTTATGGCATTCCATACTATAGTCTACTCCCATCCCCTGCAAAGCAGTCCCCATGCAGACTGCTATGGATATCCATACTACAGTCCATTCCCATCCCTTGCTAAACAATTATTTTGCAGGCTGTTATGGTTATTCATGCTAAAACGCAGTTAAATCCTGGCAGTGTTTCCGTGCTGCATGATCCCCCCCAGCAGTGAGAGATCTCCCACCATCTCTTGAGGGCTGGCAAAGAACTTCAGCCATAGAGCTCTCTCTTTCTCGATTGGCCCCGGCCTCACATCCTGAAAGCTGATAGGCATCTCTGCTTTTTTTTTCCTCTTCACATGCTAATCCACGCCAAAGTCACAGCACCTTCATCTTTACTGTGCACTGGCTCAGCGAGGGACAGTTCAGGAAGACCTCCAGCTGCATCTTCAGCATGGGTTCCTTCACTGGCATGTCACAGAGACGGCAGAGGAACCCGGGGCTGCTGGGGCAAAAAAGCAGTTTAGAACTTAATATGTCGTCTCTCAGGAACATTTTATCCATCCGTCTTCCAGTACAGGGTCATGGGGGCCCTGGAACCTATCACAGGCAAAGTATGAAAGCAGGCCATCACAGATACTGACAGGATGCCAGTCCATCAAAGGGCACACACACAAACACACACTGCACGCAGCTTAGAGATGCCAAATCACTTCGAGACATGACTTTGGACTGCGAAAGGAAACCTGCAAAGGGAGAACATGCAAACTCTATACACACCCAGAGTGGGGGAGCGGTCTGAACCAGTAATGAGCCAGTGTGGCACCCACATTTTATCAATTAATAAATAAATTGTATTTATTACAGATTTCATTAATGCTTATCATAATGCGGCCAACCAAAACATTTAATGGTATAGTACAGCTACAACACAATGCATAAAGTAATTTTTAACTGTACACTGTAGTATTAATACACTGTTCTACACAATCAGACTGATATATTCAGCTCTTTCCTGGGCTGCTCAATTAAAACTTACTGTCCAGCAGGATCTGCCTCCAACTGCTCACTGCCACACAGGTTGCAGGTAGGCCAGGAATAGGCCGTATTCTCATCCACACCAACAATGACACCTGCAAATACAAACACCATTTATTATTAAACCCTCTTCCCTATTTTCAGTTCAAGTGGTTTTTCTGGTGGTGTCAGAAGTGCTTGCAGTCTGTCATCCTAAAACTGCTATACTGCAGTGATTCAATCATTTACTAAAATAGCAAATAATAAGGTTATAAACAGACATAAGAGATATTTTGTAATGAAGTAATACAATAAAGCAATTCATCCATCTATCCATCCATCCTGGACAGCCATCCGTCCATTTTCTGCCTATGCTTGTCATATGCAGGGTCATGGGGGGGTCTGGAGCTATGGACGCAAGGCAGGGAACAACCCAGGATGGGGCACCAACCCATCACAGGGCTCACTCACGCACACTAACGGGAAATGTGGCAACACCAACTGACTGCAGCATGTTTTTGGACTGTGGGAGGAAGGCAGAGTACCTAGAGGAAGCCCCACGACGACATGGGAGAACATGCATACTTCTTACACCGGGAGCCACAGTGGAGACTCAAATCCTTATCCCAGAGGTCTAACCACTGTGCCACAGTCCAGGTTAGAGATTATTCCAGGTAGCACAGGGTGCAAGAGATGCACCATGGGACGTGCCATGGGACGTGCGAGACAGCAGCACTGCTGCGTAAATGACAAACTACAAGATAAGCTGTACTGCTGCTTCTTCTTTTGGAGGTGCTGGGGGGCCTGAATGACAACCTCAGCAGGGACCATCATGCCTTAAAACCCCAAGGAGGCCTATGAACTCTGGAACGTTGTGCCTTTCAGAAAGACAATAGCTTTGTCTGCAGCGACCACAGTCAGGCCTCTCACGCAGCAACAGGGCGGACCAGCCTCAGAGAGGGGATCCACAGAAAAACAAACACTCATCCAGCCTGAAAGAGAGAGAGTGATGGCACTGGAACGTACCTCGCACAGAGCACAGCGTGTTCACAGCCACGTCGGGCCCCAGGGGGTCAAGCCAGGCCAGGACAGGGGCTGAATCCTGCAGAGCATGCAGCTGGACCAAGGATCGCTCGGCACACAGCACTGCACCTGCGTGCACGCACGCACACACACACACACGGAGTGAGACATAAATACGCGCAGCGACATACAGACACACACACACACACTGAAAAAACCAAAACCACAATCTGTGCAGTCATACACTCACATCCTCGAAATTTGTCCCCAGCAAGACAATAATAAACAAACAGCCATCTGCACGCAAACTATGTACAAACAAGCGGCCCCAAGCGGCCCCACTCTATCCAGTAAAGTGCTAAAACATATTTCTCTGTTTGTGCGAAAACATACATTTTTGGGCACATGGCATGCGGAACAAGCACCATGTCATTTTGTATGACTACAGGTTACAAAGCCTGAAATTTGATGTAAGAAATCCAGTTTATAAAACTGCATATCGCTAATACTCGAAAGATTACATTAGATATCTTACATTAGTTTGAGTTCCGTATGTGACTGACCAAATTCACAGTTGCAAAGGCAGGTCATTTACAACGGTGCAGAATCACAGATTGGCAGTAAAGGCTCACACAGAGGAAGCACAGTGATGATGCCCCTGATGCGAATGAACATTTCGCAATACAAATGAAAACATCTGCAATGACCACCTGTAGCATTCCACCATTAATTTCTTAATTCCACTTTAAATGAAATATGCAAAAACTATTATCAAAAACCCAGGAAAATGTGCAGTAATGGCAGACCCTGACAGTGGAGTGCAGCTGAGCTACCAGGCTCCCTAAAAGTGGAGTGTGGCTGGGCTACTGCGCTCCGTTACGGCAGAGTGCGGTTGGGTTACCGTGCTCCCTGACAGTGGAGTGCAGCTGAGCTACCACGTTCCCTAAAGGTGGAGTATAGCTGGGCTATCGCGCTCCCTATCGGTGGAGTGCAGCTGAGCTACCACGCTCCCTAAAGGTGGAGTGTGGCTGGGCTACTGCGCTCCGTTACGGCAGAGTGCGGTTGGGTTACCATGCTCCCTAATGGCGTCCCTGAAGGTCAGGCAGCAGGCGGCAGGTGAAGGGGCCTGAAGAGCTCGGGTCGCATCTGGCAGAAGTGAACAGGAGCTGCTGATATACACAGGTACTGTTCTCTGTAGCTCACTGTCTTGCAGGCTGGTGTCTGTGACAAAAAGCCAGAACTCGCAGGGGCCCTCAGCGGCACTCTGAAAAGTCCCACAATGCCCTGCAGTCAGTGGCCTTTACTCACAAAGCCCAAGGTGAGACACCCATCCATTCCAGGTCAGTCGCTCAAACAGAGCAAAGACCCTGCAAGATCCACATCTGCACTTTAGCTTGGACATCATCCATCCACTCTACTAAATCATCTATTACTCCAGTAGTAGGCGGGTCCTACAGTGAACACTGTTTACTATCTGCTCCTCTAAAAGCAATTATCATACCACGATAAACGATATCATGATAAGATCAAGTCATGTCACACATATACAACGGACAACTGACGGCTGCGTGTTAAAAAAAATCCGGCTTATTTTCCCATGGTCCAATAAGAATTTGGCCCACAACCAGGATTTTCAGACACAGATCCGTTTATTACTTTATCCATGTATTGTGCATTCATCCATGAGCAATAATGCAGGAATGAATGGTACAGTGTGCTAAGTATGGAAACATGCCACGCTGTACCGTCTGTAGTCGTCAGAGACGGCAAAAGGTCAGGCCGATCAATGTCTGTCTCGATGGCGGGGGGAGGGGGGGGGCTTCTGTCCTTGAGGTCCTCTCCCTGGCACCAAGCCCCTCCCTCCCCTTCAAGACTGACCTTAGGCCTTGATTAACTTCTGACTTTCAGAAATTCAGCTGAAATGCAGATTCCATTGCAAACATACAAGTCTGGTGATAAAAACCGTCCCTTTACACCTTAGAGGTCATGGCTCTGAATTGCAGCCCTGCCCTGTGTGCAGAACTTATAGCAGGGGCCTGCTCCAAGTCATATCCAATGACCCTGAGTGACCCCTAAGGTGCCATGTCAAACTCCAGTCCTGGAGGGCCGGAGTCCTACACATTTTTGGGTTTCCCCCTCATTTAACACACCTGATTCAACTCCTTGCCCCTCCTTGTGCTAATTACCACACAGTACTTGAGTTGAATCATTTGTGGTGGAAAGAGGGGAAGAATTAAGCTACATAGGGCTCCGGCCCTCCAGGACTGGAGTTTGACACCCCTGCATTACACCATGATTGAAATGTGTGCATATGTGCTGGGACAGAATGCACCCTCCTGTGCTCTCAAAACCTTTGGGACTGGTTCCAAATCACTGACCCTAAATGGATGAAGAGTCAGGACAAGAGAGGACAGGAGAGAACCACAGCCCGTCCAACCAATGATCTAGTCAGCCTAGCTAAATTCAAACAGTATGAACCACACCAAACTGTGGAGAATCTGTGAGAGGACAAAAAAAAGTACACTTTACAAAATTCAGTAGGGGTTTGTAGGGGCGAATTTAATGTGGCTTTTCATGCTGGGCCTTAGTAGTGAGTGCATCAGCTGTTAGCTACTACGACAGCATCATTTCCACATAGTCGTATCTGTTGTTTGTGGTGTGTCTTTGAATGTTAGTGTCTGCAAGCTGTTCACAATCATTTCAGTGATATTCAGGTGTGAGCCTCAGAGGCTTGGCTCGTGTATGAACCCATGTTGATTTGCATGCATCTCCCTGTTTAAAATATCCCAGAACATATGAAAGCATGTCAGTATTACTGCTTAGCAAAGTTGGTGACCTGAGGTACGGACGTGCACACACAGACACAGAGTCCATGTATTCATATCTTTGTGGGGACACTCCATTCATTTCTATGGGGAAAACTCTAACCCCAACATGACAACCTTAACTCCTACCCAGCCCGAACCTTAACCAGAAAGTAACCAGACGAAATACGAGACTTTTGCGAGATACGAAATGCAAGATTTTTTCTTTATTGCATTCACAGATCTTTGTGGGGACCTGAAAAATGGTTCCTACAACGTGAAAATAACAGGTTTTTATCACATTGTGGGGTACATTTGGTCCCCACAATGTA
>JAODLD010000088.1:9710713-9728622 GCA_026781065.1 Mormyrops boulengeri | reverse complement strand
CTTACAGCACAGTGGCCTGCCCCGACGTCAACCTTCATGACACAGTCGCCTATCCATACGTCAGGCCTACCTCTCACAGCACATTCACTCCCCTCAGCGTTACCCCTTACAGCACAGTGGCCTGCCCCGACGTCAACCTTCATGACACAGTCGCCTATCCATACGTCAGGCCTACCTCTCACGGCACAGTCGCCTATCCATACGTCAGGCCTACCTCTCACGGCACAGTCGCCTATCCATACGTCAGGCCTACCGCTCACGGCACAGTCGGCCATCCCGACGTCACCGCTCACGGCACAGTCGCCCATCCCGACGTTACTGCCCACTCTGACATTAACCCTTAAAATGCCGCAGCCCAGGAATCTATGCTGTTGTCACTCCACAGTCAAGTGTAGGAAATAAGTAGATGTCATCCTGGACACTTCACAACCGAAACCTGCTGTCCCATATGACAGACAGGCAACCAGCAAGAGACCAGGTGCGCCGTTACGGTAGACGATCGCTGAATAACCAGATGACAGATGACAGTTATTTGCATTTAGCGCTGGAGAGCCAAACTGGCTTGTTGATCCCTCTAAAACAGGTACTGGCTCCATTTCCAGTATTACAGGATTCTTCGAGCCGGTATTAACGAAGGGGAGGGGGGAAACCCCTTCACTTCTCGTATAAATGATCTCACTACGTTCGACTTTTGCTGCTTCAATTGGGCCTTTCAGGCCCTTGCTGAAAGGGGACCCTTTTTCCCCAGGAAGTATGATTCACATGTGCAGCTCCGCCTGCTCATCAACAAGCCTGCTTTCCATTTTCAGCCATGACAGTCGCTTTACCCCCTCTCTATCCACCCTTAAAAGTTAGATTCACATGACAAGCTGCTGCTGTTCAATAAGGATTCCCTGGCTGCTTCACCAATAAGACCTTTAACACACTTTTCACCATGTTTTTAAAATGCAGCTTCTCTGCACACTATAGCACTTTCTTGTGTGGACATTTCACCTTCTACCTGTGGGATGTAGGGCTACTGAGAGCAAAAGGTAGTCATCCAGAGCGTGGTCCTGAGGAAATATCTCCTGCCATTATGCACTTACTGTATGCAGACAGTATGAGAGTAAAGCCCAGCTACCGTGATTTGTCTGGACTCAGCCCTGCCAAGGTGACCACGGAGACGGACCCTCCCGACCACAGCTAGGAATCCCCCACCTCTGCAAAGCCGATTTACCAAAAACGCCCCCATCCAACAGCCCAAGGGCTCCCAAACAAGGAAACCGAACCCTCGACAAAACAAGCCAACTATTTTTAGGTGTCATGACGGAGAGCCATTAAAACCTACCACAATACAGAAGTAATATCATTAGTAATATATTAACGATAATGAAAATTAAGGCTCCATCTTCTGCTTAGTAGGGAGCAGAATAAGTCTGTAAAATATCTGAAGATGACAACCATGGAAATGATCCCCAGGATGTACCTTGAAATTAAACTTAACCTGCTGCAGTCAGTGACAGGCGGCAGTCACACTCCTGGACAGTTAACTCATCAGCAGGTCATTCCATTTTCATTTTTTTTTTTTTTAATTCTACCTATTTCCAAAAAATATGCAAATCACACATACCTTCCAGAGCTTTATTTATTTATTTACTTTTATATATAAAGATATATATAAAGAACCGAATAAGTAAATATTTTGCTATTAAAGCTGCATTGCTTATTGGACTGTACAGCTTGTTGGAAAGCTTAAAAAATGGGAAAAAATAAAAAGAAAAACCATGGTCAAACATCAAACGATCCCCAAAACACAAGGCTATACTTCAGACACACTTCAGGCTACTTTATTTATATTATAGCTGAATTAAAAAGTTTCACTGATATATTTTTGTTGTAAGTTCCAACCCGTGTAACTCCTACGCCTCTTTGAACACAATGAGGGATAAAAATGTCACCCCTCCCCAAATGTCTTTTTTGGGAATAAAAACACCATGTTAATACAATTCTCATGTTAAAAACACATACTCTGGTGTTTCTCATGGTACAAAGTAACAGGTGAGTGTGTATGCATTATATATATAAAAATATAGTGTAACATTGTGCCTAATATTGTTCAAGTCTCCCTTGTGCCACCAAAACAGCTCTGACCCATCGAGGCACGGACTCCAGAAGACCTCTGAAGGTGTCCTGTGGTATCTGGCACCAAGACGTTAGCAGGAGATTCTTAAATCAAGGTGGGACTCGTTTGTCCAGCACATCCCACAGATGTTCGATCAGATTGAGATCTGGGGAATTTGGTGGCCAAGTCAACACCCTTGAACTCTTTTTCATGTTTCTCAAACCATTCCTGAACATTTTTTGTAGTTTGACAGGGCACATTATTTTGCTGAATGTGGCCACTGCCATTGGGGAATACCATTGCCATGAAGTGGTGAACTTGGTCTGCAACAATGTTTAGGTAGATAGTCAAAGTAACATCCAAATGAGTGCCAGGACCCAAGGATTCCAAAAAGAAAACACTGACTCCGCTGGCTTACTGTCTTCCCATAGTGCATCGTGGCGCCAAACAATACACCCAGTCGTCTACAGAAAACGTGACATCAGATCAGGCCACCTTCCACTGCTCCACAGTCCCGTTCTGACCCTAACATGCCCATCATAGGAGCTTTTGCCGGTGGACAGGGGTCAGCCTAGGCACTCTGACCGGTCTGCGGCTAAAGGGCCCCATACACAGCAAGCTGCGATGCACTGCGCAATCTGACACCTTTCTATCATAGCCAGCATTAACATTTTCAGCAATCTCTGCTACAGTAGCTCAACTGTGGAATCACACCACACTGGTTAGCCTTTGCCCCCAAGCCCATCAATGAGCCTAGGGCACCCTTGATCCCATCACCAGTTCACCAGTTGGCCTTCCTTGGACCACTTTTGGTAGGTACTGACCACTTCATACAGGGATCACAGGTGCCATTGTAATGAGATAATCAATGTCATTCACTTGTCAGAATACACAGCAACTGAATTCCAATATAAAAAGCACAGGCGGAACACGCAGCACGTGAATGCCGATATAAACAGCACAGGCGGAACACGCAGCACGTGAATGCCGATATAAACAGCACAGGCGGAACACGCAGCACGTGAATGCCGATATAAACAGGCAGGCCAGCACACAGGTCTCCTTCCAGTCTGCCTGCCACCCACCGCAGGGGAAATCTAAAATATCAGTGTCCAAAAGCATGTGAAGATGGCACACGGGGGATCACTGAGGCAGCCAGGGGGAGGCACGTGGGGAGAGCCAGGGTGGGGAGCGTGATGTCATGCGAGAGGAGGTGAGGTCAGTGGGGTGCACCAGCTGGAACTGCCAATGAAACAGGAGAACTGCGAACAGGCCCAAGGTCAGCACGAATATATATAATGAAAAAGCGTGTCTAGAGCACAGGACGAGGATAGCACAGCATAACCCAGCCAAGCTGCTAGGGACTCACATTACCAGGCACTGCTGGTGGGGCCAGAAGCGGCCGGGTGGGGTCCCTGATCAGCCCACCGGCCCTTTGGGGCACCCTTACGGAGATCGCTGTTCCAGAATCTCAACACAGCACAAGTACAGTGCAAGTGGATGATACACTGCAGGCCAATCACTGTGGACTTACAGTGTGCAACAAAATACGATTTCCCCATAGCCTGGAAAACTTTCCACTACAATTCGTTATTAGAGTTTTCTCACATAACCACCCACATTCCACGGCCCCTGTTGTGGCCTGTGATTTCTTTCCAGGTCGCAATGCTGATGCCTTGCGCCTTAAAGGGTCTGGCTTAATGGTTAGGGAAGCGCGCTTGTAATTGAAAGATTGCAGGTTCGAATCCCCGACCAGCAAGGCACCACTGAGGTACCCTGAGCAAGGTACCGCCCCCAACCACTGCTCCCCGGGCGCTGAATTAGCTGCCCCCTGCTATGTCACATATGGGTTAATATGGGATATTGCTGCTAGTAAGATTGCACCTAAATCAACCACTTATCAGATCATCAAGAACTTCAAGGAGAGAGGTTCAATTGTTGTGAAGAAGGCTTCAGGGTGTCCAAGAAAGTCCAGCAAGCACCAGGCCCGTCCCCTAAAGTTGATTCAGCTGCGGGATCGGGGCACCATCAGTGCAGTACTTGCTCAGGGATGGCAGCAGGCAGGTGTGAGTGCATCTGCACGCACAGTGGGGCGATGGCTTTTGGATGATGGCCTGGTGTCATGAAAGGCAGCAAAGAAGCCACTTCTCTTCAAGAAAAACAACAGAGACAGACTGATATTCTGCAAAAGGTACAGGGATTGGACTGCTGGGGACGGGGGTAAAGTCATTTTATCTGATGAATCCCCCTTCCGATTGTTTGGAGCATCTGGAAAATGGATTGTCCATTGAAAAGGTGAGTGCTACCATCAGTCCTGTGTCATGCCAACAGTAAAGCATCCTGAGATCGTTCATGTGGGGGGTTGAGTCTCAGCCAAGAGAGTGGGCTCCCTCACAGCCATGAATAATGAATGGTACCAAAACATCCTCCGAGAGCAACTTCTCCCAACCATCCAAGAGCAGTTTGGTGATGAACAAAGCCTTTTCCAGCATGATGGAGCACCGTGCCATAAGGCAAAAGTGATAATTAAGTGGCTCGGGGAATAAAACATCGACATTTTTGGTCCATAGCCAGGAAACTCCCCCGACCTTAATTCCATTAGGTGGACAAACAAACTCACAAATTCTGACAGTCTCCAAGCATTGATTATGCAAGAATGGGCTGCCATCAGTCAGGATTTGGCCCAGAAGTGGATTGACAGCCTGCCAGGGTGAATGGCAGAGGTCTTTAAAAAGAAAGACCAACACTGCAAATACTGACTCTTTGCATGAACTTAATGTAATTGTCAATAAAAGCCTTTGACACTTATGAAATGCTTGTAATTATACCTCAGTAAACCATAGAAACATCTGACAAAAAGATCTACAAACACTGGAGCAGCAAACTTTGTGAAAACCAATACTTGTGTCAATCTCAAAACTAATGGCCACGACTTCAATGGAGCTGCCCTCATGTGATGGTGAGGTACCTGCTGAGGGTGGGTACAGATGTCACAGCCTCAGGACCCAGGTACGGAAGCGATGCTCGGAGGCGGGGCTCGGGAAGAGGCAGGTAATACACCCTCTGCACCACAACTTCGACCTGGCGGTCCAAGCAGCCGGCATGGCCGCAAGCCTCCATCAGGTCCAGGAGGGAGTCGCTGGTCTCTGGGTCCCGGGCAGAGGTCTGGCAGGTTGAGCCTGCGGCCTGTAACACAAGCAGGTCCTGAAAAGCTGCGGCGTGGTAAATAATCACGTGATCATGTTTGATCTGCGAGTGGCACGCAGCTTTAGTGCTCAGACCATCCCACAGCCACTCACCTCCTTGCAACGGAGGAGCTGGCTCCCATGGGCCAGGCTAAACGCGCGAGCCAGAGGGCACAGGAAGCGGGCAGCCACCGCAGGCCAGGCACGGGCTGCGCCTGCCTCGCCCTCACGCAGTGGCGCCTTCAGGCTAAAGTGTGTGTTGAGGATGACGGCAGTGCTCTGGTCCTCAATGGTCAGTTTCTGCCTGGAGTGAGACAGGAAGGAGGCTGTGTGAGGCGGTGGACTACGGAGCACTCTGACTCCCACAGGTGCACACTTCCGAGAGTGCACTCCCAGGTCCGGACTCCCACAGGAGAGGCACAAGGACTACTGCCATGTGATGAACGCTACCAGCATAGACGCGATGCTTGAATGTGAAAAACACATTTCAATATTAACCCTCCGGGGACGAGGGCATCATCAGCGATGCAGTGTATTTTTCGCGTGTATTTCAGTTTATATCTTGCTGAAATCTTTATGTAGGAATCATGAAAAAAATGCTGGCTAAATCCATAATCTGTCTTCTTTTCAAAACGCCCATTGTCGGAAGTATTAAAGTTTTTAAAATTAGGTTAAATCGGCAAAAAATTAAACCATGTCACCTTACTTTGTTTTACCTGCATCCGGGGCGTGTAGTATCGCTCTCACCTGGTGATCGCTATTTGCATTCTAAATAGCCGCATTACCGCATATTCAAATCGTATTCACATGGTAATTTGACGAACAACGCAACGGTGAAACGTCATCAGTACCATTAAAGGGGGGGGGATGTGGCCAGGTGTGAATGGCTCATGCATACATATTCAACAGAAGGAGGTCAGAAATAGTGACATGAGTTCGCTTTTTCTTATTTATTTATCCAACTGAATGTTGCAATTACACCATTTAGTCATCTTCATGTACCCAAGACTTTGGTTATCAGATATCTGGGATCAAAACAAACTGCCACCATTGCTTACTATGTACTTTCATGATGTTTCTGCAAGTGTTCCAAACTGCATTTTGCAATGTCTATACTTTGATGTCAGATTACAAACTTAACTAAAATCTGACATATTTACAATATACATTAAAATAAAGACGAGTGTAATGCCCAAACAAGTATATAAGAAATATTTTTTTTGCCATGAATTAAGTTTACGATATTGAAAGAAATGTGTGATCATGCCCCAGTCGGCGAAAGTGTGTTCCCAAGTTCCCAGAGGGTTAAAACCCCGCAGCCGCCCCGCCAGCGTGCCCAGACCCTCAGCTACATCAAGTTGTGTTTTAGGGTCAGGGGGGCATGACCCCCTCGCTGATACACACCGGCAGAAGGGCAGCAGCTGCATCAGCATGTCCTTGGTGGGCCGGGCAGAGAATTCAGGCAGTGTCTGGACCAGCTTGTTCATCACCATGCGCAAATATCCCTGCAGCTGCTTTCGCCGTTCCTCCACGAACTTGGCATCCTGAGAGCAAAGACAGAAGAAGCCGCAGTCAGGCTGAGACAGGCCGGGGCCGTCATTTCCTGTGGAGGGCCAAATCCAAGCTTCAGTTTTATATAGCAAAAATAATAGACTTTTTACTATAATAATGCTCCCTGGGTTACAATGGTCCGTGTTACATATTTCGTGTTTACGATGGATATAATTATTCAATAAATTACATGAGATATTCAACAGTTTATTATAAAATAGGCTTTGTGTTAATGATTTTGCCCAAATGTAGGCTAATGTAAGTGTTCTAAGAATGTTTACGATAGGCTAGGCTAGGCTATGATGTTTGTTCGGTTAGGTGTACTTATGACATTATAGCCTTACGATAAGTTTGTCGGAACATAACCCTATCATAACCCGGGGAGCGCCTACATATTTATTTACTATAGATTTTACTTTTCATTATTAATTCGAAGAATGTGTGGGCAAAAATATGTTTATAATCATAGACTTTACACTTTCTTCCTGGACCAGGACGTCACTGACAGCCCCCAGAGCTGCCTCACTATGCAGGCTGCAGCCAGCAGCTCCATCTTTACCAAACACAGGGCACAGACCGCGCTTTAAAGAAGGACGGCGCCTCCCAGAGGCTCCCGGCCATGTGACGTGTTGTGGCCGGCCCGGTGCCCCGAATGAACTGCATCCACTGACAGCAGAGCCCGCCGTGAAACTGCAAATTGCTATACTGGGCCGTGGGGGGGAGGAATAACAACAAAAAACTCTGCTTGACTTTGATCTGTTTTGATCCTGCCCATATGCATTGAACAAGTGAGTCATGGAAAGATCACTTTCTGACATTAGCAAATATCAAAAGATAAACACACACCAGCACTTGTGCAATGCAGGACTACTGCATTATATCTTTCACATACTCTTTGCCAAGCTGGAAAACAACAAGAAAAGTAAATCTAGAACAAGGATTCAAGGTGGTTTACTGTCATTCCGAAAACGTGGGGTAGCATGAGAGGGAAAGAAATTAAGAACTGAGATCAGGTGAAACAGCTCTATAATCTAAAAGTAGACATTCACTCCAATAAAATAATACAATAAAACCCTAGATACTGTCTAAAACGTGTCTATAGGAGAGCACACTGGATTGCATATCATCTGTATAAGTCAGGAGACCAAACGGTTCTGTGGGCTGAGACCCGCGGTACTCATTTAGGGTGGAGGGAACCACGCAGTGTAGTGCCTTCCTTAGACAGCTTCAAGGTTTCCTCAGCTGATAAAGGGCACAAACAGCCTGAGACAAGCATAAAGCAGCACGTCCTTGCAGATGCAGACAGACACCATGGGCAAACACAGATTAGATAAATCTGGTGAAAATCGTAAGATGCGATACGGCTGGATCACAGGGTGGAGGCGAGACGCCTATAATCACCCGCCACACCGGCCTGCAAAACTTGAAGACAAGAGAAGAAAAACAAACCCTAATAAGCCCGCCGACATCTTCCTCGGGCCTGAGCGAGACGGAGAGAGAAAGAGTGCAAGTCCTCAGCAACGGAAGCCAGCGGATCTCACTGCCCTGGGCCGAGAGAAACAGGACTGACGTGGTGCCTGAAAGGTGAGGATTAATGGCCTGGATGCTTATTAGAACAGCACAGGAAGGACATGGCGCCCATCCTGAATGTGGCCGGTTCCTCACAGACACATGGCTTAATGGTCACATCAGTGAAGAGAGCGGTGAGAGAGGCGCAGCGGTGGGCCGTCCATATAAATGCACACCAAAGATTTGGGAAGGCCGCGTGCACTATGCCACAGCCTCCACCACAGCCTCCACCACAGCCTGACGCGCACCTCCCCAGAAATTTAACCACATGTCGCAGCGATGCAGACTGCAAGAACCGAGATCGGCCCTCTTGGTAGCATTGCACTTCCTCCTACCCAAATGTTTTGTTGTTGTTTGTTTTTGCCATTCACGCTAGGGCTGCACGATATTGGAAAATGTCAGATATCGCGAAGTGGTGATTTTTTTTCGATAAATATTGTGATTAGAGGTGAAATCATTATCAGTTTCATAGTAAACCACGGTAGAATTTCAGACGATTAGGACCATTTCAAATTTTAATGATCATTTAAACCATGGCTGATTACCACCCTTTGCAAAACTCACATTAAATTCTGTCCAGCATCAATTAAAGTTAGGATCAGTCTGCCAGACGCAGGTGCGCATGCAACATGGATTTGTTTTGTGTCAGTGAAAACATGGCGGACAACAGTGACAGTGCTCCGTAGGTTTTTAATGTTAATGCGTGTTTGATATGGTTTTCATGTGTGTACATAACGTATTGGCTATGTTATTATTTTAAGGTTCATGCAACCAAAAAGAGCATAGTGCTGCAAATTTTCTTAATGGTTTTCTATATAAAACTTGGGGAAATTATTTCAATTTTGGTGCAGTACTTTTTGAACATTTTCAGAAAATTTTAACCGTGACAATACTAATAACTATGATAATTGTGATCACGATAGTCGTGATATAAAATTTTCATACCATTTCATCTCTAACTGAGGTATTTATAAAGCAAAAAGGAGTACAAAATAAATAAGCTTCTCATAAACCTATTTATGACTGATTTAAACAGCAAGGATGAAAATTATATGATTGGCTGGGAAAGCGCATGCAGAGCTCAGTATCTGCAAAACATAAACCCACCGTGCTCAGCCATAGACTAACTGTAGGCCACTTGTGTTGGCTACGGGTTAAGCTCTGCGCAGGCTACGGGGTAAGCTCTGCGCAGGCTACGGGTTAAGCTCTGCGCAGGCTACGGGGCAAGCTCTGCGCAGACTTGACGCAGAAGTACAGTTCGGCTTTCACAGCTCTGCCAAGCACATCAGCACTGGTGTCTGAGCGGACTTCCATCATTGCTCCTCTGCATTTTAGCAGTGGCTTGGTGTTTCCTAGATTTCAGTTATACAGCACAATGAGGGGTCGGGGGGTCATCTTTTTTTATAATTATTCAATAAATTACATGAGATATTTGTATTTTGAATTGAAATGCTTCGCTTCCCTGATGACTGCAACTCCTCCAAGCTGCTGAAGGCCAGGAGTACAAAGAACTTTCTCAGCAGGAATCAGGACCTGAAAAATGGTCCCCACGACCTCATAATGACAGGTTTTTATTACAATGTGGGGGACATTTGGTCCCCACAATGTATTATAAACCTAAGACACACACACACACACACACATTTGTATTCAGATCTCTGTGGGGACCTTTCATTCATTTCTATGGGTATACCCTTAATCCCAGCTATGACAACCTTAACCCCTACCCAGCCAAATTCTTAACCAGGAGTAACCAAACAAAATACAAGACTTTTGGCATTTTTAGTTTTTTGATTGCAGTTTGATCCCCAAAATGTCAACATAACAGGTTTTTATCACACTGACCCTCACATTCATGCAGCCATGCTGCCCAGACCTCATGTCACAGACTGGATCACTGTGAAGTGTCCGGCTGTTCAAGGAGGAAACGTTCACCCCAAGGTTCATATCTGGAATTTACAACAATCCACAAAAAGAATATTGTGCGAATGTGCTGAAGAATACTGACTGCGTAAACAACATGGAGTGCCGTCCTGTTGAAAAACCCAGTGGAAACTCCACACACAGCAGAAATTTGAACCCCCGATCCTGGAAGCTACACTGCTGCCTGCTGTGACGGCACTGTGACGGCCCTTAATAATAATATGAGATATCAGAAGCTAGCAGACGGCGAGATGGAGCCTGCGATGGCGACCGCAGCGACCCAAATCCTGTGCTACTCCGATTCTCATCCTTCCATAAACCCTGACCTGGATGGAATTCTGTTCCAGCATTCGTTCTTCTTCAATAACTTGGATATCAGCCAAAATGTTCCCCCCCCCCAGTACAAAACTGTTTCCATGGCAACCCATGGATAAGATTTATGAAATTTACAGGCATTTCAGGAGCTGAGAGAGACAACAATAGAGCCTAGCTTCTGTCAGGCACATGTGGCCTGAGCCCGTTGTCCTGCTAAAAGATGAGGAGCACTAACCCACCCGGAAGGGGCGAACAAATTAGTCACCATGGCAACAGCAGGCCACGCTCCCACTAATCAGGTGTAAGTAAATTATTGCGCTTAACCTTTCAATCACAATGAGGGACACCATCCCACCACTGCTTGTGACTGAGACCTGACTGCTGATCCATCGGCACTCCACAGGAAATTATACTTTAATGACTGCTAAATACAGGAGGCAGGGGGGCCTTCATCAGCCCGCTGGGCGAGAGCTCCAGGTAGCGCCACCCTGAGGCATGCAGACACGACGCACTTCAGGGGGCTCACTGGATCTCCTGGGGTCCCCCCCAACCCCACTTCCTGTCAGACAAAATGCACTCGGCTACATGAACAGGGTCGTGGTGAACGATGCCTCCTGGCCACCGTCTGCTCTCATGCACTCCTGTAAGCCTGTACTGCGCCTAACAGGGCGGCTCCTACCAGTGCGACACACTCCTGTAAGCCTGTGCTGCGCCTAACAGGGCGGCTCCTACCAGTGCGACACACTCCTGTAAGCCTGTACTGCGCCTAACAGGGCGGCTCCTACCAGTGCGACACACTCCTGTAAGCCTGTACTGCGCCTAACGGGGCGGCTCCTACCAGTGCGACACACTCCTGTAAGCCTGTACTGTGCCTAACGGGGCGGCTCCTACCAGTGCGACACACTCCTGTCGCTGCAGCTTATCCACTGGCCTGCTGTCCCACAGCGGCTGTGCTCAGGCATCACAGGGTTTTTCCTATGGACCTCCCACATTCCCGTCCAGTTTCCACATACATTCCTGCCACCCACATTATTACAAATAAAGAGAAACAACAAGAGTCATAACATAAAGAGGCTTGGCCATCTACAAAAGTGCCTATTATTTTACTAGTACATAATGTGGCATTATTATTCCAATTTGTTCATTATCGTTTATTATCATAAAATCCCAAATATTTTCATACATCACATACTATTTTCCACATCCTTATCCACATAAACATGCTGCGTAACTCTATGACACCAACCTCTTCTCATTAAAATGATGAAATGATGCTTTATTTGCCACTTGCCAGTATGAGTACAGGTATATGGAAATGCTTCTCTTTGCATATCCCATCATGCTCTCCTTAGATATATACACACAGCTGAAAGCAAGAGGTAACCTTGGCGAATTCTGACACACATTTTAATCATAATGCGATTTTACCACAGACATGGTATGTATGTATGTATATGTAACCTACAGTTTTTTTCTCTCTCACACAAAACATGTTGTCATGGATACCAACGAGTCACTCCATAGACACGTTTGTCCATGTACAGACAGGTTAACAATCCCTGGTATTTGAGAGTCAGGTCATTTTATTCTTCTTTGGGGTTAGGGGCCTTGCTTAAGGGCCTAACAGACATTTCCGTGGAGGGTAGGATTCAACCCAGCGACCTTCTGATCACAGGCACCCACCCTGCATTCAGTAATGTTACAATCTCACGTGATGGAAAATGACACCTAGCCAAGCGCATGGCGTGGATTCCAGCCCTTACACGATGGCACAGAGATGCTGACACCACGCAGGAAGCGGCCAGACAGCTCCCTGAAATTCCTCGTCCCTTCGGTGTTCATCCCCTTTCCGCGGTGTTAAGCACACAGCCAATGCAGAGTCAGACTCGGCGCGGATCATTTCCACAGCGCCGGCAGCAAAACGGCCTGTGATGAAATTTCGTTAAAACTCTGTGTGACACTGCATTACCCTCCCCTGCCCTCTTCGCTATTAACAAGTCTGTTTGGCAGGGCGAGGGCTGCTTTCTGCTACAGGCAGGCATATTAACCTCTCTGGCATTTTGGGGGTGGGGGGCGGGGGGGGGGACTAGGTTGTGCTCCGTGTAACACAAACACCCTCCCCGATGTTCACATATTCAAAACCAATAGACTCACCACAAAGGTAAATGGAAACGAAAACAAAAACATAGTGATACGGGCCGAAATGGAGCGGAAATAACCAGGTTTTACGAAACTTCTAAGGGGGAAAGAAAACAACATTTCCATATAAAGTGCTTGGCCTGCATTTGAAGTGCTACAAGAATAGCCTGATAATCACAGGGATAGGAATCAGGCGACCTCTGCGGTCAGCTGGGACACATCCGTGCAGCCTTCAGTGCAGGGAAATCCATGGGGCTCTCTGCCGTGAGATTAAAAGCCTGCGACACGGGGAACGTGGCCATCGATCACAGGTCTGTGTGCGTACAGCGAAAGACGGGAACGATTATGAATAACAGAGCGGGGGGAGAAAAAAAATCCATGGAGGGCTGAAGCTGATTGAATTTATAACAGCAGGGACGTCGGGAGCAGGAGCGGCAAGAGCACGCAGAGGCCCGGAGAGAGCAGGATAAAGATCCATGTCGCTCCGGGCAACAGAGCTGAGCTTTCCGTCTTTGTTCGGTGAAGCGCTGCCCTCCCCAGGCCAGATACCCACCTGCACACTTAATTTTGCTCCCTAACTCCGTGTTTAGGCCCCGGGGCACTGCTTCACATCAAGGAGGTACTCAGCAAGTGCCCCCCCTGCCATCACTGCATATTCACAGCCGAAACGAACTCTGTGAAACAAGAGCAACAGCTTCTATCTGCAGGTGATGGATCTCCCCCGCGTCCCAGACGTTTGCCTGCCATTAATCGCTGACAGTGTCAGTTATTACAAATAATCTCGAAGTGGTAAGGGTGGGAAAAATAAGGCAATATATACATATAAATGTGCGGCTCCGCGGAAGCGGCGGCTCCGCGGCTCCTGCAGCCGCAAATCGCATTTGTGCAAAGGCTTTAATCTGCCGAATTAAAGAAGAAAAATGCAGGGAGCGTCTCGTGCATTGCCTGCGACGGTGAGTGATGAATTGCCCCAAACCTCTGTATTATAATGAAGGGGGCGGGGGTGGGTATTTCTCCTGTCTTCTGGGTGATGTTTAGGTAGGAAAACAACTTTTAGTGGGCAAGATCCTCCAGCAGTGGGGTACGACTAGAGAAACGGACCCCACCTCTCTGTAAGGTACTAAAATAAGCAGGACTCAGGTGGCAGCAGAAAATTCAGGGGTGGGGGTGGGACTGAAAATTCACCAACAAGATTCTCTCTGTGTTTTTTTATTTTTTATTATGGAGCTTTATGTAATGAGGCTGGTCAAGCAGAATTGAAGTAACTGAAAAATACACCATCTACACCATTCATGTGAGAGTCGGACAGCACAATACTAATGAAATATCCCACGCGACGACCCCACAATCTTTCACTGTCCGTACGGCTCAGGACATCTCTATCAGCCCCCCACCGTCAGGCCCTATCAAACATCTTCCCAGACAGTTGATAGCTTCTGCTGCCAGAGGATGACAGACACAACCTGAGAGCAACAATGTGGCTGCATTACACGGCAAAGGACGACCCCTATGACCTCGTCAGCTCTGATCCTGTTTCAGCTGGTTGTGCCACGCAAGCAAGACAGCGGGAGTGGCAGAAATGGCATCAGCGGGGCCTACGAGCAAGAGTTCGCCCACGACTCACAAAAACACACACAATACAAGTGATAAAACCCTATTTCAAAACTACAGCATTTCTGCTATTTTCGACCACTTGGAAGCCAGACTACGTGACTAATGGTGGTTCATGTTTATTATACAATCTGAATTCACTTGTAGTAGGTATAAAACTAACACCTCCTTAGCCAGATTAAAAGGTACCGTAAAGTCTGACTGTACAGAGAGAGAGTTGATGTGCTTCTCAATTTCAAACCACAACTGTCCATTAGTCTAACTACGTAATCCATTAAGAAAGAAAGACACAAATAAATTATTACCTCTCTCAGGTACTGGCCTTTATTTATTGGAGAGAGCTTTTCAAATGGAATAAATAGTGAACTAAATGCATAAATAAATCTGCACACCTGAATCCACTGAACGCTGGCAAACCATATATTCTTTTGAGGGACAAACGCTGCACGTTCCACATCGCTTTATAATCAGGCCCACATCCTTCAGTAGCTGAAGGCTGTGATTTTGGTGTAGCGGGGAGATTGATTTGATCACTCTAAGGTAATGTGTGTGTATGTAAAAGCCACGGTGTGGATTATAACGCTGTGTTTCATTGCAGGAGGCCGAGACAGGACAGGGCCCTTAAGTAGCACCTCCCCCTAGTTTAAGCATTTCTGATTGCGAGTCTGTCACATGACCCCAAGAGTAACACTGTCACCCCCATTAAGGTGCATTTTTCACCGCTCCTGAAAAGATAGGTCTTCTAGTAAACATTGTCTTTTTGCTTGGGCGCCTCGCATAAACCCCGGGTTACGCCACCCTGCAGCTACATACTTCTCCTGTGGCTATTTTTTGCAGCATACAGTAAGCTCCTCACCTGCTATTTTAAACACAAGACGATAAAAGTGTAACAGTCATTGTTAGTTATACTACTGTTAGTGTTATGCACATACATGAACAGAAAGGCTTGGTTTTACTCCCGTTTTAGCAATGCCGCTAATACTGACTATAAATGAAAAATCTATTGGTTGTTTTTTTAGCAGTATCTGTAATAAAAATAGCTGAAGAGAGACTGAAAGGACACCCGGCTCTCCGATGCCGTCAACAGTGAGAAGCAGCCTGTGCGATTTGATAGGCACGCAGTGAGCGCTTAGCGTTTTGTGGATGAGTCCTTGACTAATCATCTGTTTACGAGCTGTCAGAGGAAGTGAGCAGGAAGGGTTCTGACATGAACCCAGCCGACATTACACCCGCATGCTCAGCAGGGGGTGGGACACACAAAATGGAAATGGCAGATTTTTTAATAGCACTGTATCTGTGCTGGTGCGAGTCTCATCAAAGCAGAAGGACGCCGATCCTTCGGAAACCGCGACTCCCCTGTCGTAAATACGCCCGGCATCAGAGTGCTACACTCTGCGTCTGCGCGGTGCCTCCTGGATCCTGCGCATCATGGATTTTTCATTCAAGATCAAGAGCTGCATGACGGAGCATTTCAAAGAACCGTGACGGACGCCTTGGTGTTTAATTACAGACGCCCTCCATGTCAGTGAAGAGGTTAAGCATGGGAGCGAGTGGGCTCTCACACGGCCAGCTCTCCACAGCGCCACCTGCTGTCACCACTGATCTCCATCACTTTTTCCAAAAATAAAGCTGAACGTTAATGCTGCTTTAGTGCACAGCTGTTGTCCCTTATTGCCAAGTTGTCTAGATAAGTAATTAATGCGCACATTATTAAATTTAGATGTAGAAAATAGCATTGGGAAAACATCGTGCTTACAACACTTCTACACCTTAAACACAGGCATGAAAAAAGGTGTACAGAATTCCATAACAAACCAGTAATTACACAAGAAAGGTGCACACATAGCCAATCCATGCCAGATCTGGGGGGCGTACATATACTATGCAAAATTTAGCACATCTTAAAACTGCAAATGGAAGCAGAAGTGCATGCAGGACGTCAATGCAACATGGGAAAAACATGCAAACAACACACACAGGGTGGCTAAGTAGCATTTGAACCCCCAATGTGACAAGAATGTTACTGAGCCACCGTACCACCCAACATACAGCATGATACTCCTACATATGGACAATTCAGCATTTACTTGCTGTGATAAAACAAAGAGGGCCTTACACTGTCTGTCAAGCACAAGCACACGCAGGAACAGCGCGACATCACCCCTCCGTAGTCTCTGCCCAGCTTATAAAATCTAACTAGCCTGTAAACTACAAGGAAATCACTCATGCTCATGACCCGTAAAGCAATTAACGATTTTTCAAGAATTATACAGTATAATTTCGTGGCTGTGGTCTCAGGACGGATGGTGCACGCTCTAGCATTCATTAGCAGAGGTCTCCTGCTCTCGGGGTGGTCTCAGTCAGACGAGCGGGTCCAACACACAAACACGCCGCTTCCCTGCATCACAACAACGAGATAATCTTCAAACGGTCAGGAGAAAGACTAATGACATCAGCAAGGCTGATAGCTGCCTCTTGTTGCCATTTATGTAAATATCAGACTGTCCACCTGTACAAGAACACAGAAAAAGGTTAACTAATCACCAAGGCACCGGATCACTTTATAAGAGGCAAATATATGCATAAAAGAAAGAAACAAACATAGCTGTGGAGAGCTTTCTGGCTGCTTAATGAGAAACTCCTTCCATTCGTCTTAGGGAGTCAGTGAAACAGACTGGAACATGTGACCTTTTTCTACAGATACGGTTTGTAAGGAGGGCGGAATACCCAAAGTCATTCATCATGATGAGCTGGGGAGTCAGCCTGGTGTCTCAAAGAGCCACAGCCAGGCAGCTAAGGTGCCAGCTCAGGGTACATCCAGGGGGGTTGGAAAGTACACAAATACTTACAGCCATGTCAGCATCTCATGGCCAGGACTAGGCTCAGTAAAGAAAAAAAAAAAATTCATATTGTGATAGGAATCAGATAAAACTGGATATATATAAATTTTCACCAGAGACTTGGTATGTATATGAAGAGAATAATTTATTTCTACTTAGACTGAGAAAGTACTGAAAATCAGTGCTGCATGCAACCTCCCCTTTACTGCCCAAGCAGGGCACAGAGGCAGCAAGTGCCGCGGCAGTGAGCACAGATGAACAATTTCTCAGGGCAGTTATAGAGCCTGCATGAGGAGTCGCTTACTGCATAATTCAGAGATACTGTTGTCTAAGACGCTACAGACAGAACTTTCTATGCACTTATGAATTTAGGCCTACATGACTGATACGGCACCTACGGCGGAGCTGAAGAGGAAATACAGTCTCCAATGCTAACTAGTCAAAGCAGAGAAGAAAATGGGCACACTATATCTCAGGACCACGTCTGCAAAGGAGAGGGAATACAAAGCTGAAGACACTGCTAAGAAAGGCAAGGCATACCACTGCTCTTAGGGAAAGTAGGTATACAATCAGAGAATCAGAGAATTACAGCCAGAAGGCGGGGCTGCCTGCGGCTTCCAGCCGCCCCCTCCCCGTTAACGCCGGCCTGATGGGGCGCCGCTTTACCAAGCGTTA
>JAODLD010000088.1:9648077-9661106 GCA_026781065.1 Mormyrops boulengeri | reverse complement strand
TAAGCATTTCATGCGTCTGCAGCAAAAAAAAAAAATCGAGCGTCTTACAAGGCGCTCATTGTGGTAGCATACCACTCAATTTGGTGCCAAATTAATAATTTTGTGTGTGTGTGTGTATGTATGTGTGTGTGTATGTATGTATGTGTATATATATATATATATATATACACACACACACACACACATATATATACATACACACACACACAAAATTATTCATTTGGCAACATTTACAACATTTACTGTTGATCATATTAAAACACGCAGTGGTGTCCTCTTTACCGATTTTAAATCCAATTTGAATTTAAGATTAAAAAAAATACCATATACGTTTCTATTGTGAAGAAAGAAATGTGCAAATTAAGGCTATGAATGCATACAGACACCAAATATGGTGAGGCCAAAACCGAGACAAGCAATTTAGTCATTTGAGAGGCATATCTAGCAGCTCCCAGCAGATTCAGGGATCCAGCCGCCTTTCAGTTAATTCTAAGCTAGAGGCCAGGGGCTGAATGAGCGAGGCCGGGCGGGAAGTGACGCAGCCGCCGCACAGGCTGCGAGCCGCGGCGGAGGAGCGGGGCAGATGCGGTCCTGACACCAGCCCATGGCACAACCCACCAGCACCGGGGAAAAATACATATATCTCACATCTTCTGGCGGGCCAACATGTTTCACTACCATTATGTTACGCAGCAGCAGCTTGCGGGCTTCGACAATTACAAGGTAAAGATGAAATATCATATGTAATTTTTTCGCTATATTATTTTTGCCCCGTAAGTAATTATTTCTGGGTGCTGAAAGAACCACGCAGCTCAAACACTGCTGAATGGTGTAATTGTAGCTATTGATTCGGATTATGCAATTAACATTCAGAACACAGCTCGGATGTGAAATATAAACAGATATTAAACAAACGCCTGCTAACGTTTATTATCATTTATCGATATTAAGCTTGTACATTTAGGCAGCCTGTGCTCCCAGTCTGCTGACGTTTAGCAGATCGTACAATGCACTCCAGGGGTTTTTTTTTTATATATTAATTTCCGAGCTGTGATATAACGATGCATGGTGAACTAAATGCATGTGTACTGTACAGAACTGTAGTAAACCGATTTACGAAAAATAAAATATATGTTTATTTTGAAGGCATTAGTTAACCACGAACGAAAGCGTTCATAAAGTAGCCAAAAAATGAAATAATATTTAAAAATGCAAGCTCGATGACGGTGGTTTATGTCAGATTTTTTGTTTCAAAGTTGCGGTTTCTTGATGAATACAGCGCCGTGCGGTCAGGCGACGTCTCGGCGGCTTCGGCGCGGCGCGGCTTCCACACCAGAAGCGCCTCTGACACTCCGGAGACTCGTTATATTTCCGTACAATCAATACCGATGTTATTAAACTAAATGTTTTGGCCTTGTATCGGAAATTTCCTATTATCCACTTAAAATGCAAAAACATCTAAATGATAAAATCTTAATTGGAGGAATGCTACTGATTTTATAGTCGTTTGGATACTTTGTCATCCTCCGCAGCCCGCTTCGCATTTCAAAGACCTTACTGATCTGGACTGTAATTTCGATTTTTCCCATTGGTTGCATATTTTATTGATACAAAATCTGATGGACGTTATTTAGAGCAGAATATTTCTAACACTTTTTGTTTTCTTGATCTGTTGTCTGTCACCTTCCTTCATTTCTTTCGCTGATGCCATTAATCAACGCTTATGTCTCCAGAAATGCCTTTTCTTCTTAGTGAGCTGTGTACTGTTTCGCCATCCTGTCAGGGAATGGGGCACCGTTTCTGCTCCACCTTTAGCCCAGGTCATCTATCTATTCCTTTTTAAAAGGATTTACTTTTCCATTTGCTTTTAAGTCTCCCATTGTCGGAACCCTACTATAAGTGTGAATGACACTGGCTTAATTTATAACTTGGCTGTAAATTGCTGCATCATGACCTGATAGCTTGGGCACACTCTCACTCTCAAATGCTCCTGCTGAAACGTACATCTGGACTCAAATTAATATGCTTTGTGTCGTTTAAATAGCATTAAACAGGCAACAGTTCTTTAGGATTTTCACTTACAGTCAGAGGTCTCATCCTATTTTTAGGGAATTGGCACTGATCGCATGGTAGATAAATGCTCACATACATTCAGCACTGCCCACTGTTTGTGGACTATGATGCAGTATCACTTTGCTTTGAATGTATGCTGTTCGGTTATGTTTGAATGGTAAACAGGCTGTAGGACCCGCGCTGGGCCATGTGCCTTTGGGGTGGCGCGTAAGCATGGGGGAGACATGAGGAATGGAATGAAAAGAAGATGAAAACGCATAGCGAGACAGAGCCGGCCTCAGGTCTTGGGATCTGGGTCAGATATTGGGGTCTTGGGTCTGTTCTGTTTCTGTCCGCGAGGAAAACATCAAGCCAGCCGAATGTGGTGAGGAATACGGGGCTGGTCACCCCTCTGGGGGGGGGGGTCTTTATTCATAGGCTATCCTAAGCTGTAGCCAAGGGACCTGGCTAACATCAGGGCCCCGGCCCGCCTTGGGGAAAACAGACCGGCTGGTTACATGGGCAGCACCGGAGTGTCCGTGCTGGTGACAGCCTAGGGCACCACGATAAGTCAATCTCCCACACCTGCGTCGCACGAAATGCAAAGCAGCTTGAACGTCTGACTTACGGGCAGCTCATACTTACAAACAGACTGCCATATAGCTTACTATATTAAAAATGTGGGTTAAATACAATGGTACATAATGAACGCAAGCACTGCTTTTTGCTGCTTGTGAAAACGTTTGGTGGCTGCAACAATTTGTTGGCTCAAGGTACAGTGTATCACCGTGTGTAGCTTTTATTATTACTGTATGATTATTATTTATTTTTATAATGTACAGCATTATTATTTTTCAACTTATCTACAAATTCAGCTTAGGAATGGATCTCGTTCGTAATCTCGAGCCTGCCTGTACTAGAATTGAGTGTACAGTCCTAAATTAAATGTGAATTATGATACAGGATGTATCATAACAGTTTGATGATTCCCTCTTGAAGGTTCTTCAAAGCTAGCGTTCGTTTTCTGGTTCTATTTCAGTACAGTGCAGTGGACACCAACCCGCTTTCAGTGTATGTCATGCAGCATCTGTGGAACAAGCTGGTCAAGGTGGGTTCCGTCGATTAAAAGGATGAGTCAATGTGTTCATGTCCGCCGTCAGCTAATAATTACCACTGATTGTAATTCAGCACGCTCAGTTAACAATGCTCAGATAATGACACGCTTGGAGTTTTACTGCCACAGGTAAGTGTGAAGCTGTCTGGCCACCCCTGGGGAGACCCCTCCCAGAAAGGAGGGCACTGCATTGTGTTACACGAGTGTTTTATGGCACTGCAGCAGTGAGCTATCAGAATAAACACGGGGAGATACTGGACGGTACCAGTTGACAGCAGTAGAAGATCTGCTGCTTGAAAATAAATGACATGTTTGAGAAAGTGCCCAAAACACTAAAATAAAAGCTATATGACTTTACACTGTTTCAACTGAATTAAGTTCATTTTAGTGTGTTTCACAGGAAATATGAAAAAGATGAGAATATTCATTTTCACTGTTTCAATTTTAATATCTTGAGATTTTTTTTCCATTTCTAGGAATTACAAAATATCTGCCTTTAAATCTGAAAGACTTGCCAAAATATGAATTCTCAATATACATTACTGGGGAGTCATTTTTATACACTAAACATTTAACTCTTGGAGGCGAATCTCATTTCCCTGGTGCAGTGTGTCTGTATTGTGACATTGTCATTGTTATTTATTCATTCTTATCATCACCTACTTCTTTATTCTTCTTCATAAGAATAAACACATGTTGAAAGAGATAGTCCTGCTTGTTTTATTGACACCTGAACATTACATTCAATTTTGCAGGTTATTATTGTTTAAACTTTGGTCGCTTTTAGTTTAATAAGAGTTCTCCTTCGAACCTGTAGGTCAGTGGGTAACCCTGATCTGTGAATGTTGAAGGGTTGCGGTCTGTATGGCTTTTGCGCTCGTCATATAATTTGGGGCGATCCATGCTGGTGGATGGTAGCAGAGTCATTCTGGAAAATTCCACTCCCATCAGAATAGAGATGAATAACACATCGCTTGGCATGGCTCTGTATTTATTGACATTTGCCTCGCTCTCCAAGAGTTAAGTGGACCAAAGGCAGGCCAGGGAAAAGCACTTTAGTATAAATGAGCTGCAGGAACCCTTCACTTAGGGAACTCTTGGCACGTTCCTGACACGTTTAAGAGCAGTCAGCGTGACCATATGACTTGTTTTTCCGCTGCTCCGCATGGCACTGCCTGCATTCCGTGCTGTGGTTGCTTTTTCACGTGTAATAAGGAGTTTGCGCACTGCAACCAGACCGTGGTATCTCTCTTTGTGACATTCTCACGTGACTGAATCGTATGTCGTAGTGAGTACACATGTCAATCTTGAGACACTTTTATGTTTTGTCTTGTATATCATACTGATGCATGAACATCAGCAGACACCACGCATGCTCTTATATGCCAGATTATCCTTTTTTAATGACATTGTCACTTTAGTCCAGCCGCATAGCTAAAGAATCACCCCTCTCCAAAGTCTGTGAGATCACTTCAAGTTATGGTGCTCAAAATAATGGGGATACTGTGCTTGCCCAGAAGATTTTATACGACTCTGTGCATGATGGGATATTAAGCATGACGGCATATTAACTGCTTAATTATCTCAGGATCTCCATCGTTTCTCCATCATTTACTCAAAGATCTTCATCTTGGCCGTAGCTTTTTGGAAAGGCTCATCTCCTTCACATGGCACGTACGTATGGCACTTGTAGTGAGCCCCCTGTTCCACACACGCGATACACTAATTGTATGTCTGGCTGAAGCTCGCTGAAACGACTGGATGGTGCAATTTTGAGTTTCAGCAAATATTTCACATGGGAGAGACACTTTAGGGGCACATTTTCAATCTCACATGGGCTTTTTTGAGGACATTTGTAGGCTTTAGGGCAGATTTTTGGTCACCCTGGACATCACTCTGGTCATTGCTGTGGTCTCCTTGGAGTGTTTCCTGTCAGAAAGGGGCTGTAAAGCTATTCAGCTGCTCTATTAATAATAAAGCCAGAGGAGAAGGCATCATGCTTCATTAGGTTGCCTTTCGCTTGTTTATCTTGGCTTGTAAGGGACTGTGTCCAAAGCATAAGACTTGTAAGGTGTGTTGTGTAAAGCACAATTGCAATATAAATAGTAAGTAATCAAAACGATAATGCAGGTAAATATTTTCTGTAAACAAATGGCTGTTTCAATGTCTGTGATCCAATTTCACTTTTTTGCGGAATAAATATAGGGCTAATTTCAGCATGCCGTCAAAAAGCTAGCCCACATGTGATGTTCTTTTTGTCTCTCCCAGCAAACAATGGCTTTGTGTCTGTGGTTGATCCCCAGAGTGGACTTGTCATTTTTTCTCTTGGCCGTGTATATGTAATGTGTGTAGAAAATAGCGCCAGAAGATAATAAAAACAGAATCCTTGCATAATACTGCTTTCTATATTAATTTCTTGAATTCTCTCATGACACAGGTGTGTTTTCAGGTCAAATAAAGAGTAGATGCAGACCAAATTTAATCTACATATGCTATATAATAATCTACAATGCTAAATTTAGTTTCATATAAGCTTTTTTATGCACTCAGTAACCTTAAACTAACCTCATTTCCAGAGCTGTACAGAGGTTGTGTGGTGCTTGTGGCAGGGTCTGGGTTAGCCCCCCCCCCAGCCGCCCCCAGGCCCCTGGCGTGACCCTTTGCTGACGTACTGCGTGTGCCTTGTCTTGCAGGTAGTGCCTCTGTGGGTCGCTCCCAACCTATTGACGTTCACTGGCTTCCTGCTCATTTTAATGAACTACCTCCTGTTGTCATTCTATGACTGGGATTACATGGCATCAGGTAATCTACACAGGGGTCCATATGCCCCCCACCGCCGCCGCCTGCTATATGAGTTAGATCACCTGTCTGATATTCCACATCAGCACCCTGAGATGTTTACTTGAATTTATATATATGTGTATACTCTGCGTATATAGCACAGAGTATTCATTCTGTCCAGAAAGACATGAAACCATACGCGAGAGGAAAAAAGATAATTTTATCTGCTACTGGGATTGGTTCCAGGCCCACTGTGTCCGAAAATGGATAGATGAATAATCATATATGAACTTGTAAATAATATAACATATAGTGGTATGTTTGCACATATTTAACGAAGTAAAAAGAAAGTAAAGTGAGTGTGCTCTCAATGCCGCTGTGCAGGTCCAGGCTCCCAGCATGTCCCAAACTGGGTTTGGACTGTGTCCGGCCTGGCCACATTCTCGGCATACGCTCTGGGTAAGTGTGAGGGGGAGGGTGGGTGTGACTTTGTGGTGGGCGTGGCTTTAGTTAAGAGGGAGGGGTAAGTGTGAGGGGTGGGTGGGTGTGACCGTGGGGTGGGCATGGCTTGAGTTAAGATGGAGGGAGGGGTAAGTGTGAGAGGGGTGTGGTCATGGCTTGAGGTGTGTATGGTTTTATTTAAGAGGGAGGCAGGGAGGGGCAAGTGTGGGTGAATGCAGCTAGTTAAGAGGCAGGATGTCAGCCATTTTTTTTATTTAGGGAGAAGAAAAGTTTTGGGGGGCTGGTTATAAGTGAGACGGGGAGAGTAACAGGATGAGTGGTGGGTCTCTATAAAGCGGTGAGACGAGGCTACAGCCATGGAAAAATTAAGAGGCCACAGCACAGTTTTTGTTTCACTCATTTCTCAATTTATGGCTGTGTGTCTGTGAATAGTATTTTTATTTTTTTTGCAAAATGCAGCCTGGCACTTCCCCATTTCTCATTCATGAAGGGCTTCTTCTTTGCTTTATGGGACTTCAGTCCTGCTTCTAGGAGCCTGATACAAACTGTCCTAGCAGTGCACTTCAAACCTGCATTTACTGTAATGTTTCCCATTCCTTTTGAAGCTCACATGATGTCATCCTTCGATTCATGAGCAACTGATAAGTTGACGGTCATCTCTGGCATTAGAAAGTCGCTTCCGCCCTTTACCTGGCTGGTTTCTGGTCGTTCCCAGTGCCTCCTGCTTCACCTTGTTCTTGTGTACTGCGCTCTCAGAAATCAGCCTGGAAGCAGCCTGCTGCTCAGTGTATATTAAACCAGGATTTAAAAATGCAGATTTGTTTAAAAATATACACTGGTCTCTTATTTTTTTCAATGGCTGTATATTGGCATGGGGAATTATTTGACATAATTTGAGATTAATGAAAAAATGTGCCTTCTATTTTATCTCCTCTCTGTCTGTAATATACTGACCATTAAGAGGCTGGGCGCTGCATCTGATTTTCATACCATCTGCATATTCTGTGAGATGTACTGATAGACTAACCTTCAGCAAGTATATCTATCCTGAGCTTGTTTGAAGGTTGAAACTGTCTATTTATAATGGCAAAGATACTACATGGGCTTGACTTGGACTGTCATTGTGATGCTCCACAGACTCCATTGATGGGAAGCACGCTCGCCGCACGCAGTCCTCCAGCCCTCTAGGAGAGCTCTTTGACCATGGCCTGGACAGCTGGGCCACCTCCATTTTCAGCTTGTCATTCTTCTCAGTGTTCGGCTTGTGCAAGGCCAGAGCTGTTTCAGCCTACACCCTCTACTGCATCCTGTGCATCATCCTGGTCACGTTTGTGCTCTCTCACTGGGAGAAGTACAACACAGGAGTCCTGTTCCTGCCCTGGGGATATGACTTCAGTCAAGTGGTCAGTACTGGAATCCTGTCACTGGGCTGGTGAGATAAAATATGTACTGAGGAGTAACACTGGTCGATTGGCTTGATGATTCAATAGCAAGCACAGGCTATCAAAACCTTTGCAGTGCCCTCAGACTGGAAAAGTGTGTTGTACAAAGTGCAATATAAAGGGTTCGACAAACGATTTCTAGCATGGCAAGGATTCATTACAAAGGCCATAACAGTCCCTCACCTGAACAGCTGATCATTGCGCTAAATGCATTTTGTTAAAAAAATCTGATGAAATGGAATCATACCTTGCAATTATTAGTATAAAATGATCAATAATTCTGTCTTTCATTAGATATGCTTTCTTTGGAAGTACTCACTCTTTCATACTCTTTATCTGAGTGTGTTCCTTTCGCTGTCCTGGGTCTGGCTGAATGGACAGGGCTTGGGCTGTGTGACAGTTTCAACAGGGATGCTCAGTAGAAGTTGAATGGAGCTAGTGTGTGTTGGTCTCCTCCAATAAGCTTGTAGTGTTTTTCAGCAGTGCTGCCTACTGTAAGTTGGCTGAACGCTGCGTACCACTGAGCAGCATTAATAGTAAAGTCCTAATGGCAGATTTTTATTAAACAAAGGTGGGCAAAATGGTGAAGTTCTGTTTCTTGGGGGTGGTGTAGTGACACTATGTTCTGGAAGTCTTCTTTCTTCGACTTTTTCACGAAGAATCAAAGAGAGCCCTACAGCGTACACAGGACAGCGTCGGAATCTAGTCTGTAAACAGGATATTGGGACGGTGTCCTTTATAGTCACAGAATTCAGCTTAAAGGCATTAAGTGCTTCTACTGTATGCCTGCAGGGGTCTTGTTTGAACGCTGTTCATTTGGTGGGCGTTTTTTGTTCCCTTTTACAACTTTAAGGAGCAGCGTGAAACGTCAATTGATGCAAGCAGAATACTGATTTGAGGGGCCGGTTTAGTCTTTAGCTGGTCTTTGTATATGCACGATATGTATATGCACTGCAGCTGGTCGTGTAAACGGGATAGTGAGCGTATGGTTAATGAGCCCCCTGTGCTGGGGGGGCTGGCAGCCGGCACTGCGCTGCTCCCTGAATTGCTGGGAGAGCTCAGCAGGTACATCTGAACTGGTTCGGTCACTGCAGCGATTGGTGGAATCGGGCACTTCAATGCCTGGCCTGTTTGAACAAGTCCTTCTCAGTGTACAGTTAAATAAAAAAAAAATGATACATATTCCCCGCCAGTCGGTTCGCCGTGTCACTCAGCAGATTGGCTCTCGGCAAAACCGCCAGTGGTGTCGGTCTGAATCTCCAAATGACGGCACAGTTCAGCAGTGATGTAATTGATCTACCAACATATTTTAGTCTGGTACAGATGCTTTTTCTGGCAAACGTTACATTTCATTACAGTGGGAACAGCCTCGGATCCTGTTTAATAACTGAGTCATGATCCAGTGACGTATTATTTTTTAAAAATGTTTTGTATGCCAAAAAGTCAAAAATCGTAGTGTCTTTATTGTCATCTTCAGCTTTAAAATTCAGCGGGAGTAAGTTTTCTGCCGGCAGGTTATTTATATACAGCATGTATACATTGCCCTAGTTGTATATGACAAAATGGGGGTGGGGGTCCAGTCGGGATAGATGGGCGCACCGCGGGGGGGCTTTCTTCAACCATCTCGGCCCCCTTGATGCAGGAAAAACAGCTTCTTGGCTTGTATCATGCCTCTGGGAGTGGGGCACCCAGAAGCGCGTGGGGTTCAGCAGCCAGTAATTTTTCCCGCGGTTTGTCATCTCTGCGCGGGCCCAGGCTGAGTCTGGCCTGCCGAACGCGGCGGAAAAGGAGGGAAGGTAGATAAGATGTGGCGCCAGACCTCCTGCAACCTTCTGCCAGACGCCGTGTTCTATCAGACATCGGTGTGCAGGAATTCACGTGCATGACGATTATTCACTATATATTTAGCGCTGTGCTTAACAAGTACGTGGTTCTATGAGGTAAACTCATAGAATAGTACAAAAGAAATGTCAAAGACTTCAGTTAAATTTCCAGCTTGCTTTTGTAAAATACACATACAATGGTAGTAGTGTTATTCTGTGTTCAATTTCACAGAAAAGTACCTAGTGATATTACACCTGCTTAGGCACCTTCGGGGTATAATTCAGTCTGCATCCAAGCTTCTCTCTTACTTTGTACTCAGGCGTGTTTTGTGGAATTTCTAAAGCAGAGAGCGTGAGTCATCCCTTGTGGAACAAATTGCTGCCACAGGAAGGCAATTTTCTATTGGCTGGGGTATCACAGCGTGCTTGTCCCGATCTGTCGCTGGATCTCGGCACTGGGGGGTGATCCTCTCCTTCTCCCGCAAAGTCTGCATGTGATAAAGTACGAATCGGCAGGGGCGTGGAGGGGAAAAAGTGGCATGTCAGCTGTCTTCTCGAATGCATGCTGGACGGTCTGGCCTAGACGGCTCCCTTTCATTGCCTCAGCATAGCTTGGCTCCTTCCTCGTCCTCCTCGTCAGCAGTATCAGAGTGAAAGTGTGCAGTCTTTTGCAGGTACATGTTTTGTCATGAACCCAAACCTGCTGGCTGTAAGTAAGCATCACGCGACCCCTTTACTGAAATAGAAGAGGAATAACATTTCAGAAACATTTCCAGGCTAAAAATCCTTCATCTTTGAGTACTTGCCACCTGCTAAAATATGCACCAGTAAGATGCATGTGATGCTCTGTGAAATCTGTTTTCTCCTCCTGTAGACAATGACAGCGGTGTATCTGCTGACTGCAGTATTGGGAGTTGAAGTCTGGTATCAGCCTGTGGCCTTCGGTTATTTCTTCACGGATATTCTAATAGCCGTGGCGATCGGTAAGTCTCCCAAGCTTAAGTGGATCTCCCTGTCTGTCCCAAAGCACTGACCTGCTCATCCCACTCCCCACCTATGTCTGCCTCACTTTATTATTGTGTTACAGTTAAAAGGATTTGCTAGGCTGTTGTGTGCTTACTAGATGCAGCAGACATTACTCTGTACCCCCGCTAACAATTTTTTGTTCTAGGAATGTTTACCGAACGTTACGATTAAGGTATGGAAACGTTCAAAGTGTCCAGTCTTTCTGATGTTCCCAGAACTTTAGTCCACTACTGCGATTAAGACTAATAATATAAAAACAAAGGAAAGCATGGTAGAGTAATGAGTAACACTGTCGCTTTACACCTCAGAGGTCAGGGGTTCAAGGCTGGATGGCATCTGTTCAGCATATGCACTTTTATTGCATAATATTTTATAATAAAACAATGCTTTTCAACATTATTTGCGTTAAAAGGATATTCGGGTAATAATGTTACTGTGCTGACATCGACAGAACCTTTGTTAAAATGTAAAACATGCAAATTAACATTACAGTAAGAACGTTCTCTGCCAACTTTGAGAAGACCCTCACATACCATTGGCTAAAGTTTTGGGAACGTTCCCTGTTAGCTGGGACACTGTACTGGCAGTTGCAAGTACAGTGGGATACAATTTTTGGGGGAATTATGGTTCTGATGAGGGATTTGATGCACTCCAGTTCAGAGATAGAAAGTTCAGGTCCAGAAAGAACAAATCCAGGCCGTGGTTTTGTTTCAACCAACCAGTTGAGTACTCTGTGGCTGTGACTCTTTATATTCAGCTGGTTGGTTGAAACAAAACCTTGGTCGAGATTTGTACTTTCTCAATGTGAATTTTCCACCTCTGCTCCAGGACATGTACCTTAACTTAGGGACAAGGGTGTACACTTAATCTTTCACTAGGGTTAAAGCTTAAACATGTTCCCACATTGTGCGTCACGCCTCTGCTAATGAGGTGTAACCAGATAATAAGGGAGTTTTTATTTGTTTGCTGTGCTTGAAGGTTACCACACCAAATGGCCAGTGATTTGGTGCCGCTAGTATTTTTTTTTTGCTTAGCAAGATCTAATATGACAGATGAATGGAATTCCATGTTCTGGAACCTTTTGTCCTGTTCATTCCAGTGACATCACAAAGGTTGACTGCTTTGCATAGAGTCATTAGCACTCATTCATCTTGTAAGCCTCTTACTTGACTGGTCATTAAGGTGCCGCTGTCATAATATGCTTATTCACTGTGTCAGAATGCTCAGTGATTTGGGATTATTTTCTTTTTTATGTTATTATTACAGACATTCATCTTCCAACCGCTTATGTGGGACTGGGACATGCGAGTCTGATTACCACAGGCAGCACAGGGCACAAGACTGGGGTACACCATGGACAGGATGCACATATACACACATTTGTAATTTAGATACACCAAGTAGCCAAACTGTATGTCAGGGTTCCCCAGTTACGGTCCTGGAGGGCCAGTCTGTGACACGGTTCGCAGATTTCCCTGCTCAGACACACCTTATTCTGCTCACCAGCTAATTACCAGGCTTAGTATGTGTGTCTGAGTAGAGAAATCTGCACACTGTGTTGCAGTCTGGCCCTCCAAGATCGGAATCGGAGAACGCTGCTGTATGCCAATGGACTGCGGATGGAAAGCAGAGTTCCCAGGTAAAACATGTGACACATTCAAGATTCAACTTTATTGTCACTGCGCAAGCACGACGAAATTGCAGTTGTGTCAGCCTCAAATGGTGCATTACATTTAAAACACAATACAAAGAATAAGTAAGATAGAAGTGTAAAAATATAAAATACCCGCACTGTAAAAGTACAAATTCTGAGTAATAAACACACAATTCACAGGTGATATATAAATGCAACAAATCACTGGGCTGCAGAAGAACATCGGCAGCAGTACTGCAGTAAGGGTGCGTTACAGATACGGAAAAAAAGTGAGTTAGTGGTGTTGGTTGAGGTATGGCTAATATAAAATACTGCATGTAATTGGTGCGTAAGGATGACACAATAGTGCACATACTCCAATACTAGTAGCACTTGGGGAGAGCGTGCAAATCCACACAGACAGAGCAGAGGTGGGATTCAAACCCACAACCCTGGAGGTGCGAGGGAATGCTACACACCGAGCCGTGATGCCAGCAATTATTAAAAATAGCTACGCAAAATGGTGACGATGCCTCCGATATGTGTGTGTCAGATGCAGGAGACATAAGGATGACCTCGATTTTAACAACATGGTGGTTTTACCACTCTTATTGGGGGGGGGGGGGGGGGGCGACCCACGTCATTGGGTAGCCCGGATAAATAGCATACCCCCCGGTTAAATTTTGGCCCCGTTGT
>JAODLD010000088.1:9612659-9623353 GCA_026781065.1 Mormyrops boulengeri | reverse complement strand
TATATACACATATATATGTGTGTGTGTGTGTGTGTGTGTGTGTGTGTGTTGTCCAGGGAGACTCCAGGCCCCACCGCAACCCTTAACAGGATAATTAGTTGGATGCAAACTCCACCTAACTGATGGAGTTTCAGACAAGCAAATTCTTTCCCTTATGTTCACCATGTGACACAGATTTCAGGGATACGTTACGCACGCACACAAAAATGAAATGGGCTATAAATCATGGCATAGCTAAAATGCCTATGGCAACAGAGAACTCCCTACATTCAAACTGGGGGCGGTGGGGGGAGCTATCATTGAGACATGTGGAGGAGGCAGATTCAAGACATTACCCATGCTACAATAACATGTATTATAAGGTGATGACGTTTGTCTCAACGGTTACCCTGGGCCTTGGCAAAGACCGACATAACTGTGTTTTGTTTTATTAAGTGCTTTTCAGCTCCTTTCAAGGCACCTGTTTACTGCAACGGGGACTCACCCTGAAGGCACCCACCTGTTTACTGCACTCGGGACTCACCCTGCTCTGCTCTACAGCCGGCCTGCCTAATACACAATGTAACCACAACTTAAAGTGCAATGCTCAGAATTGTGCGTCATGTGTGGACAAAGCACCCCCTCCCCCCGATTTTTTAAATTACTGCCATCTGGGCATCTATCCATCCATCCATCCATCAACAATAGTTTTTCCAGTACAAGGCTGTGGGGGAAGCCTGAAGCTTATCCCAAGAAGCACAGGGCACAAATCAAGAGACACTGTGGATAGGACACCTGTTCAGGAAGGAAGGAAGACAGACAAACAGACAGAGTCAGAGACATAAAGAGATGGAGACAGAAAGACACAGAGACAGACAGAGACCACGGAGAACCCAGAGACGCCATGGTCTCAAACATACAGAGACAGACAGAGACGCCATGGTCTCAAACACACAGAGACAGACAGAGATCACGTAGAACCCATGGTCTCAAACAAACAAATAAACAATAAGAAGAGGCTAGGTGAAACATGCGAAAACAAGGTGAACACATGCAAGCCCCACACGCAGGAAGCAAATTCACAGCCCTGGAAGCACCAGGTCAGTGTCACCCACTGAGTCAGCAGACCGGACATTACTGTTGGTAGAACATACAGATTTTCCAGTAAACACTGGTACCCTTTACATTTTGGTTGTCAGAAGCGTATTCCCATTTAATACATTCGGTTTGTCCAGTCCCTTTCCTCAAAAAAAAACTGAGGGTAAGGATCTTACAGCTTGAGCCAGAGTCGCGAAGGACAATATAGCAAGAAAACGACTGACAATCGACAGGAAATCCCCTTCAATTTAAAAATAGAAGACAATCTTTCTCCTCATCTTAACTGAAAGCTGAAGAGCAGTAGATCAAAGCTGTTTTGGGAAGTAACCTCTCCACCAGCACATTGTGCAGAAAGGAACTGAACGTTGCGTGTTGACCTGTATTGTCAAGATCCAAGTCAGCGGAGAGGACACCAGAAGCCGGGTTCTGACAGGGTATTTGATGACTGGATCATTACAGGCTTTTCCATGTATTATAAGGTAGTGGTGCGTACTATACATTAAACACTAATGTTTTCCAGGTAAGTACCTTAATCCAAAGCAGTACATAAGTACACGATTCCAATTATCTCTCCTGGAAAAAGCAGTACCCACTACTGTGCCAAAGGAGGATGAACCAAGGACAAATTAGTATTCCAGTTAAATTAGCTAAAACCACCATAGTACCAAGGAAATTAAAACCCACTGTGCAAAACATGCCTTCAGACAACTCGTATCCATAGTGCAAGGACATGACTTTGAAGGCAGGCTCTGGCTACGACTTCTTGGTGCGGACTGGGGCCAAAAACGGAAAGTTCCAGTGTCACTCCGAGGATGGCCATGGAAAAAGAAAAGAAGAAAAAAAATGACCCTTTTTGGTGCATTGAATGTGGGCCAAAAATGTTAAGAATTTGAAAAGTGCTTGCAGTTAACAGCCATTTATAACACGCATCTATATACAGTCAAAAAATACAAAGCCTTTCTAGCAGTGGCAAGGGAAATTAAGCAGGTAGTCCATATACTAAGCGATACCACTAGACATTTCTTTAGCAGACACTTACCCAAAACAACGTACAATTGAGAAAGCAGTACCTAGAGCAACTTGGGATAAGGAGCCTTGCTCTCAAGGGCCCCACAATGGCATTACTGTGATGGCCAGGGGATTTGAACCAGTGACCTTGCGATCACATTAATAGTGCCCTAACCCGCTGAGCCACACACCATAATTTCAGCAACACTTAAGCTGATCAGTGAGCAGTGAGTTGATGCTGTTGTTTCACTGTTAGATTATTGTTTGCTTACTAGGCCGCAGTTCTTGTGGTTTTAAATATTCAAGCTAAAATTTGGGTGTAAAGTGGAAACAGTGAGACTAGCACTGTACTTACAGAAAAGCAAAACATTAAAATGCATGCGACCTATAATTATCGCACAAAAAAATCTGTGGGTGTCAACTTTGTTTCTGAATCCAGCGTCCGACATTGTTGGGGTCTAATGTCAGTCAGACGAATGAGCACAACATCCCCTTGGCCATGCCAGTGTGAGTAACAAGAGCTGGTTAGTCCTCTGCTGGAGATGAAGCACTAACTCACTGCAAAGAGATTAGCCAGGTCCTGATACACCACAGACAGCAGAAACTTACGCTGCAGTGAATCAGCAATGGACTGCAGAACAGATGGAAGCCAAAACAGCCCATTACCTTAAAACACCCCCCCCCCCCCAACTCCATTTTTCTTAATTTCTGACAGCAGTTCAGGAGGAGCCCATTACCAGCCACACTGAAACCCCCGTCTGAGTCGGCTATGTACACGCACAAAGCCACATCCCAGCCAACTGACCTCCCTCTCTCTCTGTCTGTCTGTCTCACACACCCAGTACATGATCTGTCCGTAAAGGCTTCAAGGCCAACATTCACAAGCTGCCTTGCTGTGGTCTTGCCGGATCCGCCCGGAGATGCATTTCTGATTAAATCTCTGGACAGCTCCTTCACGATAAACACAAAACGGCTCCAGGGCCAGGGTGATTGATAGATAACAGGTCGTTGGTGGATAAATGGATTGGGGGGGGGTCACTGCCTTGCTGTTGCCCCATATCTGAAGCACGACCTCAGATGAACGGGTGAGTAAATATGAGGGTCTGTGCGTGTTCCTTCTTAAGAAGCATTGCTTGGTGCTGGGTTGCGTCCTGCTTAATGCCCTGAGAACCTAGTAACATTAATTAAAGTTTTATGATGCACACATACGCTCACATAGTACATAAATTCATCTTATGCCCACATGATGGCTGCAATGCCCCTAATGACATATAAAAGGACTTTAACAAAAACTTAACTGTGCAAAACCTCCATGGAGCACAAGCAGGAGTGAACTTTATACCCAAATATTTCTAGTGATTGATTTTAAGGTGATAGCAACAGAAAAACATGGAGGACTTCTCTGGGAAGCTGGACATCGGTCATATAAAATAAGATTATTGGTTGGCTTTAAAGCAACTAATAGAAAATCATGCAAGTCAAAATAAGTTAGAATCTGAATGCACCAGTAAACGCACAGACGCTCGCACTAATGTTAATACGTTTAACTGGGTAACATTTAAATTGTTAAGCAGCCAATCCCAGGAGCTGTGCCAAAATAATTTAAAAATACACCTTCAGCGCTACATCTACGGATCACTAGTTACTTTTGGAAAGTTGTGTTGCCAGTGGGCAATGGGTTTTGACAAAAAAAAATCTGTTATCAATTTCTGATGAGCATAAGCCATGGGTGTCAAACTCCAGTCCTGGAGGGCCTGAGCCCTACATAGTTTTTGCTTTACCCTCATTTAACACACCTGATTCAACTCCTTGTGCTAATTACCACACAGCTCTTGAGCTGAATCCTTTGTGGTGGAACAGGGAAAGAACTAAGCTACACTGGGCTCTGGCCCTCCAGGACTGCAGTTTGACACCCCTGGTAATTGTAAAATTAGGATTGTACTCATGAAACTTAGGCGGTGAGCACAATTACACATTTTGCAACCCTGAATATGGATCTGTGTTTCATAAAAATACAAGATCGTTCTGACATTTAAGTCCTATTACTTGAGATACAAATTTATCTACCTACGCCGAAAAAATTATAGCACATTAGCAGCTACAAAGTGTCAAAACTACTCTCATAAAATGAGAATCAGTAAACCTAGAGTGCAACAGGTACAGTGTGAACTGAATGTGAGAATCTCTTTGGAAATGTCACAGCAGACGTGTACTTGCGAAATCTTTGCCTACTAGTCAAGTTACAGATATACACATATGATTTGGTTTTGCAATTCACTTTTTACGTACAATTACTTTAGATGTAAATCTATCTCCATAGTCTATCATCATCTTCTACCAACTGGTCTACCAATTGCAGAACGCAACATCACCTAGTAAAAGACCACAGCAAAGTGTTGCGTAGGTCACAAAATTCACAGTTAATTTCAATTTGGTAGTTTCCTCTGTTTGCTTGCCAGAGTGTGTGCTATGAGAAGACTCTGGCCCTGCGCACTAGGGCAAAATAACCAGGGAGCAGAATTAGAAGTTAAATCCTTACCATGGCACACAGGTCTCCATTTCACAAGACAAACCAAACAACTTTCTAAAACGATCACACATTGAACCAATCTAATAATGTAAATAATGCAGCCTGGCACGCAAAGACTATAATCAGAATTCTCAAATGAAGTGGGATCTACTTTAGGTAGTAAAGTATTCCGTAAGGGTGAGAGATTAGCCTAAACGTGGTTTCCTCACACTGCTGGGGACATGGTAATTGCAAACAGATCACCGAGTTTAACAGGGCATGCAAGTTATGCATTAAGAAACAGCTGAACAGAATACTATGGTCAAGAACAGTTTATATTACATACTGGACTGGAAGGTCTCCCAGGACGACAAACAGCTGGCCATTTTCCTTTTATTTACCCTCCCTGTATGAGGAACACTCAAAAGCAGCTAAAAAACAGAACACCAGACAGAGCATGCTGTGTCAATCCTTAGTCTATTGCCAGACCAGGAAAAACACTGCTTGCTTTACTTCAAATTAGCTCGTTAGCTTGGAATTCTCATGAAGTCACAGTCATACCAGGCAGAAGGTTTTCTGCTAATTACGAGGTTTGTCAGGTGAGTATACTTTATTTCAAGAGCGAAAGGTTTCAATGCAGCCACCACAAGACCTACAGTAAGATGTTTGCTTACTCAGAGCAAAATGATCCAGTGGCGCATTTGATGCCTGCAAAATCAAAATTATCAGCAACTTTCTCGTGACATTTGTATAAGGTTCTGCTATAACAATGTTATGACCTTCAATTGTATTATTTGTGCAGATGTTAGTATTCTTGGTGCAGTCGCTGATGATCTTGCGTTTGGAAGTGCACGTCACCCACGTCGTCTTTTTAAGAGGGTGATGTGACAAAAAAGCTGAGCTCCATTGGTCAATGTTGTTAGTGTCCGTTTCCAGTTTTCGTTAGCAGAGTTTGGGCGCTTTTCCACTGCACCAAATACCGTACTTTCAGTTCCATTGACTTATGGTTAAGGACCAGCACCAAAAATTCCAGTACTTAAAGAATCAAACCAATTGGGGTACGTTTTTTGGTACTTTGGGATGAGACTTGAAATGCTTTCTTTGTCAACTGGTTATGCAAATAGCCTGCATCTGAAACGCAATGTATATGTAATCTTGAAAAATGATGTGAACACAGAAAACACAAAAGCTAAAAAAAAAAAATAAATTATAAATAATAATCGATGCAAGAACGGTCACTAAGGCTCCCCACTCAAATAATACTGGAGTGTTGTGTACTGTTCTGTCCATTTATTGTTCCGTCTATTTATTGTAACTTGTTGTGCACTGTAATGTTATCGCACCTTTTGCACTGTATTGTGTTGCCTGTTTGCACCTTTTTGCCCTGTTGAATGTGACGTTCAGTGTTACTAGATGTTGCACCGGGGCCATGGGGAAACGTCTCATCACACTTTGTACATGTACAAAGCCGTTGATGACAATAAAGTAATCTTAACCTTATATGAAAGACCCAAGCTTAAATTGTGATCTGGTTGGAAGAACAGATACAAAAAGATCAGGATGGCACGACAAGACTAGGGCACGACAAGACTACTAAGGGAGAAGCTGAAGGGAGCTGGTGTGGATTGCCATCTGGCTGCATGAATCACCGACTACCTCACTAACAGAACACAGTATGTGAATCATTGTGACTGCGTGTCTGATGTGGTACTCTGCAGCAAGGGGACTCCGCAAGTGCTCTCCCCTTTCCTTTTCACACTGTTCACATTGGACTTCAGACACAACACGGACAGCTGTCACCTCCAGAAGTTCTCTGATGATACAGCCATCGTTGGATGTATATCGAAGGGTAATGATGTGGAATATAGGGGGGTCATTGCCAACTTTGTTGAATGGTGTGGAAGGAATCACCTCCTGATAAATGCCAGTAAGACAAAGGAGATGGTAATTGACCTCTGCCACAAGGTGACTCCATTTGCACCAGTGAGCATTCTGGGAGTGCAGGTAGAGGTTGTGTGTGTACAAATATCTGGGTGTTCACATAAACAACAAACTGGACTGGTCACACAACACAGATGCCCTGTACAAGAAGGGGCAAAGCCTTGTCCACCTGCTGAGAAGGCTGAGGTCCTTTGGTGTGTGCAGGACACTACTAAGGACCTTTTACAACACTATGGTAGCATCTGCTATATTTTTCACGGTGGTCTGTTGGGGGTGCGGGAGCTCAGGAAGAGACTGAACAAACTGGTCAGGAGCGCTGACTCTGTCCTGGGCTGCTCTTTGGACTCCACTGAGGAGGTGGCTGAGAGGAGGATGCCGGCCAAATTTACATCCATTATGGTCAGTCCCTCTCACCCCCTGCATGACACAGCGAGGACATTACGAAGCTCCTTCAGCAACAGACTACTGCATCCAACATGCAAGAAGGAACGGTTCCGCAGGTCCTTCATTCCATCTGCCATCAGACTTTATACCTCAGTCACCTAAAGTTCATAAATGATGTCACTATTCTGTATATTGTGCAATATCCGCTGCATAGGCATACAACTATATTACATCACTTGGTGCAATCTGTATGTATGTGTATCTGTATGTATGTGTATTTTGGTCTGTGCAACATGTGTAATTGTGTGCACTAATTTTATTATCTATTGTATTGTTACAGTATTTTTTTTGGTCTGTTTCTTTTCTATTGCTTTTTTATTTACTGGCTGTTGCAACAAGTACATTTCCCCAGTGTGGGATCAATAAAGTCTTATCTTATCTTGAATGCATGCAGTGATCATGCAAAACAGTGGAGGTACCAGTTTTTACACCAGTGGGAAACCAACACCTTGAAGTATTGTACTTTCGGAACTTTCCTGCAGTAGGAAAGTGCCCTTAGATTGTTATTTTGTATACAGTACTTAAAGTACCTTGTTTTAATCTTCTGTCTGCACATACACACATGAGCCCACATGATTAACCATTATACTATCTGTTTACTGATTTGTATTTAACACCTTCTTGTCTGTGACCTCTGGTTTACCACGCATCTCGACAATCCATTAATTTATCATCAAAAGTTTGTACTGTAAGGCGATACATTGTTTCCTCTCCTTTGTGTTTAGGTCTGACCCTTGACGAGCAATAGCAACAACATATGAGCAATACAAACTGAGAAAGATCTTAGAGATCTTTGTAGGTACCATTATCCGGTCTGTGATTTGTGCCACAACCCAAAACCCTGGCAGGCTGGATCAGGTGTACCTTCTGAATACTTGTTCACTGTGGACTTTTCACTGGAGTCTTACAAAGCAGGAGGATTGTTACCTCTCAGAAGTAGCATTCCAAGGTAGAACGATGTAGAAACAACCACCACAGGCAGGTCTGGAGGTATCTAAATATTGCATTTTGCATTTTAGACGCAACTCTACAGATTGGCTGTAAGCAATTATGATCACTGCCAAGCCAGATTGCAAGTTGCCCATAGACTGTTTGCAAAATGAAACACGTCTGGAAGCATGTGTGAGCCAGCTAACATGTGCACACACACGCACACACACAGTGCTGACCAGAAAATACTTACAAGGAGAATAACGGAAAAAGCTTTCACTTGTCAATCTAGTTTTTCCACCACCACATTCTTAACAAAATCCTTAAACTAATTATCACATTTAGAGCCAATAATACCTACTTATGTTGAATACAGCTGAATTCTTTTGAGTCATAGTGGAGTTTGAAAGACCATTTGAAACTGCAAATATAAATCCCAAACTGAAAGCTATAATTAGTTTTAAAAGAATCATTTTAGTCTCCCAGTATTTATTGCTCAACTAATTCAATTCTATTAAAATAAACAAAGCAGCTGAAGTATGTGACCTCATTCCCGTATTTTGTTAAATCAGTAGCCGAAAGGTTTACTTCTCATTTATTGAGCTGAAAATGATACGTGTGAATGGAATATATTGGTTAAACTCAGAAGTAGTTCCAGAATCAGCCACAACACAACGAAAGCATATAAAACATACCGTTTTTACAGTACTTAATGACTTCCTCACCTTAACACAATCTGACATTAGAAATATTTAGTGCCACAGTTCACTAGCTGCAATGGTCTGGCATTCCAAACACGCACACATGTAAATAGATAAGGCTCAACCAATCATAAGATCTTGCTCACATCCCCAGATCCCTGCAGATCCATCATAAAACCCATATCCACACCGACACACATAATGCAACAGCGTCATTAACAACTGTCAAAAGCCTCAGGCTGGGATATGGTCACCACTTTCTAAGGTTACCCCTACTTGTAATCCCATCCTCCTAGCTGGGCTTCTGGCTTGCCAGACCAGACCGCTCTAACTTGTTCAGAAACGCGTCATCCAACCTTCAGCATAACAGAAACTGAAAGTTAAGACACTGGCCCATGTGTGGTGGAAAGAGCTTGCCCTAAGTCTGAGGACAGCTCTTCAAGGATGGACTCTACATCTTCATCGCTTTATTCCTTACCGCATTTGTCACTACATTCAAGAGAACATGTGTATCATAGCTTTCTTGATTACATTTTTTTTTCATGTGTTGTATTCATTTGTAAATGTTGTCCTATGGCTTGAACTGAGTAAGCCCAACCTATTGTCACTGTTTTCCAACTGTATTCTGCATCCATATTCTGGTGTTAAACAAAGACATCTCATATTTCACAAGGAGAGCATCACTGCGCACTCGGCAATGCTTGTGTTTTCTGTTTTGTGTTGGATGCACTTATTTGTTCAGACATATCTTACTGCACGACAAATGAATAACTGCAGGTTTAAATCTCATATTCATTGCATTAAAGGACATGTGCTTCAGATATCAAGATGCAAACACTTAATTCCAATACAACTGTATATGTATCCTGCAAAAGTGTTTCTTCATGCCCTGGTTGTTTCCCTTGCTTATGCTTCCTGAGATTCCTTGGGGACCCCTCCCCAACAATCCACATTTTTGCTCCCTGCCAGCACACCTAAACAATCAAGCAATCATGAACACCAAAATACCTGGTGCAGATGTATTGGGAGCTGGGTGGGAGCAAAAATGTGAACTGTCTGGGGGTCCCAAAGGACTGGGTTGAGAAACACTGCTCTAGACTAAAATCATGACCCTCTAGTAGAGAAGCATTTGGAAGATGGAATGCTCTTTGACTTCCTTTTGAGATCTCCTTTTATGAGTGGTGTTCACAGCGACAGTAACACAGATGTAGTCTTACAGATGTGATGGACCTTTTAGGGAAACTAAAGCACGAGAAGTTACAGGAAAGCCTGTGGGAGTCTGAAAAGATATTACACTTGCATTTAGACATACTCTACTTAAAGAAAGATTCTGAACACAAGTTATTTACTGCAAGCTTAATATAAAGCATTAATTATAGAGAGTGCAGACAATATACATGGTTACTTAATGTACTATTTGCTCACACAAATGTGTCTGCTAAATAAATGCAAATGGTCATCCCAAATGATCAGGACTGCTGTTTTAGTGCCTTTCAGAAATATTTTTATTCCATTTCATAAAATGCAACCATGGCTCTTTAATAATTAAGAGGTCACAATGAGCTTTAAAATTAACAGACAAAGATAGAAAGGTACACTGTATCTTCAGGAACCAGTCAACCCCCTGCTGCCTCCAAAAGAATCACCTCTGCATTACGAGCCATAAGGCCAAGTGAAGCCCAATACAACTCAGATGCAGGTGGGAAGACTGATAACGAGAGTAGCTAAGCTCTGGTGACAGAAGGCAGGATGCGTGTGGATGCGTGTGGCACATGCAGGGAAGATGGCTGGAGAGGGTCCTTAATCTCAAGAACAAAAACAAATGCGCTAGCAAATTGCCCACCAAGTCAAAGCTTATGGACGAAACAAACAAAAATTTAAGTCGAGTAAAGCAGAGATGGATGGGTACAATTTTTTTTTTTTTTTTAATGTTTTTTTTGTAGTCATTATTCTAGATCAGTCGTTCCCAACCCAGTCCTCAGGGACCCCAGAGTACCCAGTCCACAATTTTGCTCCCTCCCAGCTCCCAGCCAATCAAGAACGCCAAATACCTGGTACAGGTGTTAGGAGCTGGGAGGGAGCAA
>JAODLD010000088.1:9584040-9604948 GCA_026781065.1 Mormyrops boulengeri | reverse complement strand
TATATATGGAACGTTCAAAGTTCATTTGCTCAGCAAAAATCATTTGCACATTCTAAGTAAATCTGGAAGTGCCAGCCATTGCTTTGGCACCCTCGTCAGAATGCCAACCGCCTGGTTATCAACTCACAGCGAAACGTCAGAGCCCACGTTGTTTGTGGGGCCTCATTGTTAACCCACGCATCTGCCAAGCTAAGGGTCTGTGCGCCTGTCATTTTCTGTAATAACTTGACTGTTTAGAGGCCTAGTTTCCTTTTCCTTGGTCTAAAAGCAGCTTATGAAAGAGAAAGTTCACCTAAGCTGAAACGTTAAGTTCATGAACAAGGATGTTTAAAGAAAACGAAATAAATTGTTGGTTTGTATCTTTAGATTTTATTCCCTCTTCACCGTCTGCCAGACTTTTGTATTCTCACAGAGAACGCAATTATACAAAGGTCTGCATTGATTCATTTTACCTTCTAGAAAGTTGTCTGCATGACATTTTGATGGACGCCTTCTCTGTGATCATGCACACGCCTGTTTGTGGTTAAGCATGAAATCTATCACAAACAGAAAGGTAGGCTAGCAAATTACATACCATTTTTGTGTGTCCATTAAGCTACTATAAAATGAACAGTGCGTGAATGGTGTGTGTGCCCTGCGATGGGTTGGCGCACCATCTTGTGGCCAGCCATTCATTACAGAACCAACGCTCACGTAGCATCCAGGAGGAATGACACAGAACAGCACGACAGAACAGGGCAGCCTCGCTCAAGCTCGCCGTGTAATACCATCTTAGTTATTCATTCATTTGTCGCTTTGCGATCCATCTAGTGAAAGTGATGATGAATCACTGTCACCCTGTTTTTGACTGGCAGGCACATCGTCAAAGCCTTTAGCGCTTTTCCACTCCCCGTAGCTGCATGTGCTATGCAATTCAAATGTGCGTTTAGTGATACAAAGGTGACACAAAAGCAAAAAATAGATCCAAAGCTTATTCCAAGCGGGCCACATCCTGGAGTAGGCAGCAGTCATAATTCAAAATAACCGCCATTAATATATTAATTCAAATCACCCATGTTTCCTAGAACAGAATACAATAGCATGGTGATTCTTCAGTAATCGCCATGGGGGAATTCTCTTTGGTGCTTTGCCCCATCTTGCTCTCCATACAGGTAAGAGCAAGCGTAAGGTAAGGGAAGCTGGGGGTTAAGGGCCCACTGACATGTACCTATTTTCCCAAGGCAGGATTTGAACCAATGAGGTACAAAGGTTTAGCCCACTGAGGCATACACTGCAACCCACACTAACCCTTCACACATCAAGTACACATTCATACATGTCACCTGCCCAGAATATTGCCATATATGGTTCTACTACAAGGACCCACAATGCTGTCTGACTACACAGATGCTTGTAAAGTTCATGTGCAATTCCTGCTTGTTTATGGCTTAACACCTGGAGCACTTATGGGTTTAGCTGTTCTCAGACATGGTTCACATTCAAACAGCAGATACTGAACCCAAACAAGACAAATAAATGACTTCTCCAGCTTATAAACAGTGCTCTGTTTTGATTACAAAAAGTGAATCATGCCACAAGCCTCTAAACCATTTTGAAATTTGTTGGAATAACTTTAAGAAGAAACTTCTTAGAAAACACCACAACCTATGAGGACTTGTAGCAACATATCAATATGTCCAATCGGCAATTTAAAAAAAAAATAAAACCATGATTTTATCATTACTGTCACCAAAACATGGTAGGTTACACTAAACTGACACCATTCAGGTAACTGATCTTTTTCCTGGTATGAAGAACCTGAAATTACAGCACACAGCACACGCCCTGCGCACAAGCCTTTGACGAAGCTGCAAATCTCCCAAATCAATTATTTTTCTCTCGAACGGGAATTTTGCCTCGAGGAGTTTTACCTTTTCCATTAAGGAATTTATTGTATCCACATAACTATTTTTAAATACATTAAAAAAAAACTCAATTCCGAACCACTGATGCTTTAAATATTAAATACTAATAATAACAATAACAATAGAGCCAATAATTATGCATGCAACCCTTATCCTACCAACATATGTAACATACACGGGCTATTAATCATTTACTGTCTGAAGCAATCATTATAGCAAAATAATAATAGCAAAACATATTTCTTATCAAAGCATTTAGTTATGTAATTAATGGTATCTAAAGAAAAAAAGATTATTTTTGCACTTAAAATCAGTTTGCAAAATTTGTAAAACAAAAATCTATATTTTTTTAACCCTTTCAACCCCATCAATTTTTTGAGCATTCTTCTATCCCTTTGATTTTAGGCTGATTACATGGTATGTACACGAGTTACCACAGATGCTGTATGTTTGTGTTTTCATCACATTCTCGGCTACTCAGTTATGTCATAATTTGATGTGTCAATGCTGATAGTCTTGATATTATTATTATTAATAGAAAAAGGATTATAATTGATACTTTATTGATTCCAGTGGGGAAGTTGTCTTTATGCCTCCCTCAATTTGCTCTTTGTAGAGTGAGCTGTCTGTGAAGGGCAGCCACCCGTGGTGGCACCCAGGTTTTTATGAGGAAAAAAACTATTCGCGATTTCTCATTTTTTAATATATAATATAAAAATTTGAAGGCACTACAAATATAATCTTAGAAATGTTAGAGATTAGAGTCTCTGGGATGTGAAAATGCAGGGGTTTCATTGGGGACCTTTCTATGGCTTAGTATTGTGAAGGAATACGTGGTTAGTGCCAGGCGGAAGTGAATATCTTTGATTTTGCATCCATTTGGTAACTTGTTGAAGTTATCTGATAGACAGCAATGCATGGTTTTATCTATATATTTTTTTATTACTTTGTAACATTTGAAAGACATTTAAATAGAAAAGCATTGCTTAGTTTAAGATACATGGGAAAAACACAAACATATCAAAGTTTTAGTGTCTAATGCTGAATGTTTACCACTCTTGTTTTTGTCCACCTATATACACTATTACTAATAAGGTGAAATTTGAGAATGAAACTTTTAGTCGGCATTTTAGCCTCAGATAACAAACCAACACTGCATGTGGGGGGGTGTTCCACTTACACAATGTGTCTGTTCTATTTCAACTGTTTTGACCTAGCTCAACATCAAACATACATATACAAACCTGTGTGAATAAATATTACGAAAATATTAAGTAACTGTCTTCCTATTAAATAGAATGCTGCATTTTATTTTTTCTAGTAGAATTCCACCCAATTTTTGAGTATTTTTCTATCAACTAATTTATAGGCTCAAAATAAATATAGTGTTTTCCCCAGAACAGTAGTACATGGATCATTGTAGAAGCAAATATCCACTTTGTTTTCTGTGTAATGTGAGTAATATCGATGTTTTATGGATTATTAGGGGTGCATTTTGTTGGAAAATGTTTGAAATATATGCCTCATTGCGCGCAAGATTATTCCGGAATATTTTAGCACACAATGTAGGACAAGTGGATCAACTAAGCTTCAGGAGCAACTAAACCTGAAGTTAGGGCTGCACAACATCACACTGCAATTTAATAGCTATTAAATGGTGCATGCTCAATAATCACCAGGGCTATAGATGACGGGTGAAACGTTTGTCTGGATCCCAACTTTTTGTGTGCTATATAATCACGATTAAGACACAATGTGATATTGTGCAGCCCTACCTGAAGTCATTAAATCTTCAACACTTTTTAAATTTTATTTTGTCTTTCAATGAGAAACAACTAAACCTGAACACACTGCAGTTATGGCACACAATTTGCCTCATGCCATGCTCGGGGCATGCTGGCATGTGACAGGAGGAGCAAACAGTTGCTACCTTCTTGTCTGTGTTTCCGGAGCAAAGGTAACACCTTTTCCGAGCAGATTTTCCAGCTGAGCATTGGACAGTCACATCAGCAGGTGGAATTTTCCTCACTCCCAGGAAGGTCACTGCTGCTCGGATTGAGGCTTGCAACATAGCAGTATTTTCACGTGTGGCATGACCAGTGCATACCCCAGGTGTCTCAGACAGATCCGGCCACGTCTGCCACGTTCCGGTACCTTCCAGTCTGGAAAGTTCCCCATCCAGATGATGAAGGCAGCGAAGGCTGCAACATCGACCATGTTCATACACAGCATCTTCGGTCATCTGTTTATTTTTCTTCTGGTTGTGAACATTTTGACTAGATCCAGATTATCCACACCACTTTTGGTTGCATTATAGAACAACACCAGCACCACTTTTCCTTTTGCCAGAATATATGACACTATGGTAATCTGCCCACGGAAGCCAAAACATGAACTGTTGAGCTCTCTGTCATTGTTAGCCTTCATCTCCTCTGGGACATCTGGCTTGTTTGACCTGATGGTGCCCGCATGTGTCAGTCCATCTTCTAGTAAGGCTTCAGCTAAGTGAACAGACATGAAGAAATTATTGGTTGTGACATTTTTGCCACTTTTGCACCAAACCCCCACAAGCTCTTTGACTACATGGGCCCCTTGATTTACTTCTCGTTCCTGTGCAAATTGTCTGTCAAAGCCTATTTCACCTTTGAGAGGGTAGTTGGTCTCTGCATCACAATTCCACCAGATCTTTATTCCATTTGTCAGGCTTGGATGGGATATATTGTCGGAAACTATACTTGCCTCTGAAACCAACAAGCTGAATACAGGTTTCCACTCAATCTATGACCAAAGGGAATCTACTGACTCTAGGCTATCCCCTGCTATGATCAAAAAGTCAATGGGTGCTTTTATTTCCATGTCATCCACTGCTTTCCATTTATCAGTAATGTTGTAATAACGTTAATCATCTCTGCAGTCAGAAAAATAATTAAATATTCTTCCACTTTTGTGCACTCTGCAACCTTTGTTATATCTGGGTGATTTCTGATTATCTTAGCTGCAAGTCTTCGCTCTACCGGCAGAGGATTTTTCTCCCAAACTGTCCCATTTTTGCAAAAACATGGTCTGTCACTGGCATTCTCTCTTGCACCAACTGCTTCATTATGCTCCATGCCATAATTCTGCCCACATGCGCCTCTTAGAGCTCTGCTCTTACCCCCAGCCCTACCCCTGGTTCTGGTCCATCCCCTTCCTCGCTTCAACCAGTAGTGCCTGAGTGGTACTGTGAACTCCTGAGGATCCGGCAGAGTCACGGTCAGCCTTGCTGGCCACTGCAGTGCCTGGGTGAGCTTCAGGTACATTTTCAGTGTCACTGCATTCAGAAGCCACTGGAACATGATCCTCATAATCGGTCCCTGAATCGTCACTCCCCTCATTTATAATTTGTCTCCAAAGTTCAACACCAAATCTGGCCTGTTTTGATCTACTTGCCATTTCTGCCTAAAAAACAAATACTGGTGTTAAACTATATAAAACAGTTATCAACTGGATTTTTTAAACACATCTTGGAGCTCTGAGAAACTACTTCTTCTTATATATCCCTCCTTCCAGCCCTCCCCCTCTGCTGCCCCCAAAAATTCATATTTGTGCTTTTTCCCCCTATTTTACAGTCTTATCTTGCATAATAGAACATGAACATTAAATTTGATAGTTATACAACATTTCATGATGAAGTTATGTATCGTACTTCTGACTGAACATATCTTACCTTAGGAACAGCAGTATTTCAAGTTGGCAAAAGAGCTCATATGGAAATCTGTGTCTGTCTTCTTCAAAATGACTGAGTGCCCCCCCCTTTAAATTAGGACCCATGGCAAACATTAACTGAATAAATAGTTCAACGTATTAAAACTGCATAGGTGGAACTTAGCACTTTCGCATTTTAAAAAGCAATAATCAAAGCAGAAATAGAAAACAATGATGAGACATGATTAGGAACAAACTGATTGACAAACTCGTACAAACAGGAGTGATAAGAGAAAAGCACCTGTGAGATATGACAAAAATATATCTCTGGACCATAGTCGGTAGGTTGAGGGTAGTATATTTACGTGATACATGGTTTCGTGTCTGAAGTATGAAATTAAAACACATAAGTGTTTTTTTTTGTTTGTTTTTACTGGCTGAACATTAGTAAAAGACGCGAAGTTGCTTGACAGTAACCGGAAGCGGCGATGCAGCTGCATGCGAGACCGAACGACACGCAGGGCACGTTACATGCACAGCGGCTCGGGAAGTTAATGTCCAGCAATCCGACATTCTACCGCACGGTTACAAAGTTTTTTCCCCTCCCCTGGCAACTTAGCATGGACCGCATTAGGATTCAAAACCACAAGCATGACCATGATACAGTTATTTGCGAGCAGCCAGCGGACGGTCCGCCTAAGTTCCTCACCATGCTCGCGCACTTTCACACTTTCGCTGCTTTTGGATCCTGAATCATTCCCGAGACCGCACGCTGGCTAAAAGTGACAGCAAAACACCGTGGAAAAATAATTAGAAATATAGATAGGAAAAGGAAGGTGACTCACCAGGCAGCTGCCAGCGCTTCCTTTTATGCCGATTGCACAGGCGTATTCCCCACTCACCCCACCCTCACCATCGATCTGCGCTCTATCACGTGAACACGGAGCGACGTTTTATTCAGCGCATCATAAACGCGGTTCACTCTGATTGGTTCACTTCAATATCGGTGATTTTCCGACGTATCAGTGCCCAAAGCGCTGACTGTAAGTTCATTTGAATGAGTCGGTGATACTGTGTACATGCATAATCGGCATAACAATTGGATCTTTCACCCCAGATTGTTTCACTTTCTGTTATTTTTTAAAGCTGAAAACCTAACATTTTTATAACGCCCGGCAATTTTTTGTAATTATCTGCACAGCATTAACGCACAATGGAACTCATAGGGTCTTTTCTTACTATGGTTTTCCGTATTCATTTTTAAAACCATGCCTTAAACCAATTCCTCCATCAACAGCTTCCTTCACTACCTACATTAAATTTAGTCATTTACAACATAAATTATATAAATGTCACATATATCATCGCAAACGTATTTTATCGTCGTTGATACCGACATAGCGTAATTATTACTAAAGCGTTGAATCGCTGGATTAACGGGATCTATGTCAGATGCCAAGTCACAAATTCCGTTTTCTAATGGGCTTTATAGAAGTACACGTTGGATTAATGTGGTTCCTATTTATTATTAAAGATATCTGCCGGGAGGCAAATTTACTGTAGAAATACCAGAGTCCCAGGAGCCCTGGTCTGTTGATGATGCGGTTAGGATTGGGTGCGACTTAAGCACTTCGAACTGTTTTGTGTATTTTGTGAATGCCTCTTACAAAAATATTCTGCTACTAATGTCTGCTTCTAATGTCTTGATATGCAGCAAACTATTGATAAATATCTGAAAACACGACTAAAAGTTGTTATGAATGAACTGGAAATACCTGAAAGTATGTGGTTTTTCACATGTCACAATGGTCTTGAAAGTATTGTTTGCCAATGTGAAAGGAAGAGCTTTAATGTGTGGAAGCCAGTTATGGCTTGTCTAATAAGCTTAATCATACTATAAGAGTATTTAGTACAGTTTCCAGTGACGTTTCTTATTATATCAGGGGAGGAAACACAAACAGCCACCCAGATCTCGTACAGGCAGTGGTTGAACCCAGCTCTGAAGAGGCAAGACTGCTGTTTGCTGAAGGACAATGCCTCTGATATCTGAGGAAAAACAAAGAAACAGAGTCAGGATGTCATTGTAGCTTACATGCAGGAAAATGTCATCCAGTGCTTAATTTGTAAATCAGAAGGTACCGGAGGGGCAATGAGGCATTCTCAGTGCGTACAAAACACAGTGCGTACAAAAACAGTGCTGATATCTTATGTATTTTTAAGAGTAAATCAAAACTAATAAAGGACGTGAAATTGTGTGACATTTGGTCTGTAAATTAAAATACATACATACTTCATTATTATTATTATTATTATTATTATTATTATTATTATTATTGTTGTTGTAATTTCAACCAGTGGGCTGCCAGATCCATCCTGCTGGAATGCAGACAGTGAAAAACAGAGAGGTCCCTGTTCCTTTGATCTGGAGGTTGCTGGTTCAAATCCCAGAGTTGGTAGAGTGATTTCACTGTTGGGACAGTTACTTGAGGGACTGTCTGGCCCTGCTTTCAATATTATGTCCCTCTGGAAAAAAGCATCTGGTAAATAAGTAAAACAGTTTGATCAGCAGCTTCATCAGGCGACCATAAACCTCTCTGTTTAAAATGCTTATCTACGTAGAATTGTATCCATTTATACATTATGGCTGTGACCCATCTGCCTAGACTGGACATACACAGAAGAGAATCATAATGGAGATCAATTCAAATTGCTAGCTTTATGTGTAATATATTTGCTACATTTTGTTTTGTAATACGTCATATTTGCCTTAGAATGGGCACTGTTAATGTCAACATGTTTTTCTAAAATAGCCCAGTTGTAAGGTAACAGCACAGAGTTTGTGTTGGTGCTACAGAGCCATGACGGGGATGGGATATGACAACCTGTCGCTGCTCCAGGGCCCATGTGTTCAAGAAAAAAACAAACAGGATTGCACACCTTCGTATATTGCTTTTACAGCACTTGCATGCTTCTGCAAACATCAATTGCCTGGATGACTCTACAGTTGATGCAAAAGAACATACTTTTATCAATCAATTACTTTTAATATGGTGTTTAATACAACACGGATAGACAGGATTATCATACATTTCCAGCTGGAACAAACTGGCCATGTCTGAGACACAGGAAATGCTCTGCCTCTGCCCCAATCAGAGGAACGTAATATTCCAGCTGGAATAAGCCATAGTGAGGCCATGTCTGAGACACAGGAAATGCTCTGCCTCTGCCCCAATCAGAGGAACGTAATATTCCAACTGGAATAAGCCATAGTGAGGCCATGTCTGAGACACAGGAAATGCTCTGCCTCTGCCCCAATCAGAGGAACTGCGTAGATCAGTTGGTTGGAGATTGCTGTCCTCGTGCTGAAGGAGCAGCATTAAACCTTCTTTAGTTTTTGAGATGGTGTGTATCTCTGTGCCTGTGATTTGAAGGTCGCTGGTTCAAATCCAGTGATCAGCAGAGTGATGTCACCTTTGGGCCCCTGAGTGAGGCCCCTTACCACATTTACTCCAGGGACTGGCTGAACCTGCTTTCTCACTTGCACATCACTTCGGATAAAAGTATCAAATAGACATACATACTTGTCAGGTTTTATAGAAGAGTTTCTGAGTTGTTCAGCACCCTGAAGTCATGTCAGCTCAGTTTAATGTCAATGGAAGCTACTACTTGCCTTTCAGCTAAAGCATGTCAAATATGATGATGTCTTTAGTTACACGCTGACCTGTACAAATGCACTTTGAATACTGTCTGCTTGGAGGACATCTTTGTCTGGCTTCTCTGCTTGAGCAATTATCAGTGTAAAAACACGCCCCCCCCCCCACTACAAGCTGAAGGTGGGGGACACTTACAGTCTGTTGAGGTCCTTCCCAAATTACATTACCTTCCTCAGATATCATTTACATGTACTCTCCAGTAATAGCCAAAGACTCTTAGCCAAAAGGTATTAAACTGGAAAACAAAATCTTAGGTAGATTATTGTTTATAAATGATGAAAAAATGGTAGATATGTGGCATTTTGTAACCTGGGAATGCAGTATCAGAAAAATATTAGAAATCCCAAATTATGATCAGGCAGAAGGAGGACTCTTTGAGGTTGCACTGTTGCTTCCACTTATGATGTGGGGTCCCCTGGCAATAGTAAGACATTAAGCCATACACCAGGGGTCACCAACATGGTGCCCGTGGGCACCAGGATGCCCCCAAGGACGACATGAGTCGCCTGCGGACATGTTCTAAAAAAGCACAACTCACCAATGAGCAGCGTCTAAAATTTAATTTTATCCTGTTGCTATTCTTCTTTTAATCACATTTGGATTTATATAGATTTGAAAATGACAATATCTAAAAAATTTAAGAAGAGTGTATCAAACTGGTAGCCCTTCGTATGGCTCAGTACCTGTGAAGTAGCTCTCAGTTTCAAAAAGGCTGGTGACCCCTGCCATACACAGTCTATTAAATTCATCAGTGTCATGGTAACGAAGCAGCTAGCTAATTTAATCACACAATAGTCAGACCCCAATTATAAAAATCAGCTGACGTAGTTATGCAGTCAATTAAATGATTATTAAAATGAAATTTTGTAGTCAACCAATTAGAAGACAACTAAAGGTCTTCAGGCACCTGATGGCTGGAGTTGAAAAGTATATAACACAAAGGGTGCAAATGAGAGTGACGGTAGACCACAGGGGTAACAACCACAGACACAGTGGTAGAAAGAGGATGGAGCTCTTCAGAAAGATCATCGCGCCATTCCTTCACCTGGAAGTACCCTGCTCATGGTGCTTTGGTGTTAAGCGGGAATAGCAGTAGCCTGTAGTTAGAAGCAGTTTTCCTCCATGGCTACATGGAGCCAGTCAGAGTCAGGCCACGGAGAGCCTCTCACCCCAACATCATCATAGAGCTTTGGAGCTTCATTCAACTCCCTCATCATTCCGGAGCATCTGAGGTCTCGTGCAGCTGAACGAGTTTTACAGAAAAGATCCACTGAGAAGACTCACGGTTAAATATTTTAATCACTTCAAAATGTAACATGTCCCCATTATTTCAAACACAGACAAAAAAAATACAACAATACAAAACAGACATCAGTAGTTCTATTACAATACCAATGAAAGACAGAAAAAGAAAGGTTTATTTGGAGATTTCATTTTAGTACATTACCTCTGAAGGTATGAAGTACAGTAGCTTTTTTTTTTTTTTTTTTTTTTACAGATAAATTTTGACAGCTGGACCATTTGTACATTTTTGGTTCAAAATACAGTGCCCATAACATGGGGTGTGTCTTTCTGTATGTGCAGCTCTGCCTCAGCCACACCAAGAATTTTAAATCAGTTTTAATCTATAATAATTGTTTGTTACATTATTTACAAAGTAACACTGTGATCAATATAAATTGGAAAACACTGAAAATAAGCCTTCTGATCTGGGCAACAAATCCCGCCAGAAGACCAAATAAATTGGGGGATAACCTCCACCTGGCCTTGTACGTTCTGTTTACCCTTTGCTACCACCAGGGGGTGCTACAATCCCTGGAAAGAAGGAACACACCTGTGCTTCCGTTGACAGAATTGGGCTTTAACCATGCAATAAGAAAATACATGAAATTTCTCAACAGAAACAAAGGTTCTTAACGTGGGTAACATCTCTACATACTAAAGTGATCTGAACATTGACAGCATACAATCATTGCTCAAGTATCTAAAAGTGACCGAAACGTTCATTTGAATAATTCCGTAACCCGTCACATTTGGGCCAACCGCTCTATTAATTTCATTCACGGCAAACAAACCTAAATTGTCACATAAATAATTATTTTGTACAACTATTAAAGCATAAAGCATTTTCTTCATTCAAAAAAAAAAACAAAAAAATCCAAACAGCTTTACGGGGGAAAAATATGTTTGGAGAATTATGGTGACGCCAAAGTTATAAACAGCAGGACAAGCATAAAAAAGTACCAGCATCAAAATAAAAAAAAGAAGATAATTTAAGATTTCAAATTTTAGGGAAAAACAACATAATTTGAAAGAGGTTATATGGTTTAACTAAACTTGTATTTGGCAAAGCTTCCATAAAAGGCTGAACTTAAAAACGTTGGAAAGGTTGCAGACCTTTTGTGTGACTTCAGTGCTGTTATTTTCTATAGCACAGTAAACCATAAGGTGGAACTGTACGACAGAAACGTCAGTGATGATACAGACACTGACATAACCCCCGTCACATGCCGGACACTTCCGGACGAACATCAACCAACTTGTGCTGTGATACATGGGTTCAACAAAAAAATAATTTGTGTGGCGAAATGTCTTGGGATGGACTGGCATCCCGTCCAGGGTGTATCCCAGCCTTGTGCCCTAATGCTGCCTGGGATATGACCTCCTGGTGATGCTGACCAGGTAAAGTAAGTAGAAAATGGATGGAGAGGTGAATGGATGTCTGCGATGGAGACTGTATTCAAACGGCATTCCTTTCAAACCTCAATACTGTGGCTGTTGCACCAGAAACATTACAGTATATAATATAATTTGATTATCCTGCACTGAAAAAAGCTTATTTCATCCCCCAGTATTTAGCTGTAGTTCTTACTTTTAGCTGACACCACCTACAGCACTGCCACTCAAATACAGCTTTGGCAACTGGATGCACTGAATCCATAGCGAGACCACTGGACACCTTGGGTAGCGATGTGGGGCTTGAGTGACCTGTGTACAAGGCTCTTTGTCCTGAGTCACATCTGTAGCTCTAAGGTTCATTACCGCTTCTCCGGCACTGGTGTTTTTAAGGCTGAAATGCGAAAGAGCACAACGATCGATCAGTCCATCCTGCAGCCAGAAGTTCTGCAGTAATATCACACGGTGACTTGTGGAATAGGCCTGCTCAAACGATTGCAGAATATCTGTGATGGGAAATGGCAGCAGATGGCATAGTGGTTAAGAAACTGGGTTCACTAGTTGTAGTCCCAGGACGGCCCCTGCTGATCTAACTTTCAGAAACGTACTTTACCTGAATTACTTCACTAAATATCCTTCTGTACAAATGGATAGAACCGCATAGGTCATGTAAATTAATTTGCACAACGTATTATGAACTAAAAACAAAGATGTGCTACTTATTTATATAATATGAACATTTTATCTTAATAATGGACATATTACATTTGCAGAATTACACGGCTTTACAGGCACATTATTTTCTGGCCAAGTAAACGGCAGACAGGAATTTCAGACAGAAAAACATATAACAAACAGAAACGGATTGACCGTGGATTGTAGTCAGACGTTTTAATCAATCACATAGCCTACAGACGTCTATGATAAACGTCCAACCTGAAAAACTCTGAAAAGCGCCCTCTATTGGTAAGTGTTTGCATTACTGCGATTACAAACCTTCTGAAAAGGGGAAATGAAATCACAGGATCTCTTTCCCATCAGTGTTTAACATTACTGCCATTAGACTGTTTTTATGGTGAGAATATAATCCATTTAACACACATAGTGTGAAACATATAACACTAAAGCTCTGGATGCGAAAAGAAAGTAAGAACTGAATCTGAAGCCAAATTTCTTCAGTTTATCCCGGCAACATTCAAAACATTTCACCATGCTCATAAGACTCTATAAAGACTAAAAAAAAAATTAAAAACTGTATTTAAGATATAAAGATTATTGTTTTAGGGCTGATAAAGGTTAGGGCATATTTTATATTTTACATAACAAAGTGAAAGGCGATTCGATGAGCTGTCACGGCGCAGACATCACCACTGGTGTTTATGTGACAACACCGGACACCAGCTTCACCAGGGCATGCTGTGCCTCATCACATCTCTAACGCTGGCCTCCTAAAATCATGCAGTCACACACAGATCACCTCACACAACTAACTAGCCTTCGCATGACACCGACGCAGTGCGTACTGAACGGACGACGTGTCACGCCAGACCCACTCAGCTCGCTCTCCCCCCCACTCCCGCCCCGCGCTGCCCTGCCCTGCCCTGCCGAAACTTCACCAGAACCCACTGTCTGCAAACACGGAGCAAAATTCAAAATCAAAGAAAACAATAACGAAAAATCCTCAGAAAACTCACTTTAATCTAATCAATACACACCCGGAGGCCACACGGCTAAAAACAGAACTCTTTATAACACATGCTTTGATCATGAAAATAAAATGCATTAATCCATAAAACACAATGGGAAATAAACAAAGACATCTGGTACAAATCAGATCTTTATGGCACCTGTGGCATTAGTAGACAGCTTTGTTGTTGAAAATCCCTCAATTGGTTCACAGTTTTAATTTTGATATGTCGTGGATTAAAAACTAACTCTTTACATAAATAATTTACGGATTTATTTAGCAGTGTCGCTAGTTTGATGTTGGAAATATCAGGCAAAAATATATGTATATATGTATTTACATAAACAACATGGCTGCGATATTTTGATTAAAAACTGATTTATCATTTTGAATTCAAGTCAGGTCTTTAATTACAGCTCTATCTATCTTAGGTGCAAAACCAAAAGCTCTCAAAGGAAAGTGCACATTCAGTAGTACAACGCATAGTCCAGTGGCTGCTTCTGAATGTCTTTGAGTGGAACTACGTGTCTGAAAAGTGGCATTTTACTCTGTTAAAAAAGTTCACATAACCAAATCATGACAGCAATAACAGAAATATAAACCAAGCATTAGTCACACGATGTATATGGAAAATATGTCTGTAGTTACGTAAGTGACAGTTAATGAGTGATAAGGTCAGAAACAGTAACGCTGGGAATCCAAGCCTCGGCCAAACTGGTGTTTTATATTCTAAAATCCTTATAGTGGTTATGAATGACACTGCAGACAGAAAAAAAAGAAATAAATGCATTTCAGTTTGCTCATTCGAAACACGTGACTAACTACTATCTTTTGGAAGCCGTCCTGGGACACTAATTGTGGGCATTGTTGCAAGGCCGTGTCTTCAGTGGTCGCCCCGTGTTCTGCCTCTGCTCTGATTGGACCAGAGGCCCCTCCATCTGGTGTGGGTGGAGCTGGCATTGTTGTCGGTCCTTGCGGAGCTCACTTTGTCTGTCGCGCTGGAGCTCACCTGGGGAGAGGTCATTCTGTTGGTAGTTTCCGTTCTGGTTGAATGGAGAATACATGTACTGTATATACCCTGTTCTGAAAAAGCCTCCTTTCTGTGGCTACAAAACCTACTGCAGGAACCTGCAAAATTGATTTAATGTTTTTAAACTTCTTGTTTTTAAACATCTTCACTCTGGTTAAAATACAAACTGTTCACGTTCTCAGTATTTAAGTGAGGGACAGCGTGGGAGGGAGAGAGAACAAGAATGTGAGAAAGTGAGGCAGCTTCAGACAGGAGGGACAGTGAGGCAGCTACAGGAAGGAGGGACAGTGAGGCAGCTACAGGCAGGAGGGACAGTGAGGCAGTTACAAGCAGGAGGGACAGTGAGGCAGTTACAGGCAGGAGGGACAGTGAGGCAGTTACAGACAGGAGGGACAGTGAGGCAGTTACAGGCACGAGGGACAGTGAGGCAGTTACAGACAGTAGTGACAGTGAGGAAGCTATAAACAGCAGAGAGAGTGAGGACGGTATAAGCAGTAGAGATAGACTTACTTATTTATACAATATGTTCATTCCTGCAATGTCACCTGGGGAAGGACAGAAAAAAGAATGAAGCATAAAATACAGGCATGCAAAGCTTAGGGAGATAAATAGTACAAATACAGAGGCACAGTAGAGTGAAAGGTAGTGGAAGAATAGGTTTTCTATGAGATGAGAGATGATTCATGTTGGTTTAAACTAAATTAATAAAACATATAGTGCATAATAAAGTCCTGGGAATTACATTAAATTAAGCACAAGAAGCTATAACTAATAGTTCTTTTCTGTATGAGGTTAGAACTGAGTTTAGGACTAAACCTGAACTAGGCAAACACAACAGATGTGCTACTCATGGTTGGGTGATATTCTTAAAGGGACGGTGCCTTCTTTGGGGCCCGTTCCGTGACGCACCATGTAAGCCTTGTCCTGCTGGTTCTGCTTGAGGAACTCCTCCATTTTCAGCTCGTTCTCAAGCTGCCGCACCGAGTCGTTCTCGTAGGTCTCATCATCCGCCCGCACGAAGGAGTCTGCGTTGTCTGTACTGCTCGAAAAGCAAAGACATGAAGCAGTGAGCGGACTTCAGGTCCACTTCAGCCATGGTGGAAAATTTCCCAGGCATCAACACGCTACAGTGTGTGAATAAGAGGGAATGTGGCCAATATATCGTGTAATTAGTCACTGTAGGGACTATGAGAAAATAACAGTCAGTAACAGTACAGAATATCGGTATGTTCCTCTGGACAGAATCAGTATCAGAGTGACAAACATTATAATAACTCTAAAGTAAAATAATCTATAGACTGAATGACTAACATGAAAGAAAGGAATTAATATTAGTGCCTATTCTAGATCTGTGGCCTGTACTACGAAGCGGGGTTACTGGCTTATCGGAGTAACTTGTCAGATTTAAGGTACCACAGTTTAAATGGACTTCATATTCGTTCACTTACATTTTGCCCAGACTACCTTAAATCCGACAAGTTAGTGTTAAGACAAAGCCTATTAAACGTCAAATTATGTTATAATTTTACACATTACGAACCTAATAATCATGTTTTAGTGTAGACAGGCGCGCCACTGTACAGTCGGGGTAACTAATTAGCTGCGGTACAGTTGGGAGAAATAAAAAATAGACGACGCTCACGCTCGCAACTTGCAGTTCTTGTTGCCGATTGATGCGTTTTTTTGTTTTTTTTTTTGCGGTGGGACGTCGGATAATACGGAATGTCGCATAAGCGAAGGTTGAATAAGCGAGACTCTACTGTAATAATAATAATAATAGGATTTGCATGTCGTATATACCATCACAGTCATTAGTCGCAGCCAAAAGTTCGGAGAATGACACAAGTATTGGTTTTCACAAAGTCTGCTGCTTCAGTGTTTGTAGATCTTTTTGTCAGATGTTTCTACGGTTTACTAAAGTTTAATCACAAGCATTTCATAAGTTTCAAAGGCTTTTATTGACAATTACATTAAGTTCATGCAAAGAGCCAGTATTTGCAGTGTTGGTCTTTCTTTTTAAAGACCTCTGCCATTCACCCTGGCCGGCTGTCAATCCACTTCTGGGCCAAATCCTGACTGATGGCAGCCCATTCTTGCATAATCAATGCTTGGAGACTGTCAGAATTTGTGAGTTTTAGTTTGTCCACCTAATGGAATTAAGGTCTGGGGAGTTTCCTGGCTATGGACCCAAAATATCGATGTTTTATTCCCCGAGCCACTTAATTATCACTCTTGCCTTATGGCACGGTGTTCCATCATGCTGGAAAAGGCTTTGTTCATCACCAAACTGTTCTTGGATGAAAACCATTACTTTTGTAATTCACAAAACTTTTGGCCACAACTGTAGATTCACTGTTCTATGACTCTACTATATAACAATCTTTAAATTCTAACCATGCCACAATATAAATTAAATAAAGCAGCAGAGTAACCCTGGCAGACAGGTAAAGAGCGTCCACCACACAGACCGCCTGAATGCCGTCCTATGGCAGAGTAACCCTGGCAGACAGGTAAAGAGCGTCCACCACACAGACCGCCTGAATGCCGTCCTATGGCAGAGTAACCCTGGCAGACAGGTAAAGAGCGTCCACCACACAGACTGCCTGACTGCTACCCAAGAGCAGAGGCCAGCTGGGCTGGAGGCGGGGGAAGTTACATGTCAGTGGGGAGAGCGCCTGGAGCACCGATGCCCTGGTGGTAGCCAGGCTTCCTGGCGTGGATTTGAGCCAGGAAGGCCTTCTCTGACGTGGGCGACGGCACCAAGTCATCAAACTGAGCACGGCCAAAGTCGGAGTCCACATTGCTCTCTGTTTCACTGCCAGCTTCTGCGGAGACAGGAAATAACATCACCTGACCATTCTCCTAAATCCTAGAAGAGTCACATTAGAGGAGCTCTAAATCCCACCTAATACACAAAGATAAAAAAGATTTAATGGCCTTGTTTTTTTTCCAGCTTGTACTCAGTGCTGAGATGTATGTCTCCCTGCAGCTTTGGTTTCCCTCCAGTGAGGCGCAAACATCAGTGTTAATCCTCTATGGTAATCCCCACTGCCCCTTCACTTACAGGCAGGACTAATTTGGACACTGATATTTGGATACTCAAGTCATACTCTTTGCAGTGTTATACTGTGTGTGTCAATGATAAACACTGTAAGTGTGTAATACTGATAGGTGTGTTACACTGGTGTACGTGTAACATCGGCAGGTGTGTAATACTGATAGGCGTGTTACACTGGTGTTCGTGTAACATCGGCAGGTGTGTAATACTGATAGGTGTGTTACACTGGTGTGTAGATGGCATGCTGGCAGAAAAGCTATGTTTGGATGCTGGTGAGGTCAGAAAGTCACAGGCTGTAGTCTGTAGTGAACTATGCTAAATCAAATCTGACGGATTGACAAGGGTGGAGCCTTAATGGAATGGAGCCCCTGGCCTTTCATTCCTAATCGACTCAAATTCATATTTCTACCATTTAAAGGTCAGCTATGTATTGTTGAGGGTCTGCTCACCTGAGTTGAGCTCCTTGACCAGCGATGACATTGTGTTCGTGATCGAATCAGCTGCCACCAGTAGATCATTCCTCAAATTCCTCCTGGCGCCTGAGGATTACAGACAGCGTTCAAGTGATCGTTAAAAACTGAGGGATCCAGACATTGGATCTCAAGTCAGGCAGTGCTGCAGTGGTGGTTCACAGGCTGACATTGCAGGCCAGGGGACTACAGAGCACTTTGTTTAGCTGGTATCAAGAAAAATGTCAGGAAAAGCATAGATCCCACACAGTATAGCTTACTGAACCATGTGTAGCATGAGAATTTAGTTAATGAACACAGCTATCACCAAGTTTTTATGGCAGTCAGATCTACTCTTGGACCAGACTCTAATAAACCCGAATCTTAGGTCTAGCGCTCTGATTAAATCCTGAGATCTCGTTTATCAGAGTGACCATAGGACAGGTCCTATACGTGTACATACACCAGTATTTATCACTCATGTGTATGAACAGCTATATGAAGTGAACATTGATAAATTTCACACATTCTAAACGTGACTGCACGTGCACGGCAAGACTAATTTAAATAAATAAACCCTCTCAATGAGCCATATGCAGGCATATAGCTACTGCGTAACACATGTCGAACGTGTTGCAGAACTGAAAGCTGTGAAGAGACACATAACCCTATCTACATATTCCTGTTTGTAATGTATTTTGTGCTATACACTTGTATTGTGACTGTGTAATTTTATATGCTATTAAGAAATAAAGAAAAAAAAATACGTATGGGGGGAAAAAAAATGGAACCTCACCGAGAATGAGGTGGAAGTTTTGCTGGATACAATACGAAGAAAACAAAACAAATGCGTATTCTTTGGCAACTTTACCAGTTGCACCTAAGCTTTGCAGGGTGCTAGATCTTCAGTAGCCGGGTCGGGCAGCCCTGGTACAGGGATATCAGTGCCGTAAAGCTGCAGCAGCTCGACACGGAGGCTTACCCTGAGCAAAGGCCTCCTGTACGTCCCCTCCCACACCGCTGAGCGAGTCCTGAGGAGTGTGGGTAGGCGTGGTGCAGGCGGAGGTGGAGGCAGAACGCACCGGCATGGGGATGGGCCTGCTGATGGTGTGACTGGGGGAGGAGCGAGGCGAGCTTGCACCCTGAGTCTGCAGGAGAGGAGGAGAGCAACAGCCAGTCAGCATGGTCTGGGACCAACTCCAGCCAGGGGCCCCTCTGAAGAGTGGGTGTGGGACCCCGGTGCCCATTGCCAGGCTTCAGTCATCAGCGTCTCGCCAAACTCATCTGGGGACATGCAGTTAGTGAGAGAGCCCATTCTCGCCCGGCGCCGAAGGGAAATGACAGCCACTGCTAGGTTATACATCGCTGATGACTATGTTTGTTAACCATAAATATTTGTTTAATTGCTTATACAGTTAAACGAAAGCAGCCGGCAAACATATAACAAGTAACCGAAATCCCAAAATGCCGAATGTAAGCAAAACGGTTTCCCTTATACCAATTTCACATTAGTGGATGTACTGTGCCAATAATTTCACTCTGATAAAACGTAATAAAGCATTTTCTTTACAAACCATGCTCTGTAAATTAGACTGCAAACAAAGGGGGACATTTGGAGAAGGAAAAAAAAAAATTGTCTTTATTAGCACTGCTTTTTGCCATAAACAAAGATGCTAGTTGTTTGCTTCAGAGTTTAGCTATGGAAACTCAATCTGTGATAAGTCCTGATTAAAGTGGGAAGCTCTCAGAGGTGCTGTCTGTGTGATATTTATTCAGTGGGGATTGGTTGTGAAATGGTTTATAAAAAGTGCCAGTATTTAACATTGTAGGCCTGTGCTGTACAAACAGGACTTACAAACCCTCTTATGAAAATGCGCTTTATCTCTGATAGTCACACATAAATCCTGAAATAAAAGAATGAATGAAAGAAAAAGTATCTCATTTTAATTTCTCACCGTTTCCCTTATATTCTCTTATTGTTTCTCCCCCAAGAAAAGAATGTTATCAAGGAAAATACTCCCTCTTAGAAAAACATACTCACACGAGGAGCAAATGGGTCAGTTATCAATGATTCTTAGAGTGTAACCATAATTTCAGGTTTTAGATCTTTCTTGGTTTACCCCTACTTTTTAAGTAACTGCAGTTAATACCTTATGTTTAATAAAGCAATGGCCAGCAACAGTATGATCAAAGTATTATTATTATTACTATTATTGTTATTTGCAGTTCTCTGCAGTATTAGTGTGGGGTTAGGACAGTCTCACACACTTACAGGGTGTTTCAGTTCTTCCTCCTGCAGAAAAAAAGTCCATCAGGGAAGTTGGATTTGTTGTTATTCTAAAATACGATATGAGATACTCGTATTTTCTCATCTCTAAAGGCAGTTTCCCCATTGAAAGCAATAAGCATAACATACTTACAAAATGCAGTAAACAAAGACCCAAGGACCAGATTTTAATGTGAACAAAGTCCTGCCCAAAGTGGCAGATTTTTTAAATGAAGCTATTTTACACACACACACACACACACACACACACACACACACACACACACACATATATATGTATTGATTTTAATAACCATTTTCTAAATCGGATTTTTAATTTTTACTGCTTTCCGTAAAGGGGCCCATCGACCCTCCATGAATCGCACACAGTAGAACTGTAGGCAGGATGACAGACTGTGTGATGAATGCGGCCCGGCTGAT
>JAODLD010000088.1:9561507-9577497 GCA_026781065.1 Mormyrops boulengeri | reverse complement strand
CCCACGCCCCATGGTTAAATGTACACTGGCACAGGACTACATATTTTTCTGGCAGGAAGCATTACAGGATGATAATTTTCATTCATATACTGATGACACAAATCCGTACACTGTCACAGAAGCCTAATGATCCTCTACCTACAGTATTTTTAGCAAACTTAGTGTAAAAAAAAAAAAAAAAAACATCTTTCGGCTAAGGCAAAGGAAGTTCTGTAACCTGGAATGCTGTAGATAGCGACATATTTATGAAGGTTTACCAATATGGCTGCACTTCTGAATATATCCTTTGATAACACGTTTATTATCCATCCAAAACATTTCCTGCAGTCAATAAATGTCACTTACAAACTAGGGCAATTCATATCTCTAAAAACCGCTTACACCTACGTCTGGTCTACAGTAGATCACAGTACAAAAGTGCCTTTAAGGTAGTCTAACTATGCAGACATCAAAAGAAAGCAACAAAAGAAGAAATTAGACATTACAATCCAACCAATTCGTGTGACGCAAAGCCTTTGAACCAGCCCAGATGGCTGACTGAACCCCACTGACTGACCTACCCAGGATCTGGCCAAATATCCAAACCTCTATTCCTGTTGGCTCACACAACACTTACACGATTCCTACATCACTGCATACGATTAGCTGATTACTTTCATATTTATGTGTAAGTTGGCCCAAAAGCTACAAGACTACTGCATGTTTGTTATGCATAGGGAGTGTCGAACAGTCTGGGCCAGGGTGGTGAGAGCCAAGACAGGTTGCCATACCGCGGCCGTGGTGTCGGCAGCCAGCCGGGCGGCGTAGCGAGCGATGAGCCGGTGCTCCTCGTCCAGCCGACCGCTACCCTCCAGCACGCTGCGGGAAGCGGAAGAAAGAGGGTCACTCAGTGCCTGCTGAACTCACGGTAACCTGAAGGGGGCGCTGGAGGTCACTGACAGGCTGAGTCCTGAGGCAGCACAGAAATTTAGTACTGAAATGTTCCCAAGTCATTACACTGCTTATATAATCTTACGTAATCACATTTGGGAAATACTGTGCAGAATAATTAATCTGTAAAACACCTTGCTGACAAAGAATGATTACTGCAACATTAAAATGACATGATTACGCTATAAAATATATATTTATACCAATATCTTCTGAGATAGCTATTACTCCAGAGCATGTATTTTTACCATATAGCAAAAAATCTGAAAAATACTGTTCCACACACCCAAAGCAAGCTGAATCCGCACAAACATGAAAGGAATCATTTGAAATTAAAGCCTAACAAAAGGTACATGCAGTTCAATCTTGTGAGTCTGAAAGACCTTGAAAATGATCCTTGATGTCATGTTTGTAAAGACAACAGGCAACCAGCACTAAAGAAAGAAGCACAGGAAATAGCAGTCCATGCGGTACAAATCCAAACCCAGTACAGACACGACCGTTTCCAGTCCGCAGTGGACTCTCACAGCACACCGGCCATGTCACCTAGCACATTAACCGCTACTGTTTACACGCACAACCTCGCCCTTCGAGATTCCTGAATGCTTGAGCAAACATCTGGATATCTGAAGTGCATCTGAGCTACAGAAGGATGGAAGGCTCAGAGAAACCACCAAAGAAGAATAAGGGAAACACAAGAAGTACAAGAGAGTCACAGACTGGAATAACACACCACAGGCAAACACAGCACACAGGAAGGACAATTTCTCTGAGCGGACTGTTCTTCCGTTCCTACTACATGTACACATTTTGGCCATTAGACTAACAGAGCACAAGTGCACAAAATGCAGGTCTGCCAGGCCCAGACAGAACTCCTGTGCAGCGAGGGGTCAGGGGGGCAGGGCTTTAATGCGGACGACCCCCGCTTTGGGTGCCGTTCCCGCCGGGAGAGGCACACTAACCGCCCAGGGTAGGTCTGCAGCAGATTGACACAGAGGCCGATGAGAACATGTTCATCAGCGAGCCTGTCCGCAACGTCCACACTGTAGTATAACCTGCAACAGTGTGAGGTTTCAGGGAGACAAAAGTCAACAGGGGTGAAAGGAACATGAAGGAAACTGAAATGCAATGAACAGCCAGCACTAAAACTACAGAAGAGCAACCATGCAAAACGGACTCTCCATACTGATTAAACTCCAAGTAAGTACCGACTAACAAAAGAACATTGGGGTGAATGTGTGTTTCAGGATTACCTTCTGCCCTACCTACACATATTTAACCATACAAACAAATACTACTCAAGAGCCATTACTTTTTTTCAGACATTCAGTTAAGACTTTCAAAATGGCCTACTGTAAAATATAAGATGCATTTTCTGAAAATACATGGGTGTATTTTCAAACTTTGAGACAACTTTGCAATTTATTACTACATAATAAAGACTGTCCTCGGGACACTGCTAGAGATCCTGGGCCCCGTGGAAGCACATCATTCTGGTCCTACAACCCAGGCCAATCCAATTACATTCCAAAATTTTTAGGGGGCCCTTGGAATTGTTCTAAATCCTGCCCCCTGGTGAAACATAAAATAATACACATAATATAGTATACTACCAAGAATATTTTAAAATAGGACGTGCTACTTGGTTAAGTGTTTGAGCAGAATTACGATAACTGTAATGAAAGGGTGCAGTGCAGTTTTTTTTTTAAATTTAAAATACACATTAATTAAGAACAAAGTCCCAAATGCAGTTCAATTTCACATAGACTGACATACAAAATTGTATGGTGCAATCCACAAAACTCAAAGCTTCGTAAAGGGAGAAAGCATTCCTGTTTTACGCTTTTTGATTGGCATACATTTTCAAAATAAAAACACCAACTCTGTCTAAGTGCCATGACATAAATGTTAACAGCACATGCAGATACTATTGGGTCAATCTGTCGAGATACAGCAAAGACCCCGAGTAACAATGTACAGCTGACTAAATTTAGTAGATCTTAAAATGTGTTCAAACGGGCACATGACAAGCAAAGCCAGATCGTTACTGAAGCCAAACAGGAACCAAAACCCAGAGCCCACAGCCGGTGCCCAGCCTGGCACTGGCCAAACGTGCAGACGGCACTGCCACAAATCAGAGGCGGACTCGATGGGGACCTGCTCGCGTCACACTTACCCCTTCCCTTTCAACAGAGTTGGAGCAGCTTTAGTCAAATCTGGGTTCTGCCCAACTTCGACTGTCTTGCTAGGTTCGCTTTTTTACCAACAGCGACAACAGGGCAAAAACAAACACACACAGTATTATTGGAGCACCGACCAGATGGAGGCCGAGTCACATGATCGAAACACATGACCACAGGTGTAGTTCTAGTAATGAAGGAAGGTACCTGCGCCCTAGATTGGTTCCACCTGGACTGGACTCGGGCTGTTCTGGGTTATCTGGGCTGTACGTGAATATAGTACATATTCCTTAGATCTTGGCATTTAGGTAGACATCTTTAATTCGGATTTACCTGGAAGGTAGCTGGACAAAGGCTTTCTTTAGCATCATATCTCCTGACGGGCCTTTTAGGAAAAATCTAGGCTGAGTTTGAATTCTGTGAGATGTGTGTCTGCTCTAGGCTGTATCAACAGCATAGCCGTTGTGGCAGCTGGCCTAGGAATATTGAACGCAAGTAGTTGTGATGATTACGTCATGCAGAAACGACCACTTCTGTTTTCGATATCATAGCTAAAGAAGCATAAGGTGTTCAAGAAACCTTTTAGCCCATAATACTGATGCTCTGAATGTGCTCTTTGATTATTTCTTTCATAATATATCTGCATTCTGCAAATTTACACTAAAGCAAATTTGAATATTTCGTTCAAACCTCAATGACATATGGTAATAATGTAATAACAGATGTCAACACCAAAGAACAGGCGTTTATCGATAATCCAATCTAATAACATAGATACAAACCTCTGACAAGGACTTGCATGCATGCTCACATTTTTTCTGAAAGTGTTTCAGTATATTACCTATATATCAGTTTGAGGGCTCCAAAATATTACACTTCTAAACATATCACAAATTCCGTCATATTAATATATTAATTTATATGCTAACAGATGTTTCTTCTGTTGTTAACTGAACTGCTACTTGGCCAGCCCTGTAATTAGGTCTTGCCGGCCCCAAAGCTGACGACATAAGGTGACCTCCAATGCACTGATGTTCTGGGACAGAGAAAGGGCAGAGCAGTTAAGATGGCCGCCTGAGCAGTAGTGGGATCCTGAGCAGACTCTCCATTCTTGTGCCGACGAAGCAAACAACTATACCTGTGCATCTTAATTCACTTTATTTTTTTTTTCTCTGTGTTTCTTATCTAACTGGTAACACTTCATGTGATGGGGCACAAATGATATGGTATTATACTATTACTTATGTATTAATTAACCACAAACTAAGTTGTAGTCACTTGCTGATTTCATGTTAATTCATTAATGAATCATCGTGCATGTTTAATCAAGCAATTACTATATTTGTCACTATATCTGTTCATTCGGTAAACCTTTGCGAACCACTGAAGGAATTACTGAAGGAACAAGTAATGAATAACACAAGTGAAATACTGATCTCATGTTTGTTCATCAGTAATGAATCGTAACGCATCTTTTATCTCAAGTAGCTACTAAATTTGCTCATAATTTGTAATTCAGTAGTAACTGATTTATCACTAAGTATTTGTGCCTCATCAAGTGAAGTGTTACCGTTTAACTTCGAGAACAGAATTACTCAATTGAAAACATGTGAAGTTTGGGTCTGTGAATAATATTCCAGGTAAATTGATTCATGTAAACCTAGTGATTTAAAAATGAATTATTATATTATAATTAAAATGCATTATAATTTATAGTCATAACAATTGACCATTGTCATAACTCAAAGCATAATAAATCTAACATATCTGATTTCATGATTGTTTGATTGTCAACTGGTTAACAACGATAAAAAAATTGCTAGTTAAAAGCGTAAATATGTAGGACAGCATAAAACACAAACACATTTTCAGACAATATAAATATTGCTTTTGATAATACTGAATTACCAAACAAATGATAACAAAATGCAGTCATAACTATCAATATAAAGTTTCTGAACATAAATGTTACATAAATTTTAAATACACACAGGCCTCTACTCTCTATACCAGCATAATGAAATGTTATGTTTGTGAAAAAAAATCAGACAATCTGTAGAATAAAGTTCAATCCAAAACAAGCAACCCTAACCCTAACCCTAAACCTATCCATCCTCCATTATTTGCTTATCCAGGTCAGGATCACAAAGGAAAGATATTTAAAATGATACTTTCTATCTGTTCATTGTTCCAACACTGAAAATGATTAAAAGAATGACTATAAGAAAAACTAATTAAAGAAGGCAGTGGAGAAAATCTCACCATTCAGCGAACATCATTTGGCGTCCAGTATAATAGTAAAAAAAAATTAAAAATGAACAAAACAAGCAATGAACTATGAAATCCATACTATTCTAGTAGCAATTCTACACAATAAATATAAGATTACTTGAAAGGCCAGGTGTCCAAAATGTTCTTAACCATGGGAATTATGATTTCTTTTTTTAGAATTTTTAGAATAAAAAAAATGTACACACCCTCTATGATGTAAAACTTATGGATATCACTTTTGTGAGGTCTCTTAAACTTAATGAGCCAGGGATTTCCAAAGGGGTCCCTAAGATTCTAAAACATTGCTGCACTTATGAATTCTGGGAAGGCTGCTAAACTTATGATTCCCATGGAAGAAGACAAGGAAGGAAACCACAGCAGGAATAAAATGTTAAGTGACAAAATGAGACGTCTTTCTGAATTCGTTAGTGTACAGTTAGAAAAGGCAGGATAATGCTACACGGCTACTGCAGAGTGTGTCGTCTTCTATGAAGCTGGGAGAGGCTACTAGAGTGAGGCAGTCATCACTAGGGGGCGCTGCCTAGCGGCATACTGACCGTTGGTCTTCGATCAGCTGACTTACATACAGCTTAATTAGATCATGCTCATCAGCCTGTCCTTGGTCGCCTCCTGGGAGGGGGCTAGGTGGGCTTCTGCCCAAACACCTGGACAGGCCAAGCAGTAAGGTACCATCAGAACAAGCAGGTGCAGAGGCAGGGGCGTGAAGCATAGGAGCCACACACACACAAAACGTGAGCACCAAGCATCAGACCCCAACCATACCCTACGTTTCCAGCATTAGCCAACAGGACAACCTGAGCAACAGACACAGGAACCGCAATCTCCAAGGCCATTGATCCAACCCAATCCCGCCTCATCCAAGCAGGTTACTTACCCGAGTATTTATGTTTGACAAGCTGCACATTATGAAACATGCATGACAGCAGCAGGACTGAACAGGCCATGTTTTATGTGTGGAAGCACTTCAGGTATTGGTTACATTTTCCTCTTCCTCAATGCACACCTTGAATAATACATCTAAACTTCATACACACTGTACCACTATGTATTAAACTTTAAAAATACGATATGCAATACTTTCTATTTGCAATTCAGATCCTTGCTTTAATGTTTACTTCTGTAAAACAAAGAAAGACTCATTTAATTCACTCAGATAGTTAAGGCTTCAAAATTAAGATAATTTTCTTCCCTCAAAATTGCTTCAGCTTAGTGTGAAATTAAATTTGTTCTTTGCATAAGTATTGAAAACATTACTTATTGTAAGCACCCTGGGCCAAAATCCTGGCTGTAAGCCCTAGCCCTGTACACCTCTGCCATTAAAACCATTAGCAAGATCTCTTACAGACCATATTTTTCAGGTTTATCCAAAGATGATAACTAGGGGTCACGTTAAACAGTATTTCTTATTCTACCTAGATTTGGGCCCTGTCTATTATCTTATAGAGCAAAACTTTGGTCTTAAATAAGCTGCAAGCCCCAAACCACAGGTAAAATCAAGTCAGTTTATTTCAGTTCAAGCCTCACTACCCATAAAATTATAACCTCATTCACAGATAAATTCTTCATCATGTCTCCAGCTCTGTTAATGGTTATTTCTGCTATATAAACACTCAGAATAAAATGTAATGCATTAACATTTCATGGTCAATTGCTACTTCAAATAAAAATGAGGTATACTGTCTCTAATGCTACAATAACCTTTCATCTGCGGTTTCGGAGAAGATTATTAATAGGAAGAATCATCCTTATTTCTATCTGTAAGCTGAGTTAAAGCTCATTTGTATCATAGCTTTAGGTGAAACATTTATCTAAATCCAGTGCGATTATCAACATTTATTCTAAAAACTTTAGTTCATATAACGCCTTGGGATACTTCTCATGAAAGGCGAAATTTTGCAGCCCAGTTTAAGCCTCCTGCCAACTGAAACAAGTATTTTCCTTCTTCCTTGCAACGGCATTTATTGTATTCATTTTTCCTCTGTCTTCATAGGCTTTTCAGTCCAATAAAAAAGACTGTGATTTATGTTTTAAATGAACTTCAGAGAGTGCTTCTTGAAAGTCAAAATAAACTCAACAGTTACAAGCTAATGCTGAATGTCCTTTAAATGCTACCCTTCCACAAACAGTGCTTTGTTTCACTAGTAAGTACACCATTCGTTAAAACACAGAAAAGCTGCCTTAATGATATTCTAGACGGCTTATTAACTAGCAGGATCAGTTTGATCCTATATAAATGCACATCATACAGTTAAGTTAGGTTAAGATTATACTGAATGTGAACAAAGGAGGCAATTGGGTTGAAATATAGTGACTGCCTGACAGATCACCTACCTCTACAGACTGCCTGACAACCCAGCCTGACTGACAGATCACCTACCAGTACTGATTGCCTGACAGACTGCTGGCCAGTGCTGTCCTTCTGATAGACCACCTACCCCTACTGACTGCCTGACAGATCAGCCTGACTTACAGACTGCCGATCAGTAACGACTGCCTTACAGACTGCCTACTAATACTGTCTGCCTGACAGACCACCTACTGCTACTGACTGCCTGATAGATGGCCTGACTGACAGGCCACCTACTGGTACTGACTGACTGACAAACTAGGCTAACAGGTTAAGATCATACTGAATGCCTAGAAAGAAGGCTATTGGGCTGAAGTATACTGAAGCCTGACAGACCATCTACTTCTACAGACTCCCTGACAGACCAGCCTGACTGACAGACTACCTACCAGTAGGCCATACTGACTGCCAGACATACAGGATATAATGGACAGCTATTCTGACTGCCTGCATTCTCACCCATACAAATGACTTCAGTGTCTCCCAGTGGAAGCACACAGATACTCACCTTTTGTTTGTGAAGGGGCTTCCTGAGGTGGGCACAGAGTGGGAAAACATGGAGTCGTTCATGCTGTTTACTGGTCGAGGAGGCCTGCAGATAGGGCACGGTAACACTCTGAAATCTTCCCCCACCATTAAAGAATATATATTTATTTACCAGAATATATTTATGAATGTTTTAACCATGTTAGAGGGTTAAAACAATGACCATATAGCTCAAAACTGTAAATTTAAGAAATGTTGGTAGTGTGCTAGGGACAAACATGAACCTAAGTAGTCCATCCAAATTATTCAGTATCATATCATTCCTCACTTATTTTAACGTACAAGACTTTAAATAGCTATCTTGCTTGGTAGCGGAAGCAAAAATTTTGAACTTTATGTGAACTATTATTATTCATAAAATATTATATTATTATACTAAACAGGCTTATCAGCTGGGCAGTATAAACAGTATAAACAATATAAACAATTTTTTTTTCCAGGAAAAAAAATACTGTCATATTAATTAAGGAATTATTCAATAAATAATACTTACCAAGTATCACTATTTTGCAGCATAGAAAGAACAGAAAAAGATATAGTAATTCTGAAAGAACACTTGTGTATTATAACAATTTGACGATCTGTACACAATAAGGCTGCCTTTAATGATCAGTATTTAATGTCAGAAGATGACAATAAGCCATGTGGTCGTTCTGAGCACAAGCTGGCTCCCGTAATTTGGATTACAGCGGAGTGCGCTCTTCACTGCCCCCAGGCTGCAGACACGGGCGCTCAGCAAACAGCGTACTGGTGCTGGGCCAAGAACTGACAAATGGCCATCAGATGGTAGGAGTGCATTTTGGAGTAGATGCTCCGTGTACAAATACGGGCTTCTACGGGATACATACAGCTCATTTAATGAGTCTGGCACACGACAAAAAAATGAAACATAAAATGGGACTTATACACATGCAATATGCATGCATACGCATTAGCCTGCAATTCTCTGTTTTCCAGGTTCTGGTAAGCACATAGGAGATGCATTATGGTATTAGATTTAACCTGAATCTGGCTGCAACAGGAAAGGTCTGCTCTCTTACACCTGATAAAGGCCTGTAATTGCGTTGTACTCCAAAAAACATCCAGCTGTACAGAATAGGGAGAAATAAACTCTTGAATAAGGGTAGCAAAGGCAGCAAAGCATAGAATTGTAAAGATTATTCCACAAGAGCAGTAAGTTACTGCTGGTGCTGGAGACCATCACTAGACTGCCAGTGATACTGCATCTTCATGATGTGGAAACAATTCATGGACTTGCACATCCCACCTTACTCTCCACAGAGAGGGATGTGTATACAGGTGACAGCGAAGCTTGGGGTCATAATGCAGGGTCAGCCATTTATCTGGTGCCCCTGGACCTTTTTCAGTGTTAAGGGCTAAGACCAACGGTGATTCACCAGTTCTGCTAACCTTGGGATGTAAACTGATGACCTGGCCATTTAGATGTACAGAGGCCAAACCCGCAGAACCACCATGCACCCTAAAACTGCTTAAAAACAGCAATAGGTCTTTAGAAATAATTCTAAACTAAAAGAACTACAGTCAATCAATACCAAATATCGTTTAGATATTTGGAAAATCCACCAAAAGTACAAAATGAATTTAACAAGAGTTGAAATGTGTGTGTATTAATGGGCAAAACGCAGCTGGAGTTTCTGGTTAGTTGTGCTATGTTTCACTCAAAGGAATGCTGGGTAGTCATATGATGTGTACTAGGCTGAGTGGTCACGATGTGGCAGAGAGCATGCTGGGTACTAACTCAATGTAAGCATGACTGGCAGAGAGCATGCTGGGTACTAACTCAATGTAAGCATGCGTGGCAGGGAGCATGCTGAGTACGCACAATGTGGGCATGGATTTTATGCTGGGTACACAATGTGGGCATGGTTGGAGGTGAGCATGCTGGATACTCACGCGATGTGGGCATGGTTGGAGGTGAGCATGCTGGGTACTCACGCGATGTGGGCATGGTTGGAGGTGAGCATACAGGGTACTCACACGATGTGGGCAAGGTTGGAGGTGAGCATACAGGGCACTCACACGATGTGGGCATGGTTGGAGGTGAGCATACAGGGTACTCACACGATGTGGGCTAGGTTGGAGGTGAGCATACAGGGTACTCACACGATGTGGGCTAGGTTGAGTGGTTTCTCAGGCTGGTCAGGGAACATGGGGTGCAGAGGCTCACCACTGGAAGCACAGCTGAGCGACTTGCTCAGAGCGTTTGTTAACTTCTTTGCCGGAGATTTCTTGGGACAAAAAGAAAATTTGTGATGTCTGATACATAAATCTGCCATGCTAATGGCTGTTTCACATTAACACTACTGTTGTTTAGTTTGAATCTTCATCATAATAGTGTGTACTTTACTAAAAGGAGAACAGGTACATGTATTAAGGGAAGTCTAAGGATATTTCTCTGGTAAAATACAGGACCAAGGTGGCTCTCCTCCGAGTTCTCTGACTCCCAACCATACTCCAAAGACAGAATGTTTAGGAGGACTGGTGTCTGTATTGCGCCCCTAGTGTATGCTAGTGGAAGTGAAGAACTGGAATTATGCCCGAGGTGTCCCTGGGGTCTTGTGTTTTCTGGGATAGTCTCTTGGATCACCACTGCCCTGCCTGATGTAGGCTGGTATGGAAAATAAAGGGCCACTTCAGTCAGTGCTGCCCCTCCCTACATGCAGAACACGCGCTGTGCGTAGGGCCCCACAATCCATGGAGGGGCCCCATTTTCTGCAAGGGGACGCATTCTCTGCAAATGCACAAAGGATGCGCATCGCTGCTGTGAGGCCGCGTAGAGCACCAAGTCAGCCCAAGGCAGGAGAGAGGAAAAAAAAAAAGACGAGTAATCTGACACCGCAAGGTTGTAAACCTAAATCGCATTTTGTGATACAATCATTTTACATTTATATTTACCGCATTTAGCAGACGCTCTTTTCCAGAGCGACTTACACCAAGTGCTCAGTAGTCTATGACTGTTCTTCAATTTATAAGCTAGATGTAAAATCAACAGCTGTTAAGATCAATTTACCGCTAAGAACGCAGTATAAAAGTTGTTAGGAAAGAGTGCACAGGAAAAGGAAAAGATTGTTAGTGTTTTTTGTAATGGGTGGGGGGGGGGCTCAAAATAAAATTCTGCGTAGGGCCCCAATTTGGCCAGGGGCGGCACTGACTTCATGTCTGTGGTGTTCTGTTCAGACCAACCAGCAAGTAAATCAGAGTAGGGAAAGGAGAAGTTAAATATAATCTAATAAGTGCATGCTTTGCAGCAGCACAACTTCCATATAACTGCAACATGGAATAATCTGAATCAATGTTAAAGTTACATGGTAACATTCCTGAGAGACAATTAGAAAAAGCTCATGGGCGTTTTTCTTATACAAAAATGTTCTGAGGGCAGAACGAAAAATAATTGGTTCAGAAAGACAACCAATCAGATCATAGAGGAGGTGAAAGTAGAGGAGGCGAGACCAACCAATCATATATCTTGGTCCTGCCTCCTGTAGTAGCTTCGACCCACCGCCTCTACAATCTGAACCAATCATTCTTCGTTCTGCCCTCAGAACGAGCTCAAAAGAAAGTATTTCCATCTGTCTATCAATATTTTAACCATTTAGCTAACAAAGTGATGCGGGTGGTATGGATGGGATGCCAGTCCATCACAGGGCGCACATATACATATAAAACCCGTACTATGGGAAATCTGAAGATGCCAATCAGCCTTAATGCACGTCTTTGTATTGTGAGGAGAAACCTCCATGCAAACAGCGGGGCAGAGCAGGGGTGGAGCGGGACTGTACCACTGCGGCAAGATTACGCTCATTTTAGGCATTAAATAACACAAACACTGAAATCAGCAGTAGTGGCAATTGATCACATTAGGTCATCCATTTGCATCAATTATCATAAGCTCTTATCAGTATTTACTGGCAGACATAGTAATTCTCACAAATGTATTAGTTTAAATATGATGCTATATAGGTATCTTTTTGCACTTGGTGCACCACATTAGTAGACATCAGACATCAGTTTGTTTTGCATTTTGACATTTTTGTAACTTGCATCTAAGAGATTCAGCAAAGGGTGCACTTATCTTAAATTGTAACAATACACACAACTGCCTTTTTCTGGTCACATACAATAGATGACGTGCCAGATTTGCTGGGTAATATGTCCATTTAAGTATGTGAATGTGTAATGGGTTATAAAATAAAAGGCAGTGAGGGCTGAGCGTGTCATTCTGACAGCTGCAGCATCCATCATGCCATTTTTCATTAGCTCACACATGAATACGTTTTGGCACAATTATTGTTTTGAGGACATTTTCTCCACTGAAATGTACCATCTTAAAATGGAAGCAGATCTTGAGGTTTGCGTTCATTCAAAATATTGTTCGCGTAACTGTGACGAACTGTAATTGGCAATATCCAGCCAATTTGATTAACCAGATAAAGGATGTTTCAAATACATTTTCTGCTACCCTTATCAGAGCATTAACACTGATCACGGCTGCCTTGGAGACACAAGCAACATAGTTTATTGAAGAGTAACTCTAATGACGTCATACTTGAGTTGCTGTCGAATCGTCTTTCAGACTGGTTTGATGCGGCCATAGCTCCACCTCCTTACCCATGATGTGTACTCCTTCATCTGGTGCTGGTTGCTATGGGAACCACTGGCATGTCCCCTCCAGAAGCAGTCCTGACAAAGCTGGTAATTATGACACTGCTGGCAGCGGTAGCGGAATCCCATCATACTCTCGCTGTGGCAGTAGGAGCATTCGACCGGGTGAAACACTGGAGGGGGAGGGGCGAACAGGGGACAGAGGGACTAAGCTGCCGACTACAGATTTACAGAATACTCTGGGGGGACAGTTAGCAGTGTGGGGAAAGGGGGAGGGGATATTAAGTAACCCTGGACCTAAGGTACCGGACACCACCAAATAAAGGCTGAGAGAGAAGTGTGATTGGTTAATGTTTCAGAACTGACAAACACATAGTAAATTATAGAAGACATATCAGCATATCCATATTCATTTTAATTGATCATTAACTTTCTGCACTGTTTTAAGATTCTGCGACAAAACGGACATTTTGTGGATATTATATATTGAATAATATGACAGTATGGCCACGGTGTGTCAGCAAATCATCATCACCGAGTTTATAAACTAAAGTATAGAGAATATCTGCAGTAGATAGGTATTCTCTGGCTGACCATTCTTAATGTAAATTCAAGGTATAAATGGGTAATAACTGGGCATGCTCACAGGATGTCTGCGGGTGGAAAGGGGACAGGAGAGCCCTTCACCAGAATGCAATGCTTCCCCAACACATTGTGCTATGGCAAAATGGTGAATTAATTTATCAAACCAGTTAAGTCTAGCCCTATTATCAAATTCTCTCTCACTCTCTCCACACACACACACACACACATATATATATACGTATGTATAGATTTTTAGCTGTAGGAAGGCAGGCCAGCGTACCGTTCTCCACATTAGCCAGACGGTGCATCAGCGGCAGCCACACCAGGCACTGGGGAGGGGGATCCGACATCAGCGTGTCCAGGAAGGTGTTCAGGGAGACCGTTTTCTTAAAACAGAAAATTCAAAAAGGATATAGGTTACATATATATTTTAACCCATTGGATATAGCCCCTTTCTGTTTTATTTTTTGTTATAATGTTTTATTCATATTTATTATTATAAAATAGTTTTAAAAAAAAAGCTAAATAATATTTACATGCCACAATCATTTATCATAGTGCATGGATGCTACACGCACCCATTAATGCGGGACAGAAATAATTCTTTAGTCTTGACAGCCTTTAGCTTTATTTTGGGCAGTTTTGTCAGTTTTGGGGGGGAGTCTATGAGTATTTTTCATTACTAACTCCAAGGAACATTTGAAAGACCACCAACAACGTCATGAAGTGACACTGTGCTGTAATGACACCTCCAGGCCAACAGGGGCTGCAGTTGTGCTTCATAGATTGGCTGAAGAACAGCCCGCCTAGTATTCATACCCAAAGGTGAACATAGTCTTTCTGTGGCTAGATGCTTTACTTATGTCTATAAAGATCTCACAGTTCCTCATGATAAATATCCCCCCCCCAGACTCAAGGACTATAATAAAGCCATATCTAAGTAGATTAAACTACATGGAGCACTCGGCTTCAACTTCTGTGGGGAAATTCACTCCTGGAGAAAAAGAGGTTTGATTATCCCCATGGCATGAACATTAATTCCTTCGTCCTTCGAAGGACCTTGGGGTACCAACACTTAGGCAACAGAACAACCAGCCATTAAAACCAACCACCTAAAATACTTCTGATTGCTGCAAGGCAGATGTAGTAACACAAAACCATAGTTACTTAAAGGAAGGTAAGGTTGGTTTGTCTAAGTCACAGTGTCATCAGGAAGTGACCCAAGATCAATGAGCCGTGACTCTACCTGTTGTGCAAAGCAGGATCTGGCAGCCTGCTCAGTGTAGCCGAACGAGGGACCTTCAAACACGGCGGTGGGAAGTTTGAGGACTTCTTTCAGGAACTGGTCAAACTTGGCGTAAACCATTATACCACTAGAGTCAGATATCTGTGAAAAAATATCTGGAAAGGCAACATGGAAATAAGTGGTGATAATGAAAATGGCCGCTCATAACATCTGAATAGATGTTAAACAGAAGCTTAGGTTAGGGCAGCTGTCATTTTGCTGCCAGGTCTTGACCTTATTAGGAAGTGGCCTTGGCTCTCTGCCAGCAAGTTTGCTCATGCTGAGTTCTGATGCCTCATTAATTTTTTATTCAGAGTGCCTTTAATCACGCTGGCAGCTCCCAAAGCATGAGCCAGGCAGCCGGACCGCTGGGTCACTTTGGGCAATGAACAGACAAAAGCTGGTGGATGTTTTATTCCTGCAGGAACCCCTGCTAGGTCAGAAGGGTCACAAAAGGTCCAAGCCACAGAGGACTGACCCTCAAAAAAGACACTGCTTTAAAAATAACTCTGACAGACAGAACTGCATGTATTCTGCGAATGCTATTTCTGTACTGTTTTCACCTGTGGCACTGTTAGCATCTTGCAAAATTACCTTTCTTCAATAAAACGAAGAAACGCAAAGAGTTCTCAGATTGCTGACAAAGAGCTACCCTTTTCATTAGACTAATTAGGGCAAATGTTGGCTGTAGCTTTAAGGAATGTAACATTTACAGGCCAGCTCGTCCTCTTGGGTGTCACTTACATCTTAATTTGTCCATCATCTTTCCTCCACAAATTGTTGCCAAGGCCATCTTGACGACAAAGACAGAGATTTTCCCATGGCCTTCCCTAGAACAAAACAAATGCAAGGGCAGCGTCATTAAGAGTCGCTGCATCTCTACAGTCTTATTTCAGCTGCTACACACAGTCCGGATTTAAAAGTAGTTATGTGGGGAAAGTAATTCAAGACAATTACAATTACAAACACAATTACATTTCATAACATCATGAAGTCAGTTGAATACATTTGTTTAAAATTATTGCAGATAAATATATTGATGTGAAGAACACCGACTTGCTATTTTTAACTTAAGAACATAAGAAATTTACAAACGAGAGGAGGCCATTTGGCCCATCAAGCTCATTTGGAGAGAACCTAACTAATAGCTCAGAGTTGTTAAAATCTTATCTAGCTCAGATTTAAAGGAACCCAGGGTTTTA
>JAODLD010000088.1:9548319-9559639 GCA_026781065.1 Mormyrops boulengeri | reverse complement strand
CATCCATCCATCCATCCATCCATCCATCCATCCATCCATCCATCCATCCATCCATCCATCCATCCATCCATCCATCCGGACTGCTTATCTAGAACAGGCTTGCATAGCACAAGGCAGGAGACATCTTGGATGGGATGGCAGTCAACTGCAGGGCACACATTTATACAAACACGCACACAATTTAGAGACACCAAGCGCCTAACCAGATGTTCATAGACTGTACAAGGAACCACAGCACCAGGAGGAAATACAGAGAGAACCTGCAAAACTCCACAAAGAGTGTGTAGGTGGGATTTGAGCCCCGATCTTAAGGGTGGCCCCTACTCCATGTAGCTACTGTCTCAGAGGTATAATTTGATCAAGGACACATAGATAATAAATAATTTCAAATTAGTACTTGATTAAAAATTAATTGTATTTAATTCTACCAAATAATATAAATATAAAATAAGAAATGTTGTGGTATACAAATGCAAAATCCTTGATTTTTATAAGCAGGCATTTACTATCTACAGACATTGGGAGAAACAGGATTCTACCTTATGACATTCTTACTCAGGCTGTTCAGTACATTCTTAACACTCCCCTAAAGTAGTGATGTCTATTCTGACCACCCCATTTCCTGTTGCAAAGTTGAAGAGAGTGATTGAGAATTACTGCTGAATGCATGACAAAGTTAGCCATCTCTATTAAAGGCAAATGGCTTTGTCATTGGCGAGAATCCATAAGTCCAGTTGTTAATGATCTACAGCTAGCTGTTTGAGAACCAGGTCCAATGTGATTGGTAGAATCCCTGTAATGTATGGATCTATGATTTAGCAGCTTATAAATTCCTGGCTTTGAAAGCTATTAGAAAGTGATGCATTTTTAGCAAACAGATTAATCTAACTTTGGAGCTATAACTACTTATCTTTTGAGATTTCTATTTGTTGCATCTTGTTCATTTCACTCATCACGAATAATGTGATCGCGGCAAAGCGTTGATCTTTTTTGATGCAGATTTTTCATAATGTACACGCTAATTGCCTCTCATAGCAAATGACTGCACAGTACAGCTCCAGCTATTTATGTTATGGAATCACCTAACACCCGGTGGATAATCGGTTTGCAACCAGATTATTTAATTGAACCTAATTAACATCATGAATAATTAGGTGTTAGGCATGTGGATGTCTCTAGTTCATGGTCTCTCATTGTCTGTCATACAATCTCCTCTCTCCCTGTCCCTCAGTCCACATTCCATCTTCCCATCTGTTACTGTCCATCTATCCCTGAAAATCTTTCCACATTTCCTCTTCTCATCTCTCACTCTTCGTCTGTCCCTGTCTCTCTGTCCACATTCCCTCTTCCCATCTCTCTATCTGTCCCTGTCTCTCTGTCCACATTCCCTCTTCCCATCTTTCTCTCTATCTGTCCCTCAGTCCACATTCCCTCTTCCCATTTCTCACTGTCTGTCCCTCTGTCCACATTCCCTCTTCCCAACTCTCTCTCTATCTGTCCCTCTGTCCACATTCCCTCTTCACATCTCACATCCTTCTCTCCATGTTGCCAATTCTTTTTTTTTCGTTTTCTGTCTCCCCATCTTTTTTCCCGATTTCTCCTCCACCATCTACAAAATACTTACAACTGCATTTCTTCTGCACAAATCTTAGCTTGCATGCGGTTCTGTAAGTCGATAATCGAATGCGATCCAAGTCTTGAGCCCCTGTTAATAAGAGTGAAAATGGAAGATATTTAATCAGGATAATGGACTGGATACAATACCGGTGCATCCTTAGAGTTTTGGCTATCTGCTCTGGTAGTGTGGAATCAGAAGATGAGTGGATGTGACCAGACTCACAGGTTAGGAGAGAGTATTTGACGGCTATAAAAATTGTGAGTGACAGACCCAGCTGGCTTCATGTATACCAAACTAACTTCAGTTGAAGCTAAATCCTGAGACAACAGCTGATTTATGCTTTCTTGGTGACTTTCAGTTATTATGTGTATTAACACAGTGTTTTATTTTGGATGCGTTACATTTATCCCCCGCAATTACAAACAGTAGTAATTACCCCAACAGTTTCACGATTCGTAAAGTAACAAAAAAGCAACATATACTTTTTACTTTAATATTGAATAATAACTGATGTCACTTGAAGAACAAGCGTTCCTGTTATGGCTCCTATATTAATAGCTGTGTTACATGTTTCTGGAGGGTAAGAGAACTGGCAAAGGGTGTGAAGGAGCGGCAAAGACTGTCCCCCAGCGGGGGGTGTGAGCTATCAGAGGACCGAGGCCTTCTGCACTTACTCATATCGGCAAACAGCTGTCTTCTCTCTGCCATGGTTTCCCTGCTGTGTCCACGCTCTTCAATCATTCTGTCCAGGAGCAGAGAGAGCAGACGTCGCTTTAGTGCCTTGGTGGGTGGGCCTTAGCAACGCTACGCTATCCTGCAGCGAGTGCCAGTGTCAGAGAGACAGGCTGTCTGGCCCTGCGTCCAGAAGCTCACACCCTGCCCTGGGAAAGGGATACAGCCTGACCTGTGCACACATTCATCCTGAACAACACCTGGTCATATTTAATAGTTATGCATTTAAAGCGAGGTCATTTCTGAGTCCTTAAACACACCTAAAAACGAGGCAGCTTCCTAATCCACTGGCAGCCCTGCTCCTGATCTGCTCTGAAAACCCACATCCCATTTCTCTATACCAGCCTTTTCTTCTCCTTGTTAGATAAAATCTCCCTGTCAAAAAGGAACTAACAGGTGGCAAATTAATATTTACTGATTAAATACAATGACCCTCTGTAGGACATCCAGTTGTTCTACTGGTTAGTTTGCCATCTAAATCAGACTCCCCCTCCCCCCAAAGCATTTCAATATACAAATATAATGTGATCCATATAGCAGGATTCTATACAGTGCACATGATAAACAAGATCAAGAGACTTAATAAGAAATAATATATGTATCCTTTTTCACAAATTCATTGAAAGAATACAAATTAAAAATTGAAAAAGGTACAAGCACTCAGAGCGCAGTGTTGTGACGAGAAGAGAACTTAGTATTGCAGGATTATGAATCACCTCCAGATAACCAAACTATCCACTGCAGGGACAGGAACCTTGATGGACTAAGGTAAGAACTGGCAGAAATAATGTCACCTCAATGAAACTGTTCCTAATACTGATTCCCAAAGTCCACTGGTGATACTAAACGCACCTGATGGTCAATGGCTTATATAAGAAGGGGGTGCACAAAATGAAACAGAGTAACCACAGTATTCTGTATCATGATCTCAGTCAGTTCATGATCTCCTCTTTCAGAAGATATATTGAGACAGCGAGACCATGGGTTACATTCCAAGACAGGATATCATTTCTGATCTTACCAATATTATAGGAATGAAGATATGAATTATTTTCTCCACCTAGATACTTGTGAAGAGCTTCCTATTCAGCCAAAGTGCTATCCTCTGCACAGGCTCCTGCTCCGCACACTCTACAGTATGCCTGGTAATTCCCCATCAGATGGGAATAACTATGGGCGAAGCTCATAGCACAAGCTCACAGATTCAGACAACGACAAGAATACAAGAGCTTCCAATGATTTTCAAATGCCTCAGCGTTTTCTATGCTCGTTACATAATCACTCGCTCCGAGGGCTTGGCCTTCCCGTGATGCGAAGTTCGTCGCTTCAAATCCCACGAAAGGTTGAGCAGTCGTATTACCGTCGGGCACTTCACAAAGGAGGGCAAGATGGGATATGTGAAAGTACAGAATTCCTATTCACCTGTACAGTCAGTTCTTTACTGACACAAGTAATCCATTCCACAAAGTCTTACGCAAGTCGAATTTTAAACAAGTTGGATTTACCTTCCCACGCCATTCAAGTCACCTTATAGCACATAAGCCAAAAATATATTAGTAATACGTACTAAAGAACACATATTAAATACATGAGAAGATAAGTGTCAATTTTCCTTGCAGGCCCGTGCCACCTTCTTGCATTAGTGTTTCTGTAAACTCTATGCATCTCAGACGTTTTTGCTTAAGTCTGAATTTATGCAAGTCGGTTTTTTACGCAGGTACATATGCAAATGGTGAGTTTTTACTCATCTTGGCGGTTTTCAGCTCTGCCTCAGGCCCTGCTATGCTCGCTGGTTCTTTCTGCCAACTTGCTGCTCTCCTCGCACACACAAGACCGATGTCAAACATCCCGGGATACCAGTGCTGGCATGCGTCCTGCCGACGGCCATCATTTACCTACACGAACATACCTCTCAGCTCCCGAGCTCGCGGTCAGCTGAGAATTCCTCTCCTACTAAATCTCCTACACGGCATCAATACTAATTACATTGTACTGCTAATGAACTCTGCGCGATACAAAAATCCATTTTAATTAAATGTGATTTTGGATGGGTATTATCAAGCTAAAAGGGGTTACCAAGGCATTCCCCACACAAATCATCGCGTAATTCTTTTATCAGTATAGGTGGCTATGTTATTCATTTTCAAATGACTTAAACTAGCACAATACACAGCATATGAACTGATGCACGAGTGGTGTATTTTACACAGTGCATATTACACACAATACACAAGTATTTACTTGTTTACTTTATATGTGTTATATTTATTAGAGTAATAAACTAATCACTTAACAAAAAGAACTTAATTATGCATATATGCAGGTAATGCATAGTTTACTCCACTTGGAACTTGCGGCATGCATTTAGACATAATGGTGTTTTGATCTGTCCGTACCACAATAATGACTTAGTGATTAGCCTGTTTCAAAGGGACCACCTGGACTATTTCAAGTATGACATACAGTACAGGTAGCATAATGATTTAAGCCTGAAATCCTGCTCTTGCACCCATAAATACAAACACCATGCGGGCACTAAACCACTACAAAATTTACATGAAATGCCCATAGCTTCTCCGTTCCTATCCGTTTAACAGCAGGTGTCTATTTTGGCCTCATGTTCTCATAAAAACCCCAGGCACTGCTGACAAAATACCATCTGCCAGATGACCTTAACTGTCCTCCTTAGCATTTTGATGCCTTTCAATGTGACTAAATCAATTTTTTCCTTTTAAAACACAAAGCTTACACTGCTCAGCACTGTAAATACTAAAACTATGCTACACACCGCTATGAATACTATCACTGCGCTCTGTAGTACACTCTTGCATGCCACATATTGGCGGAATGCACCGATCAGTGTTAATACTCTCAAACACGCTTGACTTTAATAAAAGATCAAATTAACAAAGTAACAGAGAGAGTACTGAAGAAAATACTGTTTCTTACCTTGAAACAGAGTAGGAAAGTTGTATAAACTTCACCAGTCAACCCATCGGAGGACTTGAGAAAGACATGGGGGACCCTATCACATTAGCACAGGGCAGACTGCATTTTCCAGCTATGCCTCAGCGCACTCTTTCCTACGCAATCCAATACACCTCATCATGTGCTCGGTTGCCATAGCAGCACTGAACCCTGCAGCTCTATTAGGGAAGGCTGGCTGAAACTTTTCTGTGCTTGGGAGAAAAGGACACCAGTGTTTGCAGTAAACTTTTCCCAGTGCGAGTACTTCAAATTCTTATACATTCAAAAAAGTTCAAGCCAAAGAATCAAATTACATAATCGGGCGTTACTTTACAATAATGCATACAATAATGCATGGATTATTTCTTTGATATTTGAGAAAGGATCTTTCGCCAAACAAACAATTATAAAGCACAATCATTTATGAAAAGCTGCCCTTTGTAGTGGCTACAGAGCCAAGGCTGAGCGGTTTAAGCCTTGATTCTGCGGTGATATGCAACGGCAGGCCTAACACCATCCTCACAATGCCAACCTGAAAGAAGCAGAGCCTGACCCTGAAACAAAGGAGCCTTTGACACAGGCACACACAGGGACAGACCGAGGGCCTTCAGGGACGGACAAAGAAAAAGGCGAGCTGTGCTGTGTGGGGGTGGGGGGGTCAGCCTCCTCCTAAGAATCACTAAAGTGTAAAAAGCCCACACAGGTCCCATCCTATGGCCAAACCCACTCTCCCAGGAAATCCAGCCTCTCCTGCAGTGCTCATGCAACCTCACACCTACCCAACCAGAAAGGCATGAATAACAGATCACAGAGAGATAACACGCCGCAAAACAGAGAGCAGGAGCAGGCCATGTCCCCAACTTTAAAGGGTTACTGTTTATTTTGCTGCACAATATTTGGTGATATCTAACAGTTGTCTGATGATGAAGATCATGCTGGTGATTGTTAAGGAAAACGACAACAGAGGAGCAAAGTTTACTTATTTATCAACAATTCTGTCACATAACTAATCAGATTGCATAAAGAGTTTGGCTGCACTTTACTCTTTCGTCTAGAGACCAAGCTATGTTTAAGCAATTCACTAAAGTTCAGTAGCAGAAACTTGTCTCCTGAATCAATGCTGAATGCGTTGTATAATTATCTTGGGGATTCTTCCATCAGATTCGAAACTTCATCTTCAGATACCATCAACATTATCAGCTTCATCTAAACAGACCCCAGAGATCCAGGAGAGAAGCCTCCAATATGAATGAAAAATTAAAGAATACACAACTAGAATATATATTAATAAAATCAATAAAGACAGCTGTAATAAAGGCATAAATCATGGCACTTCGGAGACCATTTATTAACCATAAAACCTGAGTCTGGCAAGTAAATGGGATTAAGGTTTGATTTTGATTAAAAATAGATTTTCTCAAGATCAATAAATGAAATCAAATTGCATTTTATATGACGTAGCTTGTTAGAATCAAGACAATGAGGGGCTCTGTGTCTCTCCCTTTTTTTGCAAATTAGTAGTAATCTGTTTACTATTTTCACTTTTTTCCCCCCTTGGTACAGCTATGTGTATACATTGTATAGCCATCAAGAACTACTGGACAAATTACACATTAGAAAGTCTTAAACTACCTTTCAAGCTAGTTAGAACATCGTGATCTACAAAACCGGCTTCCTCGACAGTGAGAGTCCAGTGGCATCAGTGACACAACCGAAAACAAAGGCGAGGGAAGCAAGGTGGCTGCCAAGCTAGGCTAAAGCTAAACCCACACCAGCTACCCCTACCCAGGAAATTCCTCGCCAACGTTCGGTCTGAGGCGAATAAACTGGCTGAACTATGATTTCAGATCACCTCACACAAATGGACTGCAGATTGATAAATCGCGGTTTTCACAGAAACGTGCCTGAATAACTGTATCGTGGACAGCGTCATCGAGCTGGAGGGGCACACTGCCTTCAGGGCCAAAAGAACGGCGGAAGACTCGGGTAAGACCGAAGCTGGCTGTCTGTGCATTTATGTAAATAATGCGTGGTGTACGGACACTGTCATAATTGAGTGTTGTTGCTCTGTTAATCTAGAATACCTGATGAGTAAGTCTAGGCCCTTTTACTTGCCCACAGAATTTACATTTACGTTCACTGCCATTTATGTACCTCTGGATGCTAACGCTAAGCTAGCAATGAAAGAACTGCATGCTGCTATTACCAAACCTCAGTCTGCACATCCAGACGATGCTTTTATTATTGCGGGTGACTTCAATCACTCCAACCGTAAAAATGTACTCCCCAAGTTCCATCAAAATGGATCCTGCACTACCAGAGGAGACAATATTTTGGACCATGTGTACATAAATAATGCTGAAGCCTACAAAGTCATTCTTCTTCCTCACCTCTCATCAGAATTGTGAAACCTTCAGTAAGGACTGTGAAAGTCTGGCCTGAAGGAGACCCTGCCCTACAGCTGCAGGTTCAGCATACTGATTGTAGCTTGTTTGCCACACACAGCACTTGGGACTCACACTTGAATACTGAAACTTACACGTCTTCTCTTCTGGAATATATCAATGTCTGTCAACAACATTAAAACCCGCAAAAAGGTCAAGATCTTCCCTAGCCAGAAGCCTTGGATGAACAGGGAGGTCAGACTACTGCTGAAGGCATGTAACAATCCAGATCTGGAGCTGCAATAAAACACTAGCCATCAAAGCTGCCCTGCTCCCAGATGATCAGCCCCTCAAACTTTCCATCTCTGATATTCAAGTGAATAGAGTGAATGCATGCAAAGAAGCTGTCTTGGATGGCACCCCCAGGCTGGACAACTGTGCAAGGTCTTTATTAACATCTTCAACCTGTCACTCGCCCAGGGCGTTGTGCCCGTGCCTCAGCTCTCCACTCCAGGGTGCCTGAATTACGTCCGGCCAGTAGCACTCACCCCCATCATCACCAAGTCCTTTGAAAGACTGGTTTTGACTCACCTCAAGTCCAGCCGACCTTCCACACTAGTTCCCTACTAGCTTGCCTACTGCTCCAACAGGTGGACTGGGGATTCTGTATCCACAGCTCATCCCTTTGCCCTGACCCACCTGGACAAGAACAGCTGATGTTATTCATTGATTTTAGCTCCACATTTAGTACAGCCGTCCCCTCGAACCTGATCAACAAACTCAAGGACTTGAGCGTCAGCAGCTCCCTCTGCAATTGGACACATGACTTTCTGACTAATAGACCCCAGTCTTTTAGATTAAACAGCCTCACCTCATCCACTCTGACCCTGAACACTGGCATCCCATAGGACCGTGTGCTCAGCTCACTTCTCGACTCCCTTTTCACCTGTGTCTGCGCTCCGGTACATGGCTCAAATACCAAAATCAAATTTGCAGATGACAACACGGTGGTAGGACTGATCAGTAATGACGGCGAATCTGCCTACAGGGCGGAAGTCCAACATCTGGCAACATGGTGTACCAACAATAACCTTGCCCTCAACACCAAGATCATCAAAGAACTTATTGTGGATTTCCAGACGGACAAAAGCAACAGACACGTAGCCATTCACATTAATGGTACTGAGGTAGAGCTTGTGTAAAACTTCAAATTTCTTGGTGTCCACATCTTTGAAAATCTGTCTTCGTCCCTTAATTCTTCCAGCCTGGTTAAGAAGGGGCAGCAGGGCCTTTATTTTCTGAGGAAGTCCATCTGTCTCCTCAGATCCTGGTGAACTTCTACAGATGCACTATTGACGGCATCCTGACCAAATGTATTATGGTATGGATTGGCGGCTGCTCCATACAGTAGGTGACAGGAAGACTCTGCAACAGGTGGGGAAACCTGCCCGACACCATCATCGGTGCCCTGCTTCCAGCCATCGCTGGCCTTCAACGTACACGACGTCTGAGATGGGCCCGCTGTCTTATCGGAGATCCCTCAACACCCCATCAGGAAGGCATCACAGTAGCCTGAAGTCTAATACCAGCAGGCTCAGGATCAGCTTATCCCACAAAACTATCATCATGCCTAACTCTCAAACCCTGAACTACACTCTTCCCCCCACCATGGACCTTACTATTTACACCGTTTACTTTTTCCATCTGATCTGTCTTGCATAGTTATCATTTGCAATCGCCTGTACTTACAATATATAATGTATAAAATATTCTTTCAACCCAACCGCATTTAACTCATGAATGCCTTAAGCGCCTTATTTGTGAATACTGCCGAACAGTAAATTATTTTTATTTTCTGTATATACTTCATGTTGCAAAATGGATATCATGCTATACGCTGCTACATGTAAATATTGACTCAGCAACTCTTCGTTCTACTTTGTACTATAATTATTTGTAAATGTTGCCTTGCCAGCCATTTTCTTCCAGTCTGTATATAATTTATGTTTACACAACCTTATATCATTTATTTACATCCCCTCTTGTAAATATTACCTCAAGTACCTTGTACTTCTGGTTAGATGCAAAACTGCATTTTTGTACTTAACTTTATTGTTACTGCATAAGTTCAACTCTTAATCAAGGTACTTTACAGTACAGAACCCCAGGCAACAGGACAACTCATAACCATTAAGGCTATAGGAAGAACATCCCGCCCAATTAACCTGTGATATGAGAGATGAACGTCATGGCAAACCTGAGGCTGTCATGTGCTTCGGACAGAGCTGTAGGCAACTGAACTATTCTGATAGGCTGAAACATGGGGCATTTTGACGTACATTTGCTGACTGGTTAAGGACACAGCATAGCCAAACATCTGCCTAGAACAGGGGTCTCCAACTCCGGTCCTGGAGAGGTATTGTCCAGAAGGTTTTCTATCCTACCTGGCTTCTGATGAGCCACACCCTTTCTCAGGTAAATACCAGGAACAAGTGTGGCTCATCAGAAGCCAGGTAGAACAAAAAACCTACTGGATAGTAGCTCTCCAGGACCGGAGCTGGAGACCCCTGGTCTAGAATCTTATGCCTTTTTAAGCTGGCGATAAGTCTGTTAGTCTACAAAACACCAATTTTCAGTAACTGTTTTAAAAGTGAAATTATGTATTAAGAATGCAGATCATTTATTTCTTCTTTCCACGGACATGTAGTCTGAAGACTTAGATTCGTCAGGCGGAAAAGAAAGGTTATGTTTTTGCAATTTACTGCCATCAGTAATTTAGCAGTATAATTGTCAAAATAAAAATCCAATGAAATGTCTGGACAGCTTAAGGAATGAGGTGATTAAATCTGAATGTAGTTTAACATTTTAATGTTAGAAGATTTTGCACTGCTGTTTTTAAAGTGTAGTATTTGGTTCAGATCGTCGGTTCTCTCCTTGACTGCCTTAGTGTACCAACATACCACTCTGGGGTTTAGAAGCAAAAAGCAATTCATCTTATTTTTGTCCCTGTTCCTGCTTTACACAGTTATAGTGAAAAATAGCTATTTGTCTTCAGGGATTTACACAGTAAATAAAAATTAGCCTAACACCTGATTTTACCCCCAGTTGCATTTCTACCAAACTTACAACATTCAGTTTACAAACCAAATGGCATGGGAAAGGGTTTGATATTCGGGGGACACAACGTAATAATTTAAATGTAGAGTTATATTTTTTGGAAGGACGAATTAAGCCAAATGAAATGTCTGGGTTGGGGGGGGGGAATCTTATGGCAAATCTATATTATTCCATTATAAACCTAAAATTAGGTACATAAAAAGCATTGGGGTAGTATAGACTATATACTGTATAGACTATTTACAAGGTAATAAAACATGTAAAATGCCTGTGCATGTGTGTACACACTTGTCTCAAATTGAAAATCTCACGCCAACTAGCTGACCAAAGTAGGCAACCCTGCGTTTCCCCTGGTTCCTACGGCCCTGTACAGACGGGTAATAACCACTGTGGATAAAGCAAACACTGGTCTTGGGGGGGGGGGGGGGGGGGGGGGGGGGGGGGGGGGGGGGGGGGGGGGGGGGGGGGAGAGGGGGGGGGGGTGTGGGGGGTGGGGGGGGGG
>JAODLD010000088.1:9535351-9548219 GCA_026781065.1 Mormyrops boulengeri | reverse complement strand
AATGCACTGTACAGAAACTAAGAAAAAGAAAGAAAGAAACAAACTTCAGTGCTTTTTGCATAACTATTTAAACCCCTGAAATCAATATTTCGTAGACACAATGGCAGAAACTGTGCCAAAGTCTACCTGTACCTTTTCTATATAAATGTACCATAAATAGATTCATCATACTGTTCATGGTTTCTCCTTTCAGTTATTTGTAGAACGTGACTAGTGTGGCTTTGGCTATTGCTCTGCTTATATGTAAATGTAAGTATTTTAGATAACCAGGCTTTCCTCTTTTTCATTTGGACAGTCTTTCAAAAGCCCTGATGTTGTCTTCACCACTCAACCGAAGAAGCTTATAAACATATATTTCACTCAGAAATAGTGGAAAAAAATATAATACTTTAAAAACTATTTTTAACTTTGTGCATCTCAAATTAATATGGTTTGACTTAATATGGTTTGATATGATTACTTGTAGAATTTTTTCAGTTTTATTTAATACTTTTTTACCATTTTCCTTTTTATATTTGCTTTGTCAAACAGGTTATACATATAGTAGAAATTTTAAAAAGTTCTAACTGAAATTAAAAATAAATACTTTTGTAAAATAATGACAAAATCAGAAATGTTCATTAAGTGCAAATGAACAGTGTATGTTTTAACAGAGTATGTTCTTAAAAAATACATGCAATACAAGGCCCCTACGGAATATACAATGAAGAGGTGTACTGAAAATGCAGAATAACGTAATTTCTTGAGCAGAACTGTACCACAAATAGGTCTCTTTATGTCCATCTCACATCCCCAAAATAAAAAGCCACCTGTGACTGTTACTGCAGCATAGTGAGATGCCAAGCAGATCCTCAAACCAGGGCCCCTACCTCCTGTAATCCAGAGCTTTAGCAGAGGGCCAGTCAACAGGCCATCCAATCCCCACCACGCCTTTAAACACTGTTAAAGGGCACTCATATAATGGGTCGATCATGGTACAGTCAGCAGCCAATTATATCTCTGCTCACAAACAGCGCCCCCCTAAGAGCATAATTCGAATATAATCTCTGGGTTTCCAAGCCGGCCTAAACCCTGGCATAACCAATGGGTAGCAGCCAATTAATCTCAGCATGCTTTTGGCTGGGGGGCTGGAGTACGTGGAGGAAACCCCACTACGACACATGGAGAACAGAGTCCACATACTGTAGATGGACCCAAGGTGGAGACTCGAACCCTGGTCCTAGTGGTGTGAGGTGACTGCACCCTGATGAATTTATTCCACCAAAAACATATATGGCAAAATTATTACCACCCTTGAAGAATACTGTAAATAAAATCTTTCTGGTTTCTTGATATTGCTTTTAGTGTCTAGGAACCTTATTGTTGTCTATGACTTCTTCGGTTTCAATGGGGTATAATTATGAGCTAATACACAAGTAAAATCCTTTTGCCATCCATCAACATGGATAAAGTCAAACAGCACTCAACTCAAATGGGAGAAAAATAGCTGATGAGCTGCATAGATTGGGGAATGGTTACAAAAAAGTTAGTCAGTTGAAACTACTAGCAAGTACAATCAAAATCATTATAAAGAAATTTGAAAAGCATGGAATTGTTGAAAATTTGCCAGGAAGGGGACGCATCCGCATATTGCCCCCATGCAGAGAGAGGAGGATGCAGATGGCAAAGAGGAGCCCAAAGATTGCAGCTTCACAACAGCGGTGTACCAGAACATTTCAGCCATCTGGTTGCCGCTGCCAGAAGGCTGAATCTACAGTGTGGTTGGTTCTTCAACGACTATGACTGGAAGCACACATCGAAATCGACAAAGAAATGGGTATAGCAACAGAAAATTGAGGTTTTGCAATGATTCATTTAATTTCCAGAATTGAAAATCTGTGCTCTCAACTGAAGAGGGCAGTTCACAAGAGAAATCCCAAGAAACCCAATGTCTTGAAGATGTTCTGCATGGAAGAGTGGTCCAAGATCCATGTACAAGTGTTCTCCAGCCTTGTTAAATAGATGTTAATAAGAGACTGTGTGCAATCATTCCCGCCAGGGGAAGCTCCACCAAATACTGATATTTGGAGTGTCAATATTTTTGGAATCTGCATTTTTAATAAAAAATTGTGATACTAAAGGGAAACTTTATTTTGGTCCAAAAATCATTTTGAAAACAAAAGCACGAGGCTTACCCATTTGTTTAACTCCAACAAGTCACTTACTGCATGTGCAGCTCTTTTCATATGTGAGTTTTAGCTCATTTTCATGAAGGATGCCAATAATTCCGGAGCTGTCTGTATATCACCCCTGCACACGTGAACATAATCTACGTGGCTAATAAAGGCCAGAGCACAATACTGATACAGTGGAAGAGAGACAGGGCTCTTTTTAATATGAGACATAAGCAAACAGTTATTCCAAGAGCAGGTGTATTCCCTGCGTGTGTTCTCTGACTCAGCCCTCGGTTAAGCACGCACCACTAGAGGTACGAGACACAAGACGCAACACCCTGCCATTTCAGCACGCATTCAGACTGAAAGGCTGTTAATTCCACTGTGGATAACAGGTTTAAGCAGCCTGGCTAGATAATAATCAGGCAGTTTTGCACATATAACACTGATAAGATTGAAAGGTCAAAATAAGTACTTATTTATAATACGTTGTTGCAGACACATACGGAATAAACAATAAACAGTAAATATTATCACAAAAAGCATTTTTTGGTAATTTTAAAATTATTTCAGTTATGCTATAATGTATTATGTGTATAAATGCATAAAACAAAAAAATAGAAATGTCATATGTAGCAAACACCGCTGATGAAACCTTGCTAATATTTAACAGTGCTAATAATATCTCTTTATACAGAGTTTCATCTGTGTTTACGAAAACCTCAAAAGACATCTGTTTGGAACGTTGTGATTTGTTGAATGGATTGCGAAAATATGGCGAAACAAAAACTTCTACACAAAGTTATGGTCCAGAGTGTTCTATTGCACACAATCATTTATTTTACCTACAATTTAAATGACTGCGAAAACACAAGAGCATTTAACTACCCTAGCAAGCTCATGTTCTGGTCTCATTTACTCAAGGTGTATAAAAAGAAAAAAGAGGATGAAAGAACATCTGAAATCTCCTTGACTGTATCCACCATAAGCTGTATCCACCATTTTATTTAAATAAAAAAAAAAGAAAAGAAATTATTGCAGATGAAAGTACAAAGAGGTACATGATATAATTATAACTGGGAATAAATGGACCCTGTTGACCTCATTTATACATTTATAAACCCCTGAACCGCTGACTGATGATTCTGAAGACTGCGCAGTACATCAGCTCATCCGCAGGGCTACACCAGGGCAAATGATGAGGACTTTATCCCCATATGTAATATGGGAGGTTTAACAGCTAGACATTATCCAAAAGACAAAAGGATGTCTCCCAGGTAATTAGTCATTATATATATTTAAATTATATATATATACACACACACACACACACACACATACATACATAAGTAGTATTGGTATTTTGTGTGGCCCATTTCTTTAGTTTTTTAAAGCTTTACAATATTTGAATCATTAAAAATGGCATGGGAAATGTGGGAGAAATAACAGTAAGGTATAAATGTCACACATATTTCATAAATTTTCTGAAAAGTCCAGAGTGCAGTGAGAAGTGTGAGAGCTGGCCAGGAGTTCAGCCTCGTTTCGAGAGATATGAAAGGGCGGGGCGGGGATGCAGGAGTTATTACAGGGAATTTGTACACATCAGCAATAATACCAAACCTCAAAAGAAGGCTGTTAGTCAGTCTCATACTTACAAATCTATGTTGTCCTTCTCATGCTGTAAACAATAAAACTAAGTCTACGGGACATTTATAAGAGGAGACATCAGTTTTTAACTTTTACACAACACACCAGCAGAATCCACCTGCAGACATCATCACGATGAAAATAATCGTGGTGGTGACATCCCTTAAAATACAGCGCTGTACATTTTCTTTGCATGTTTCAGTTGAGTCAGCACTGAAAGAAGGTGCTTGTAGCAGTACAACCTGCATAATGGGTGTAATACTATGATACCAAGTCAAATGCAGAATACACTGGATAATAAGCAGTCCTGAGCTGATTCAGGCCTTTGGAAGAGAAGTGAACCTGAAATGCCAAGCAAAAATATTAAAATATCTCATCAAGTAAAAAACAAATATATCAAGACATACAGATAAATAGTGCAAGAGAGAGAAAATATAGTGGGAGGCAGGTATGCCCTTCCTAAGGAGGAAACACCGACATGTTTAGCAAACAGACCTGCCAGTACTGAGGCAGCTGGAGAACACGTATGTACTGTCATTAAAAGGGGAAAACACTAAGGTGGTCAGTGGATATGCCCAGTCTTTTAAATGGGAAAATACTGAGGCACTTATAGCGGATATGTCCAACCAGTTAAAGGAGAAAATACCGAGGCAGTTAGTGGATATGTCCAACCAGCTAAAGGGGAAAATACCGAGGCAGTTAGTGGATATGTCCAGCTAATTAAAGGGGAAAATACAGAGGCAGTTAGTAGATATGTCCAACCAGCTAAAGGGGAAAATACCGAGGCAGTTAGTGGATATGTCCAGCTAATTAAAGGGGAAAATACAGAGGCAGTTAGTGGATATGTCCAGCCAATTAAAGGGGAAAATACCGAGGCAGTTAGTGGATATGTCCAGCCAGTTAAAGCGAAAAGCCCAGAGGCAGTAAGTGAATGTGTTGTGAGGTTATGAAACTACAGAAGTAGGCAGCTTATGCAGCAACTGAGAATGTAGTAATATTTACAATAAGTAAACGTTAGAGTTAAGAAAAAATCATGTTAATAAACATATTCATTTGAATATATTCATTTCCCGGAGTGGCTTGACTTTAATTACATTTATATCAGCAGTACATGAGCATCCAAACACACGGCCTCCAGGAATACCTTAATCTCTGCCAGTAGTTCGTGATGCTGTGACCGCAGCCATGATGATCCAGTCACATGTTCATCATTAAGGCTACAGTCTACAGTGGGACGCTTTGCTCTTCCTGGAAACGCTCTTTCACGCTGTGCCAAGGGAGTCTGAAGGAGCTGCACATCACACACCGACTCATTTCCTGCAAGCCTCTAGAAGGCGTGTCCAAGAAACACCAGTAGGAACACAAGGAACCCTCTGGCCAAAGGAACACTTTAAAAATGACTTATTTACTTTACCTCCTAGTTCTTCAAGCTTGGGAGTTATATAATGCAGAAATGTAAATCCTTCTTTCTTACAGTTGCAGCTGTATTCTTTTACCTTTGCATTCCATTGTACGTTTGAACAATTTTCCCCCCCCCCCAATATGAGATTTTAGCAAAAGTAACTTTTGCAGATTCTCAGCAAAGAGGCATTCTATAATTGGAAAGACACAGATAGCTCTAATAAGCCCATGTTTGGTTTGGCTTTACCCTTATATGGAGCAGAATTCTTTTTATTTTTAATGCTCCGTTTATCAAGAGTTTTGACCTAATTAAAGAATGCTGCGTACCATAGTACATATATGGAGTCCTTGTCCCAGATGGAATGCTATATTGCATCATCCTTGCTGGATTAAAAAAAAAGCCATCGTGCACCTGATTGTTGTACCACTGTCTTCCTGGTTTGACCAAATGACAACCAATAACCAGTAATTAAACCTGTGTAAAGGTGGCAGTAGTGGGCAGAAGATAGGCATCGTACACACGTTCTACATAGCTTAGCTGAATGCCACACTATGGGAATGGACAGAGTGGCCCGCAATAGTTATCTGATCATGCATTTTGACAAAGGCCTCTTGGCACCGAATGGCTTAAAATGGGATTAAAGTCTTAGCAGCAGGGCCCTTAAATCAAAGTTCTGAGGAACAAATAAGACATATCTGAAAGCAACACAACTAGATTTCGTAAGCTAAGAATTATGGTATTTGACCAATTTTTGACTTGGCAATTTTATCCATTTATACATCAGGAAAATATTCTGGGGGAAAACATTCATGGACCCTCCTGAGATTAATCATTACCTGCCCCAGAAATTCTGTGAAAAATAGGTTATTTGCGCATCACACATTCCACATCACAGACCCCCATTTTTGTGCCCTAGGCTGCCAGATGTATCAAGAACATGCATGTATGATAATGGTGATATCCAGAATGCCAGTGGAGTTCACTGGTTGTTGAAAACCAAGAGGTGAACCTCCATGAGTCAGTACGGAACTTCAGACCTTATCCTCCTCACCAGTGAAAGTCTGAGGAAAAGCCTGGAGTTATGTATTCCAACAGTTTCTATGTCATTGTGAAAAATATGGACTGGTTTCATTTTTGAACCAAAAGTAAGCCCTTTTTATTTTGCCATTGTGGAGAACGTACCTTGTTCCTCCATTTCGGTGCTATCGTCTACCTCCTTAATCCACTTAATCCCCGCACCATGGTCCTATGTACATGCCACCCCATTTACAATCACTTATTTACTTTACAGGCCCTATGCCACAAAATGACAACACTGGCAACACTGCACTGAGTGCTGGAGCCATGACTAGAAGTTACAAAAGAGCTTTAAGCAGGCAGCAAAACATGCAGCAGCAGTTAGTAATAAAATAAGCAAACTCTCCATTCACCCACAAACAGGCAGATTAATTTGCACTACATTCACAAGCAACCCAGTCTCCTTCATCATAATAACTATAATAATTATGGGTACAGCAGAGATGACAATAGCAGTCCTAAACTAAAATAAATGAATAACCCCATCACTGATTTTAATTGTCACTTTAATTAGTTACTTGAAATAATGTGTTTTTCGATATAATAAAGGGATTATGTACTCAAACCTGAACAAAGTCTGCAGCCAATTTGCAGTCAATCTGCTTGTTTTGACTTTTATCCAAAATCATTAAAGCTAATCCCACAGTAACTCAAAGATGACGTCATTTTTTTCCCCCCCTTGACTTGCTGCCAATCTTGGCCACAGTTATTCACCAAACATCAGAACGTCTGCATCATCTAAATCGATTCTGTGACACGTCTCCACAAGTAATGTCCAGATCCACACTAATAGCAGGGACAGGAAATAAAATGGGCGACTGGCTGGACCCACAATTTTTTATACATGATCAGACCCCTTTTCTTATACACAACGAGATAGTAATTATTTATCTTACTCAGGAATCATTTGTGGGAATGCATTTGCTATTGGAAGTTACCACATCTCATCTGAATATGCATACAGGTATTCAAGCAAGAAATTATTTGATTCATTTATAAAAATCCAGTTGGTCTTATCTTTATTTATGATCATTATCATAGACCTAACAGCTTTTTTGCATATAGGTTATAAACGCAGTCGCGTCAGCAAAATCATCTATTAACGTAATGCATCATATATCCCTTATAAACTTATTTTCTAGTTTTCAGCTCCCTTGAACAAGGGCTGTGCAACAGACCATGAGAAGCGGCATCAAAAAAAAAAGTCACACGAGAGCAGGAGTCGGTGGAAACTTTCATTACATCCCTGTCACATCACTTTAAATGGTTAACCTTGACAGCTAATAACTACACGCTGAAAGATAACAAAAAGGGGAGGGCGTATGTTAATGCTGAGGGATTCATATGCCAGGTCAAGCCTTATAGACAAGGTGGGGGGGGGGATATCTCTGCTCTTAAAACTGAATACAAAATGGAAGAAAAAGCGAAGCAGCCCTAAACACATGTCCCCAGTGAAACCGCAGAAACACATGATACAGTATGCAAACATAGCATGTGTAATAATACTCTCCGTTAGCTATATATAGTGTACTTATCATACTGCTAAACATAGGGCATTCCTACATTTGCAAAATATTTGCCATTTACATTTAAACTGCCTAAGCTTAAACAGAAGCTAGAAATTAACACCATTACATAAACACATGAAGAGTCCATTATATCTGCCGTTAATATAATCACGTTATATTGTTTGAATAAATACAAACTTAAATGCGAAAAATGATCGGAAAATACAGATGCAGGGCTAAAACTACGAGACTGAGCATCGTTAGGCCGTTAAATCACGACTGAATCAGAACTGGAATCCATTTAGTTGGTATGCAGCACTGAAGTTTCCAGAAAATTTGAAAATATTCAGAAATGTTTAGGACTTAGAGCTTGTTTATATGTTCAGTCTGTGAAACGAACACAAACCACGCGATTTGCCGTTAGAATTGCGCTTCACAAGGAAAACACATTTCAGTTTGAATCTAAACTCGAATAATAACAGGCTATATCTCAAAACTAGCAGAAAACGTGAAAATACCTGTATTGCGACATAAGTAAGTTGATGTGCTTGTCCCCTATTAGCACATACCCTTGAGTGTGCACCATCGTCTCCACCCGCGCGGGTGTGCGTGTCCACTGCAGAAAGCCACCTGTTCTCTGCAGTAACAGTGGCTCGCGTAGACCCCTCTCCCTCAACACCGTACGCCGGCAGACTTGAAATTGGAAACGGCCTGAAGCTTCACTGCCTCTATCTTTAACCTGCTCCAAGCCCCCCTACATTCCTGCCCAGCCTCGTCGGTGCGGGCCAACCCGGGCCGCCCAATCAGAGCGCGGCTCGGCCCGCGAGCTCCCTGGCGGCGGCCCAGCGCCCTGCATACATCACACTGCCTGTCTGCCTCCAGCAGAGCTACAGAAAACGGGGCCCTCCTCAAATCTATGCCGCAGACTCTTTAAATGAGAAAAACATTCATAATTAATTCAGCACCTCTTTTATCTTCCGAAAGGCTTTATACTTAAAAGTAGGTCAGTCTAATTCATGCTTATCATATCCGTTTGTACGTATATCCTCTCATGCCCTCTCCATAGATCACATCCCGTCTGTGCAGTGCCCGGCTCCTCTGTTTCACTTCACTGGTTACTTTCCACACTGCGCATTCATCAGAACCAAATGCATATTAAAACCTGAGTATTGATATGCACATGAATTATTGTTATTTAACATAAAAGTCCCCCAAATATAAACAGATACTTCCAGCAAGCTATGTGTATGATGGAGAACAATACTAAGGTGTTTATCTTTCGTCACCCTGTCAGGTTGAGCCTTGTTAGTCTGCAGGATCAACTATTCAGTAACAAAGGTAGTTAAAAATGGCTATAGACAAGATGGAAAAGCTTTAGTCGTCATATTTCCGTATGATGAAATTTCATCGACATTTCATCCTCTCAGCCCTTTAAAAAACAGATTAGAAAAATTTTAATATAGATCATAAAAACGGAAATACAAGAACAGACATATCGGATGCAGTAAACAATTTAAGCAGGGAATTCTTTATATAACACGGTGAAATAAGTTAAAGTATATTGAGTTTGTGGTATAATCATGCTACTCATCACAGCTTTGCTTAATTGAGTAGACTCTTGTTAACGATAATTTACACTTGCAGCTTACTAGCAAGATGCATGAAGAAAGTTCACATTACGACAGGTATAAGCCTTCATATACAAGTGTCTTGTTACAGGAGAACTACAGAAAACTGCTGGTCACAGTTCTAACCATCTGAGCTTGTCAGTTCAATGCATAGCCTCATTATAATGACGTCTGAGAGAAAAATACTGTCATTCAGTGAGATTGAAGGAAGCTACGTCAGGGTGAGACTTCGCAGAAGTCAACACTGCCCTGAGCAAATTCATTTACAGTTTAATCGAAACCTTGTCTTCAATTTTCAGCGGCATCAGTGTGAGACTACAGAGTGTCACACAGAGCCAAGTCCTGAAAAATGACTGCATAATAACTGCAAATGATTTCTCTACACGAACTGTGGCGCTCCATTGCCATATTTGCGCTTTATTTACAGGATGCGGATATCCCCTTTTCTTCACTCGCATTTCAGCTCCCTGTCTGCAAGGGGTCAAAAGAGCTTCAGTTTCAAATGACCTCTTTATGACAATCGTCTAAGCTACTCATTAAATGATGGCTGCCGCCTGTATATATGATGGCACGGTTCGAGTCCACGCGCACATGTGTTCCTCAGATGTGCGAGACGACGCAGCTATGAGTGAAAGCATTTCGGCTCTATTTGCATAAGCAGGGTGCTGGAGCGCGGTGGCTCTGCACATTGGCGGGGGTGGGAAGCTGGCTTCCACCAGGACATGCAGAGGGACACGGAACGGAGAGCTGGCAGTCAGGGTAGCAGCAAAGTGAGAACACTGACAGCCACCGACCACCCACCACTGGGCTCTGCACAATAAAATGCTCTGTTTCAGTCACCTTGATCAATTTTGATGTAGTCTGACATGCCTTGATATTCTTAAATATTTCACCTATAAAAAACATTTATCCCAAAGTGCTACAAATGCTTTTATCCAGCACAAACTCAGCACCAATAATCTGAGACCATGTAGAATATCATTCTTCTATTTTTTTTGTTTAAATCAACTTTAAACATACGCTTTTCAAAAACCTATTTTCAGAATACTGCATGCAAGTACTGTATATATTGTAAGTAAATTATGCATGGTAAAATGTTGACATATAAAAACAACTGCTATTGAAACCACTCAAAATACTATTGTGAAATGTCCATATGGCAACAAAGTGCTTGGAACCAAAACCTCATAATCAGCACTTAAACCGTGTTACCACTCACATACTCTATTTGTGTTGATTACTGCATGATTGTTGAACTTGGGGTGCCGATGGGGACACCTAGAGGAAGGAGGGGGAAGTGCATATTCGCGAAAAGATGATCCCAGTCAGGGAAAAAGGACATGGCGAGAAAGAAAAAAAACCAACAGTAAAATCTAATTTACATATCTTGTAACAGGGATAATTTTATCTTCAGTATGCATATGAATGACTAGGCATGACATACACAGTCATTATATTCACATAATACGGAGCTCAATAGACACTGTACCCAATGCACTAAGTATGAAATTTAAGCTTTTATTCATACTGGTGTCATTTTACCGAGGCAGTCCTGGGTTGAAAGGTGCCTATTTCACAGACTACACTTCATGTATAACTATTCATAGAATTACAACCAACTCATGCTTAACATCTAAATCATTAATGAATTATCATCATATAATTAGATTCATCAGTTAGACAGAGAGGATTGTAGGGAAAGTGAGACGCATGGATGCACCCAAGCAAACTCTCATGGTAAAATCAGCGGCGTTGACCTGACGAAGCTGAACTGCGCGGTCACTTCCCATTCCAAGCAGTGTAACTATAATCGTAAGCCCATAATTGGCTATTTTAGCATAGCCCTGGGACCACAGATAACCATGGGCCACTGGTGAGGATGGAGTTTGACAGGTATAGTGACATAATGCTGATTTCGGGTGTTCTGCAAGGCTTCATGCAGGACGAGGCAGAAACAGAAATAGAAAAGCTATAGGGCTCGGGGTAGCCTGGGAGAGTCCCTCAATCACCGGTGAGAGTCACTTTCCGAAAGAAGAATGCTAACAGTAAGGACCACAACTGGCATACTGATGCTAATGTAAATTATCAGACTATAGTGGCTACAATAATATTAAAAGATGCCACGGTGCACCTGACCTACAAGCAGAGGGGGCCGGTTTAATTATACATTTGGCTTTCCATGTATAGGAGGATTATTTAATGACTTCACGTTGGAAATTTTCCATTGGATCCAGCCGAGAACCAAGAAAATTTCTTGCTCCCAGGAAGACTTTCAGGAAAGACTTGTCTTCAGTCCCTGTGCCAATGGTAAGTCACATGTTAACCTCCAAGAGGGATCAACATATGGAAAATCGCATCATATTGAATAACAAACTCCTGGTGCGCAACAAAACACCTACACAGGCCCTGGACCCCTTCCACTCTCTAGTTCAGTTCCTCCCACGGGCTTTGGACCAGCTGTCTCTTAAAATGGCCCAATGCTAATTAGAGACAGCTGGTCACTGTTAAATCCCGAGACGACTGACGTGCGACTGGCAGTAGAATTCAGGCCAGGTAAACCAAGGATTTACTAAGGTATACTAAGGCATACTTAGTATATAAGCCTTATAAGGTATACTATACTAAGGTGTAACCCAAAAAATAAGGGCTGAAGCACAAAGTAAGTTCAGACACCAATCCAACGCAAAACAAATACCAAATCTGAGTCAGAAATAGGTAGGCTCTATGGGATAGGATGTGCCTGCGATCAGAAGGTCGCCAGTTCAAATCCCGTGGTTAGCAGTGCGATTTCACCACTGGGCCCTTGATCAAGGTTCTTAACGCAAATTGCTCCAGGGACTGTGTGTTCCTGTAATATACGCTGCTTTTGATGAGAAAACCTCTGCTAAATAAATTGTAAACGGTGCGATGCATTTGCAGTAAATGAAGATCAGGTCAAATTATCAAGGGCACTGAGGTAAAAGGAATTAATTGGGGAAAAAAATTCTCTTGACTACTTTAAAAACTTTAAAGATGTGAATTCTAGAAACACTGAAGTGCAGCTTTGTTCCTGAATTTGCCTGTTATGGGGTCACTTATGTCACCAGCTTGTTCATTCCTTCCGTAACACTGAATTCAACCAGCTTTTCATTTCTCTGACTCATTAGATTTAAGAGGATGATTCACAAACATGGGCTTCAAACAAATGACTGAATATAGCACAATTAACTCGCATTTTATCTTTTTCCTTGTTAAAATATTTAAAATATGGTGAATTAGACCCCTGTCACCTACTGTAACACTATTTCATGCTGTTAACCTTTTAACCTGTACACCAGGGGTCTCCAAGTCTGGTCCTGGAGAGCTACTGTCCAGTAGGTTTTCTATCCCACCTGGCTTCTGATGAACCACACCTGTTCCTGGTATTTACCTGAGTACAGGTGTGACTCATCAGAAGCCAGGTAGGATAGAAAA
>JAODLD010000088.1:9498568-9517666 GCA_026781065.1 Mormyrops boulengeri | reverse complement strand
GAATATGAAGTCCATTTAAACTGTGGTACCTTAAATCCGACAAGTTACCCCGATAAGCCAGTAACCCCACTTCGTAGAACAGGCCACTGGTTTAAACAGAGCCATGCACCACTACAGTTTTGGTTCCAGGCAGCAAAGGACACATATCTGCAGTATACCCTGTACAGGATGCCAGCTGACTAGATGTATTTCTTCTAAAGAATGACTACAATGTGGATATACCGACAGAAAAGAGGCTGATGAAAAATCAGCCTCTCGTTCTCTGTGACTTGTGTCTTTGCCCTGTTATGCGAGTGTACAGTGTTCGTTTTTGACTAACACCTAGGTTAACACAGCTAATTCTTTTAACCTGAAAGTGTAATTCTGTGACATACATTTCCCACCTGTCACTCCACAGCTTTTCTACATATACATTTTTTTGCGCAAATTTTGTAATTTTTTCTTGACATGGACAAGACTGCAATATATTTCTACATCTACTTTGATCTACTCTAATCAATGTGATGCTGAAAGTCATTGCCAACACGTTTTACTGAAATCCTTAAAATTAATAAAACAATATACCTTACGATAGTGCTCTTCAATCTGTTACTGTGCCCTTGCCAACTGTACTATACTTAGTATCTCCCCAAGGTTTTCATTTAAGGTTCCATGGTACATGGCATCTCCACCACCCTCACCCCCACCCTCCAATGCCCCTGTTCTGGATGAATAATTGGAAGATTGATGTTTGGGATCTTGCTACGAGTTATATTGTCTGAACATTTAACATATTAGCACAACTTTTACCAAATGGCTTTTGGAGATCTTTATAAATCGCTGTCAGCTACCATTCGCACATTTCTGCAATCAGGAAGTTAGTCAGGATCAGGATCCGTCCTACATTTATGCTGACTACCACTTAAATAGTGCCCTCTGCACTAACTTTTATGCACATATCTGTACAGTGCTCTGCCAGATCTTCACCGTCCTCATCTCCTTTTAACGAGGAGGGGGGTCCCTCTGGGATCCTTGGGGTACAGGTCGCTTCCTGTCTGCCTGTGTCTATTTCCAAATCTCCTAAAGCCTTTACTCATTATTTGCCCCTTGTTAACAGCCTTCCAGTAACTATATTATTTATTCATAAAGAGCAATACCTACCAGCTTTGATAGCTTAGAGAAAGCAGATAAATGCTCACACTGCATTTATAAAGCTTCAGAATGCAACCATTATTACGAATGCCTAGTGACTGCATTCAACTGTGTAACCAGTGTAAATTAATTCACTGAAATCTTCACTGAAAGCTTTATTTGCTTCACTTGTGAATACAGTCCACTCTGTAGGAGATTCAAAGAGTGTCCCTCCTGCTTACATTCACTCTTAAACTGTCACAAGTTAGGGGGCCAGCCTGAATAATTCCCTCTATGACTGTCTTGCCCTGAGACACACAGAATAAAAAGGAATAAAAAATGGAAAACCGTACATAATTCATTCAAGGAACTTCTCTATTTTAAATGTATGCATAACGCTTTTATCTTTATTTGTTTTGCTCCTCAATATCAGCTTGGAATGTACAGAATGAAGCACACCTCACTGCCCTACGTTAAGCACTACATGAAAATGTCTGGTTCACTACGTTAAATAAAAAACGCAGCTCTCAAATACTACAGTGAAATGGTAATAAACACAGAGGCAGACTGCATGCATAGAAAGTAAAAACAAATGAAAAAACTGTTATAACCATTTACTGCTGTAAACCAGGCAGCAATGGCTGACAAAACAAGGTTTTCTGCTGAAGTTATGAATTCTTCTACATGCTAAATTAATGTTGCAACAAGGAAGCTACCAAAACATCACCTGTTTTTTTTTTTTTTTTATCTGCATACAGCAACATATACATATCCTGCTCATCTCTGTTTACACCAAATAAAAAACGTGTTTGGGTAATGAAACCAGTCAATAAATGTTCAGTCATCTCCCACCTCCCTCCTCCGCGGAGATGATTAAAAATGCTGCTTATTGTTGGCTACATTTAAAAACGACATTTCGAAACACTGTGTTACCAGACTCAAAAAACTTTTTGAAGTGTACTTGCTTTCCAAGAATGCCTTTCAACACAAAATGAGGCGCATCTGAATGCACAGATGGTACATTAAAAAAAATATGTTTTTTTTAATCATGAGGCTATTTCAGTCATGTGGGAAGGGAAGATCTCTAATGAATTACATTACTTGTTATGCAAAGTAAATAACAATGAATCGCTGCACATACTATACAATTTCAGAACTGAAAGCCGGCAGGTCCTTTTTAACGCTTAAGAGTTTGTAAGTGTCGTCCTCTAACTTCCTAATATATTCTGTGATATCAGTCTGGCAACCCAGACTAGCATAAATGTTTAGTAGATGTATGCATGTCTGCACGCATGTAGGTATGTATTCCTTACTATTTTATTTATTTATTCCAGTTCTTGCATTAATGGATCCTTCATATTTCTAAGGTTTTAGAAGTTCCCCTTGTAAATGCATTTAATTCTCGATATTTTACATTATCCTTCTAGACTGTTTTATTGCGCATTTCTACATGCTCTAAATGTGTTGACAATCTGTGCTGTGATCAGTGATCTTTTCCCAGCACATCCTATTGCTACAGCTTTAGCTGACTCTGTTCGCAATGCCACTTGTTATATCGTAATATGCAAAATCTTCTTTAAAGAAATGTTTTTTACAAACATTTAATGTTTTCATTCCTGCCAGTTTGATCTAGGTTCCTTCACTGGAGCAGAATGTCCCGTCAGACTCGCTCCAGGGGGGTGGGCACAGACGACCATGCAACATGGGGTTTGGCAAGAAAGTGGACAGTGGGAACAGAATTGATAAAAGGCAACAGGACGGAACGATGTCAAAAGTCAGCTTCTTCAGTCTCATCAGATAAGCCCCACAACGTCTATTTAACGAAATTCCACATTGATCTTTCTATCTTCTTTTTTTTTTTTTATCTACCACGTTCTCCAACTGTTCTTTCATAATTTAAATATGAAAAAAACGTTCCTCATAGTTTTTTTTCTAGCTTGTCACACACCTCCTCAGTCTATTTTTTGTCCTTTCCATTTGGCACCGACACTGGCAATATCACTATATCCTGCTTCAGCTTCTCACCCATTTCTGTTCGGACCCAACAAAAGCCTCTAACGGATGCAATGTATCGTGCTCATGTTCTGCCCCAGATTACCATGAAGTATCCACACAATTTCTCCACCTCATTTCAGACAATCTAATGGAGACACCGCAAACACATATCATTCCACCAATCTTTCACACCCTCCTATCTGCCTTCACCTTTCCACTAAACTTACATTATGCTTCCTCACTATCTAACACATCTCATCCCTGTCATTTGCAGACCCCAACCCTGGATCTGCCTCACGGAGCCTGCGAACATTGCTGTGAAACTGCATTTTTGGGTGATATTCTTTGATTTCTCCAGCAGTATTTTTGTGGCACCATCACAACAACTATTTTGGCAGTGAACCGCGACAATGTGCCAGTCAACGATCCAATCATGTAGTGAAAAAACATTTTATGCATTTCAAAAAACATTTTATAACACGACTCCTATATTTTCTAACAAGGATTCTAAAATGGATATCAACTTCACTAATAAAACATTATGAAAATCTGAATGCAAATATAGAAAACAGGAACAACCAGGCTGCCAATTTACACCTGGCCAAAATGGACATATTTCCTATCATCCTGCACCAACAAGCAATGAAAGTAACTCCTTTCTGTACTGAAAGCACTTAGCTTTTTATGCTGTATATATGTAGTATAGTGACCATTTCACCTTTCCTTTTGTTTTCAGGAAAAACAGTGAATGACTAAATGCAAAGGTAAAATAATCCTTTCCGGGAATGTATTAAAAGAAAAAACACAGACTTCAACGGGATCACACAACCTTAACTGCAAGCAGGACTGCAGTAATATCTAGGAATTTTCCATTAAAATGTTACAACACGTTGCATCCTGTCCATTGAAATTTGCGTTTTGGGATATATTCGTATTAGATAGCTGCTGTATAAATGTTAGATAGGCAGTCGATATCATGACGGTTAAGGATACAGACTCCTATGCAGTGTTTTGCTTGTTTGTAGTTCCAGAAGAGCCAGCTGTTGGACCTTTGGTAAAGAGCGATGATAAAAAAATATCCCCACCTGAATAAATGTGTAGAAGATGGAAAAAAGTGTCCACTAAAACTGGATACCATGAGACTTTGACCTCCTGAAAACAGGAGCTTGATAACCGTGAACTGCTTTACTGCATTAACAGTCACAGATTTTCATCGCTACTTTAACAATTAATGTAAGGATACAAAATGTTACGGTACCTGCATAATGAATACAATGCATATTTCTATTCTACTTTCATTTATTCCGTTTAGAGTAAAATCACAATAAAAAACAATGGGATCAAACAATGAGATGTGAATTGGAGCAGGAAGGCTTATTCAGGCCCACATCAGCACACTGAAACATCAATCGACACAGGAATACTCGCCCCTTTCTGGTGATGTCACTTCTAGCAGATCACCTCCGGCACATTTTCTTCTCAAGCGTCTGCTGGTCACCAAAATGTTCGCTATCAGCAGTTCAGTGATCTACTTTCTCCAGCCACCCACCTCCAAGTTGCCTCTCTGCCTTCCCACTCCTGAATTCCTCTCCACCCTCGGATATGACCACTGCGTCGAAGGTCACCACCTGCTCTCTCGATTGCCTGTCCAACCTGCCACAGACCTGCCCTCCACCTCTCTGCCCTCACCTGAGCACCCTCTTCAATTAATCACTCTCTCGGACTGCTTCCCTCCATCTGTCTCGCCCTTTAAACAAAAAAATTTAAAAGCATCATTTTAATAACCACCATACCATCTCTAAAACGTGTCTCGCTCGTCAACTCCTAATCTCCAGTACAATAACCCACTCAACCCATTTCAGTCCAGCTTTAGTCCTCTCCACAGTACTGAAAATGGCTTAGCTGACATTTCTTATATATGCTGATTCTGGAGCCCTCAATGTCTTCATTCTCCTCGACCTGAGCATAGGCTTTCACACACTGTCCCACACTGTGCTCCTCTCAGAACTCTATGACCTGGGCACTGAGGGCACTGCCTTGCATTGGCTTACCTCCTACCTGAAAGATAAACTGTTAAACTCCATCTCAGATTATGCTATATTCTCTCCGGTTACCCATGGGGCTTCCAATGGTCCAGTTCTTGGGCCACAGCTACGTTTTACACATCCTCCCCATTTTCAGTGTTACACCGATGATACCCTGATCTTTTCCCTACTCAATCTGTTCATTAACCCCATCTGTCGCACGTCAAAGCTTGAATATCTGAAATGGAAAAACCTGGGGCCTGTACTACGAAGCGGGGTTACTGGCTTATCGGGGTAACTTGTCGGATTTAAGGCAGTCTGGGTAAAATGTAAGTGAACGAATACGAAGTCCATTTAAACTGTGGTACCTTAAATCTGACAAGCTACCCCGATAAGCCAGTAAGCCCGCTTCGTAGTACAGGCCACTGGACGGCCAGCAGCTTTTTCAAGCTCAGGGGGTGAACTTCATTATACATCATAAGTACGCCATTAAGAATGCCGATTCCCTCCACACTGAAGGCGCCCCTCTCACTTACAGTTCATAACTGTGGAGACATTCTGGACCCTTGAGCTGGACACTTCTTTTTTCTACGCTGTCCTGCCTCCCCTCATCCATACCTTCATCTTTACCTGTCTCGATTACCACGGCTCCCTCCTCATGGACGTCGGCTCCAGGTCTCTCCACGAGCTGCAACCCAGCTCCTCACTTATACTTGAACACATCACCAGATTACTCCTGTTCCCCAAGACCTGGCACCCTGTGAAATTATGGATCCGCTTCAAGATTGTTCCTCTTTACTTACAAGCCTCTCAACAATCTTGATCCCCCCCCTATTTGTCTGACCTTCTGTTGTCCTATCCATCCACTCACACTGCACAATCTTACACTTCGGGGCTCTTCATTGTGCCTCCAGCTAAACTCCACAGTTTTGGTGAACAAGTCTACTGTATGGTACCACCCCTTTCCCTTCCCCAGGATGTCCATAACAGCCCCCTCCCACACACACTCTCCCAATTTTCAAATCTCACCTCAAAACCTTCTTGTTGTCTCAGACTTCACTAAACATCCTTCCTGCATCGATGCCATCTGTGCTCTGTTAGTAATGTCTGCTCTGTTTATCCTTACTCATCTTCCTTATTTGCCTCGTCTTGCATCTTCCATCATATACAGTTGCATAAGCTAACCGTTTCTGCATAGTACCGAAATAGTACATCATCGGCACTATTACTGCACCACTACTAATTATCATATATTTTTGTATAATGTAAAACTTGTATGTATTCCTTAATTACTGAATTGCTTATTGCTGTCAGTTAAAATATATGTCTTGCTTATTGTCTCTACATTTTCGGTATTTTCCTGGTTTTCAGCGATTTTTCCTGTTCTCTTTGCCTCATCTACTGTAGGCATCTTTCAGTTCTTGAAAAACGGTACACAAATTAGGACTGCAACCGCCAAATATTTTCATATTCGACTATTCAGCTGAATTATTTATTTGAATATACGGTTTTTAAATAGTTTTAAGATTGCCCCCATACTTCAGTGCTTTTGGGGCACCCTCAGGCCAGGCTAGGGGGACCTTCTCACAGCTGCCATCTTTTTTGTTTCCTTACTCATGTGTGTTGTGTGTGTGTTACCTGTGAAAAGAGCTGCATTGAATATGAACTGCATATAATTTTTTAAGTAGTACAGTAACCAATTATTTACCAGTTATTAACCGGTTAAGCGAATTCAGATTTTTCCTCCTCAAATTTTTTATACTAAGATTTTTCAAATATCTCGAAGATTCGATACATAACTAATACAAATTACATATATTATTATTATTATTCCTGAGCACCAGAAAATGAGCGAAGTGTCCAGGACTGCAATATGCACTGCATGAGACAACAACAGCTACAGTAAGATCCGAGACAAAACTACAGGTTACAGTCACAGTAAAACAATGTTCATTTGCATTTCTGGTAAATTATAACCTAAACAGTCAAGCTAGTTAAAGTTTAATGTACTGAAAGGCTTCATTCATTAAATTTCATTCATTCAATTCACTCAAAAAAAAACTGTACACATGTATGCAGCAGTGTCTTTTCACAGGGAACAACGCATGATTAGTCAGGTCTCAGTGCTAGATCCGCGGACAGTTACAGTTATACGTAGTTACAGGCAATGTAGGACCTCTGGGACACTTCTGCTTGATGGTTAGGAGTTTCTGAGGCATATTAATGTACCTGTTAATCCAGGCAAGCAGCCAAATAATTTAGGTTGTGGGGGTAATGATTGCTAAGGAACAAGTCCATTTGAGATCTTACAGGTACACGATAAGAGGACAGAATAGCACAAATTAAGAAGTATTTTGTTGTCTGAATCCAACCAGTTAGCGACAGATGTGGATAGTGTGTATGTCCAATTTCCAGTTTAAGTACTTGGATATTTTTTTTGCTTGCAGGCAATCAGCATTCAGTTCACTAACTTTCTTACACTCTGATTCTACACTGCAGTAATAAACTGGAAATCTGCGCCAACTCCAGGGAGAATATGACATGTTACACTGCCATGGATCAACAGTTACACACTTAAAATCCTAAATTAAAACTTGCACTGTGACCAGTCACCAGTGGACTGGAGTTCTGACTTCTGTTTCATAGCATCTTTAACAGGAGCGACCACTGCAGCCAGTGACGCCACAGAAAGTGTTTAAATCCACACAAGCATTGTGTTAGATAAGAATGATCTCAGACGGATCGTATTATTATTGTTGACGTTGTTTACAAACTGGTTACATAAGGACTACTTATGAAATATTCCAACCCCTTTGAGAAATGTCTAAAGTACCTCCTTAAAAATTTTACATATACCACAAAATCATTTAAATTGATAGGAGTGCTACACAGTAGCACCTCATTTTCATGGATTGCTTATTTTGTGACGAATATAAGATAAAGAATGAAATAATCAGGACATAATTGGTACAGTGCCACAGAAATAAAGCTCTCAGTATTTCTCCTGTCTACTGTAGTTTTAGTGAGAGTGTTGCATGGTCAGTAAGCTATATTTAGACAGTGATCAGCGTATAAAAGTGCGGCTGCATGTTTGGCTGGACAGCTGGTCAGTGAGGAACAGCATAAAAATTACATTTTACAATGTGACCAACGCCGGGCCAAAGAGAAACCGTCATTTGTTCAAATGGAACTGATCGGTAATTTACATATGGTCATGCAACGTAAGTCTACACGAACGTTCTAATTAGGAAAAAAGTCTACATTTATAAATATACAACTGTAATACATCTGTATTACAAAAACTACCCTTTAACTACATGTAAACTTTAAAAGAAGTGAACATTGATAGTAGCCTACTGCCAGAATTAAATGCATAACTCCATTATATTATGTTATATTACTAAACTGTACTCCACGATATACAGCACTCAGATTTCCAGTTATACTTCAGGTGAAAACCACTGCACCGGACCGAGCACACAGCTATAGGCGCATGCCTGTATAACACCTGGCTGAAGATGTCTCTGGTTTGAAAAAGTACAATTACATCATAGCCGATAATAAAAGTATTCCCACAAGAAACACATCTTATTCTGAGCACGATTCGTACAATAAAATGGCATAATATTTGAGATTATATGATTTAACTGCTAGAACGCTCCAATCTAAAAAAAAAAAAAGACCAGTTTTAACTTATATTAACACTAAGCTGTGATTGACCGGAAGCAATAGTCGAATGAGTGCTATGTACAGGGTTTTATCACTGTCGGTATAAAATAAATAGTTGGAATTTGTAGTGGCTTAACGTGGACTTTCACAAATGTGTGTATAAGCATGAACAATTATTGCAGCGATTGTCCATTTGGAAGAGCGTCTGAATGTTATTAAATCGTTGGCAATCGGTCATTGTAATTGGTACTAAAATAACGATGACCGCATGCGCTTTAGTCGACCATCCCGTAGTATTCTTATGGAGTGCGGCCAGAAATTGCCCATACAAGCGGATCGCCGGGCCATCTGGTTTATTTATTTGATTATTTATTTCATCAATATGTTGTCCTACAGAAACATCCACCATTGCTATATTTCGGTGACTGAAAAGGGCAACAGGCTGCAGACAGCGGCGATTTCCTATTCCAACCGCAGTGCCCTGCATCATCAGTCATGTGAGCGACCCGTTCACGGCAAAAGCAAAACGCCTGAAAACGACTGCGATATTATTTTCTTATATGCACACCAACGATGACGAGCAAGCCTCATTCTGATATTTCTCCCAAAATATTTTTTTTAGGTTAAATGGTAAACAGCAAATACCCGCATATACACATATTCTCTAGAGCAGCCTGAGACTGTAGTTTACCTGTGAGGTAATCCTCAGCATAATGTCATTTAACCCCAAACGTTGCAATGCACTTGCGGTACTCACCAGGTTCTGAAAAGGAAGCGCCACGGATTGTCTTGTGCACATGCCCCCGACCCTTTTCCTCAACGAGAAATCCAGAAAGCGAGGTTTCTTCTACGGATTATACATTTGGGTCCCTTTGCATTGCTGCTTTTCGCTCGTCCCAGCGCTTCAGTGTGTACGTAATGTGAATGAGCGCGGCCGCACCTTCCCATTGAGCGGGGCGCCTCTGCCCATGACGTAGTGCGGAGTCTCTCCGGCTGCATCATGCTGCAGCCAGCGCTCTCTCCTCTTAAGTTTCACTGCTCGTCTTCGTGTTTGCCATACATGTTGGGATTGGAGCGTGACAGCGCGTTACCATGCGTTCGTGGAATTCAGCATTTATTTCTATTCAAGATATGGGGAAATGACCGCATACTAGTCTACTATAAACAGGAAACATGAACAAATGCCATAATAATAACAATTCAGCACCATAATGTATTTTTTTTTTGATCATAATCATTTTTCATTGGTTTTTAAATGCCTGTGTTTCGTAGGTAAAGAGATTGCATTTATGGTTTATGGATATAAACACACACACGGGTTTTGGACTGGCTCTAGAATTTCTGCACAATTTTGTGTGATGACAGAAAGGGGAGGAGCCAGCCATCTCTGGAGAGAAAGGCAGGTGATATAATGTTTGTATTGATTTATTCCACCCGTCCCTTCATATAATATGTGTGCCAGGAATACAGGACAGGTGGAACAAATCAATACAAACATATTGTACTGAGAATGTTTTAATTTAACCATATATACAACTTTTATATTGTTTGGAATTGGTTTAAGGTGCATGAAAAGGTTGTTGAGTGATTAAACTTGTCCCTGGATGTTCATGCCCACATTTTTCATATTATACATCTTTTGGGGCTCTTGTTTTTGACAGTAACTTGAGCTCAAGTTCATGGCCGGCCCAGCCTACGGGCAAGATATACGATCGCCTAGGGCGCCGTTTGATTAGCGGGCACAAAAGAGTGAGTGATAGAAATCATGAGAAATACATGATATTATAATTATATACACTAGATTTAATATGTCGCTACTTTTCTTGTGAAACAAAGGCGCGCTAGCTAGTTAGCGGCGAGATAGCCAGTGCTACTGAAATGTCTTTAATATAAATGAACTGACAGAATTTGTTTTCTGCTGCCTGGGGGGGGCAAGAATACCCAGGACCGGCCCTACTCAAGTTTCAAACCATCATTTGTCATGTTGCTTTTTTTCTTCCATAAAATTGGTTTTGCTAGTATGCACATATTTCAATAATAATTTTGTCAAAAATTAAAAATGCAAGAGAGTGTGAACATCCCAGGACCAATCACATCATTTGATCGCCTTTTCATGCAGTTCCACATAATATTAAAATCTTCCATTGGTCTCTCAGCCCCCAGTGCCCCTGGTGTAGCACTAGATTGTTTTCCCTTAAATTTCCCTTCTGGAAACTGCTCTTCTTTGCGTTCATTCCTTTCTCCCATTTCTTAAACTCACTAAACCCCAAAGAAGTTCCTGTTCTGTGCCCCCATTCCCATGTAATGTGGTTCCCTTCACCTCCTCAGCCGATGGAGATCGCAGCACGCAGGCATGATAGGTGGACTTCAGGCCATACGGCATATCGTTTCAGCCTGTGAAAGAGAAGTGAAGCAGTTCGTAGACATGAAAAGAGGAGCTCCACAAGTAAATGTATAGCCAATGCAGTGGAGGGCCTGGTTGCATGTTTGTATGGGTAGATATCTCAGGAATACAATCAAGGTGATGCGGCAATGGTAAGAACTCCAAGAGCCTAACTGCAGGGGTCTCCTCTAGACGGACCGTAGGAGAATCGATTTCGTCTGGGTGCGTTTCAGCAGATTTCCTCAAGGTGTCGCTAAAGGCACCTTACATTTTCCATTAATTTAATAGAATTTCTCAGCAGAAACAAACGGATATTTATGAAATTACCAATGCAGGTGTTTTAAGGAAATTGTCTAAAATGATCAGTGTGCTGCTGTTCTTGATCTTAAAAAAGGCCTAGGAAAGGCGAAGTCAGTCTAAATCATCAATTTTTATCAAGGACCGAGTAAAACAAACACGGTACATTATACACCAAGCAATTGCATTATTTTTCACTTTGCAGTTATACTTTGGATACAAAACAGGTTACCATATACTAACTCACTACGTGCAGTAAACTACACTTTTGCATTCTCCTGTTCCCTATCATAACATCATTAACTGAAAATAATATTGCACCCAAATGTTAAGTAACCCACAACTATTTTTAGTAAGAGTTCATATCAATCAGCTGTAAAGGTTTTTAATAATTATTATATTGTACCCTAACTGACACAATGACCCTATCCTCTTCTAATTCACCTTTTTAATAACATTTATGGTATGGTAATTTATTGCAGGACATGTCCAGGCATCACATCCATGTTTATTATTTTTGCCAGGTCCTGACAGTTTGTTCCACTGTGGCCCTGTACTGGTGGCATTTGACCCAGCCTGTCCGTATCGTTTTCTAAGGAGATTTTTCCTTTTCTTCCTGGAGCTGCTTCTCCATAGCTTTTTCTGCCAGGGTGAGTAATACTGCTCTTGTTGTAACATTCAGAATACAGCCAGCTCAGAACAACGGAGCACCCTGGCTGTCTCTTCAGCTTTGTTTTAGCGCGGCCACCCGCTCCACCAGCACCCTCTCCGTTTGCAGAAAAAGTCTGGGCCTGTTTGTACACTAGCTGTCCAGAGGCATTGTGGGGGTGTATATATAACCTGTAGGACTAGGAAAAATGCACTGCCACCAGTACAGGCATTATTATTCTCATTATTATAACTGCTGACCCTCAGAACTAGCTACTTTGTAAACTATGCATCACATATAAGCGCATATAAGTATATTTAAGCTTAATAGTGCTCTCAGTGATAACGTTACACCTTGAGGCACAATGGTTGACCTATGGCACACGTGTCAGACTCCAGTCCTGGGGGGCCGGAGCCCTGCATATTTTTGGGTTTCCCCTCATTTAACACACCTGATTCAACTCCTTGTGCTAATTACCACACAGCTCTTGAGCTGAATCATTTGTGGTGGAACAGGGAGAGAACTAAGCTACACAGGGTTCCGCCCCCCCAGGACTGGAGTTTGAGAACCCTGTCCTATGGGATCTAAGTACATTTAAAGAGTACCAGCTACTTCTTTTTTCCTGGTTATGAAGTAATCGGCGATGGGAAGGTTCACTCTCTTTGCCCCTGAATCTGACGTTATTAACTTATGCATTCTACCTGTCGCAGGGTAGATTCTTTACACGGTCGGTAGTTTGAGCTCCGATCTGGGCAGAATAGTCTCATCTCTGTTGGGGGCCCTTAACCCCCTGAAATGCTGAAGGGATTCCACACCCTGCGCCTGGACCTGCTCTCCACTGTATGTGTGTGTGTGTATAGCTGGGTAGGCAAAAAGACGCATTCCAATGTACCCGTACTAGTGTTTGAGCAAATGGCAAGTAAAGGATCATTTAATTCTCTTTTTCATTTTTCACCAAGAGAAAACTGGTGGATGCCTGTTGTACAACAACACTCCAACCTCAATCCCAAGGCACTTCTGCTGTTCTATGTTGTCTAGACCATCAATTTTATCAATGTTAGTAATACTGAGGAAGAAGATTTGCAGTGAAATACTATTGTAATGGTTATGCCACACTGTTACCAAGTCAAATCGGTTTTGGCTATTGTCATACATACTTACACTTATTAAAATCCGTATGGCAGAAAATAAAACTGGAAGATACCTTCTGGGAAGAAATTGTCCTACGCAGAGCGTAGCACCAAATTTTGGGCCCCGCAGGAGGACTAACTTACATTACCTGGCCTCTATTAACTCGCGCTCTCTGCGGTCCTTGCGCTTCTGAAATCCCCGATTCTAGTTTCGGTTTCACTCCGAGTTCGGAATCGGTGAAATCCACAGACTGCATAGCTCATCCACTGTGCCACATGATGAATTTCCGCACCGGAGGATCAAAGCACTTCTGCTTTTTCGGGGTGGGGGCGACGGAGCCGGAAGCAGGTAGGTCAGCAGAATTTATAATGCGAGTTATTTATGTCCAAAATAAAAGAAAATATTAAAATTAGAAACAAACATCCACTTATTTCTGAGGCTTTTGGGACCGCCCCCCCTCCCCCTTTTCAGGCAGGGCCTTGGTTAGTCAGGTCCACCATTACATGCGGTCCGACGCCCCTGGTCCTGCGTATAATATATAACATTTTTCCTTTTTGCATTTTGAGGTTAATTGTGTACATTTATACCACTCTGCTACAGCTATATGATTTTACCCTGCTTATAGCCACTGCTTTGCTTCCCGCATAGCATACAAAGTGTTGTGGAGGGTGGAAGCATGTTCTCTTGTTTTTAGTTGATGCCATAATTCAAACGCGTCCGCAGTGTTCAGAGTTACCCACCCGTAACTATTCTCTAGGGGGCGGAAGTTTCCCTGCTGCTCCTACAGATGATCTTAACCACTGTTGCTGCATGAGTGAGGATTGACTCCGTCTTTTTATTTATGTGGCAGGTAATATCCTGCAATATGTCCACCTGGATGTTTTTTTGCAAATTGGTCATGTAGAGCATGTAGAGTGATTACATTAGGCCTCCTCTCTGGGAAATTAGACATTAGACTAACATTTTTTTCTCATGACATTCCTGACTATCCTGGGCCTATTTGAATTTTCCATGTATTTTAAAGCACAATAAAACAAAATGTTTATTACATTGGATTACTTGTCGTATATGTATAATTGCAGTAATAAAAAACAGCCAATTTTTATTTGTTAAATTTATACAATTTATAGGGTCGAAGCTCACCGCGACCCCAAACGGAATAAGCGCTTTTGGAAATGGACAGACAGATGGAAATGCAAAGCTTTACAGGCTGACAGGCAGAAACTGGTTTGTCTAAGCTCACAGAACGCTAGCTAGCTAAATTCAGTGGATAAGTCGATATCATGTAAAAACATACAAATAAAAAATCTCATATGTATAGGGCACATTGGCAAGACATACGAGGGTGCCACTTACCTGCCTGCCTAAAAGCCTGTTGAACAATGAGTGAACTGCACTAAAGAGATGAGTAAGTAAAGTGTAATACTCTACCAGCAGACCTCTGTTGAAGAGGTTCTTTCCATACAGGGTAAAAATTTAAGAATGAGAAAGATTTTACTTTACTCTCTTCTAGTGATATCAGTGTACTGCAGAACTAAATCACTATTTTGACCAAACCAGGTGGGAGATTAGATTATTAATTCCTATTAAACAACCATATGCTCTAATGCAGAAAATGCCATGCACAATTCTGGTATCTCTTTAGCCATAAAACCATATGATTTTTTACATAAATGTTCTTCATCCCGTTGTCTTTAATCAAAATTACTTTTTCAGTTTTTCTCTTATACTAGATGGTATACTTAAAAATTACTGTCATATGTGCATTCCTCTTAGATGGAATGTCCTCTCTTTATGTCTGATTTTCTCATGATTATCTGAACACAATTGAAATATTTACAAAAGAAGAATAATATAAACATATATTTAAGATTTGTTTGTGATATTCTCATCAAGGTCAATAAAAATTGGTTTGATTTATTTTTGAACAGATAATGTTTTAATTATTATTTTGTCCGAAACTTGGGGTAATAAGGTTTAGGTGTGAGATTAAGGTGTCACTGTGGTACAGACTGTGACTGAGAGAGTTTAGATGGGAAAGTAAAAACTCTTTATTACCAAGCTCAACATAAGTAATCGGCCAAAGAGATGCCTCCCTTCACAAGAGTTATAAAGCTGATCACTAGAGACAGTTGTGTTGGGATAATGATATAATGCAGATGAAGAAAAGAATTGCTGATTGTCATAATATCCAGCCAGTATATAAATATTTTTCATTGTAATTAAAGTATCTAAACGGTTATGTAAGCCAGTTATTCCACATATGCGGAAATATTTGTGTAATTCATCATAATGCTAATTGAATTGGTTCACCTCAGTTGGTTGCCCATTTTAAAGTAGAGATTAATTTAAGGGAGAGTTTTAATAGAGATAAATGTGGTGTAAGTAGGATGCTGAATCGGGACAGGGTTTAGGTGAGCTTGAAGGTTTGGGTCGCAGTGCACATGCATGCTACAGGTCACCTGAAGACACCAGTCCGTCCACAGGGAGCGTATGAGCAGAGCCACACAGACACAGGGAGGACGTGTAAACTCCACACACACAGAGCGGAGGAGGATTGAAGCCACAAAGTCCCCCACCGAGCCACCATACCACCCTGTGCGTCTCGTGTCTAATGCAAAAATAACCGTGTCACCCAGAGTCTTCATGTCTACATATGACTGCATTCCTGAAGGGCTCTTCTTAATGAATATACTGTAAAATCTGCACCCTATGCTGGACAGAGTACTGCCAACAGGCCTATGTGGCAATAAAGAATCTAAAACTGAATGGAGATCATTTTTATTTATTAAATACAATGATTAAATAGATGGATTTTAGTGCTGAATTCACTGGAAATTAATTGAAATTCCCTAAATAAAGTATGACATTGATTTAAATGTGTTGTTTTTTTTTTTACTTTGCCAAAATATCGGGTTTTCATATAGATTTACATGGTATACCTTTGTACTTCATACATTTTAACAGGATTAATAACGTGGTCAAATCAATTTCATTTTTCCAATTAGTATTTCAGCCCATTTCATTGAACCGTATATCATACTCATATGAATAAGATAGTTTGGCATTAAAATCGCTTCATTAATGTAAGCATACTGGATTTTTTAAATATATATATTCCTTTTCCTGATATTGTGTGAGTTAGTTAGAGCTCATATGGTATGGTTAAGCAGAAAAATTAGCATTTTCAGATCAGTTAATAACTTATTATGCAAGGTGTGTGAGTGTAGCAGGTAGAGTCCAAGAGACCTTGCTGCATCGCAGGGTGACCCCGAAAGCAGACACATCATGCATTTCTTCATTTAGAATCACCCATTTACCTGGACTTCATGGTTCCGGAACACGGAGCATCAGGAGAACACCCACACACACGGGGGAGAACGTGCAGGCTCCGCTCTGCTCTGCGCACGTCGCACCGGGCCCACGTCCAAACCCACAACACCGTAATTGGGAAGCCACAGCGCTACCCGCTGAGCTAGCATGCCACCCACATCTCAGATCATTCTACTATTTCTGAAATCATCCGACGAAGGAGAAATGCAATTGCAAAGGTCCTGTAGCGGAACAGAATATTCAAACCGTTTTAAATATCATTGTTGACCTCTGGCTTGGTAATTCCATTTATTTTCTGTGTCAATGTTTCCCAATCTGGGAATCCAGTCCTTGGGGGACCCACAGACAGTCCACGTTTTTACTCCCTCCCAGCTCCTGGAGCAAAAATGTGACCGGTCTGGCAGGGAGCTGTGAGGGAACAAAAACGTGGACCGGCTGTGGATCCCTGATCACCAGATTGGGAAACACTGTTCTGTGTAAATAAATATGTAAAAAATGAATATATAGGTGAGCCTGAAGAGTTCCCTCTAGTGGTCCAGGCAGCGCCAGCCTGGCCGAAAGAAGACTAGCATGTTAAAGTATCCTCAAATGTGTCAGTGACAGCATCACTACTATTTGTTCAGAGAAACATCTAAAAATGTTTCCAAAGGAAAATGGAGCAGCCGCAGAAAACCCACATGGACACGGAGAGAACAAACAGCGCACGAACAGAGCCGGGGAAACAATCCCAGAGCCCTTACGGTGTGAGACTCCCACTGTGCTCACATGTCACCCGTCTCTGTAAACGCTTATGACAAATGATAGTGATATGATCACAGGGGGAGCTGCAGCCCGTACGGGACAGTTGCCTTCTGCTGCCTCAGTCAGACCTACACTCTCCATGGCCTGGTACTGGGCAAGTGGATAAGGAAGCCTGATGGATGGATAAATTATTAAAAGATTACCATTACTTATATTTATAATTAGAATGTCCCAGTTAAAGCATGTTTCAGTTTGTCTGTTATTATCTTCATACTCTACAGAATAAAGAAAATATTCCATATATAATATAAAAAGTACCTTTTCATACAGCAAACATTCCTTAGCAGGCTACTGTTACTATATTTGAAATGATCTCATAGCCTTCTCATTTGCCCATATGGCACGTTGCTGGTAAGAGAATATTATGACCCATAATGCTTTGCGTGAGTCACATTTTCTCCTCCATAAGTTTTCTGCAAGGTCACACGTTACTGGTGTTGTCCATATAATCTCTAACATTTGTTAAACTGTCTCAGTTAATACGAGCCTCACTGACGAAGTGAGTCGTGCCACAGGATGACTGCAGCTGATACGGACTAGTCTGGCAATTTTTTCTCTTTGACCTTTATTTTTAGAACATTAACATGCTCTAAAAATAGCGGCTATCTGAAAGCCTAAGGCATGGCTGGTTGATGGGGCAGCTGTCCCATGAGGAGATATCTGCTTCACATTGAAACACGTGGAAAATAAATACTCGTAATGAACTATGCTACTTGTTTATGTAGGGCTTAATAATCTATGGAATTCAAAATTAATAGCATTTTAAACAGTATACTACATATGGCTATTATTATATACTATAATAACAGGTAAATAGCAAATAGTAGTAGCGTATGCAACACAATGGAGTTCAAAACACGCTATGCTTGGTGCTCAGCAGTGCGTTCAGGCTCTTCTGGGCAACTCATGTCACCCAAATATGTAGCCTGGCACTCTGGCACAGCACCCCCCACTGGACAACAGGGATACTCTGAAGACTGCTGTGCAGAAGGCGATCCAGAGTGCGCCTCATACAGGAACAAACCACAAGGAAAAGAGAGATAAATCACCTCCCATGGTATGAGCCCTGCCCTGTTTTATCTGTACTTGAAGAACCTCTCAGAAGATTATATATGATTATTATCTGGCAGCATAAACCCCTGATTTTGATACCCTGGATCCAGATCTAAATGAGTGTATAATAAAACTGACGTATTAAATCTGGACTGTAACATCCATATAAAAAAATAGTATCTGGCCGGTTTACCTTTATCTTCACAAAAGATCTCAGAATTTAGAATCGGCTGCTGGCCTTCCAGAAACCTCTAAAAGGCAGCAGTTCCAAATTCAAGAGACAGAACAACTCCGTGATCTCCAGATTATGGAATTCCCCAACTGCAGCTTGCTTTGCCCCTCAGACAGGGGGCTTTCTGGACAGCAGAACACAATGACTGTATGTGGTCAGAGAGTGTTCACATTCCCACCAAGCACACGACCGGATGAATGTGGTCAGAGTGTTCACTTTCCCGCAAAGCACGCGGCCGGAAGAATGTGGTCAGAGTGTACACATTCCCGCAAAGCACGCAGCCAGATGGATGTGGTCAGAGTGGTCACATTCCCGCAAAGCACGTGGCTGGATGAAAGTGGTCTGAGTGTTCACATTCCCGCAAAGCACGCGGCCGGATGAATGTGGTCAGAGCATTCACATTCCCGCAAAGCACACGGCC
>JAODLD010000088.1:9463598-9498468 GCA_026781065.1 Mormyrops boulengeri | reverse complement strand
GGATGAATGTGGTCAGAGCATTCACATTCCCGCAAAGCACACGGCCAGATGGATGCGGTCAGAGTGTTCACATTCCCGCAAAGCACGCAGCCAGATGGATGTGGTCAGAGTGGTCACATTCCCGCAAAGCACGTGGCTGGATGAATGTGGTCAGAGCATTCACATTCCCGCAAAGCACACGGCCAGATGGATGCGGTCAGAGTGTTCACATTCCCGCAAAGCACACAGCCGGATGAATGTGGCCATCACCATATTTAGCATCTCAGTGACAATTACTTACAAAATGCTCCTTGAGGTACAGAATACTGCACGTCTGCCATAAGGCCGCACTCATCTGTCCAGTGATGTGTCCACTTTTAAAAATATCTGGAAGAATCCTTCCCAGGAGAACTTTCAACACAAACGTATGATGGAATAGTTCATTCAGAACATGCTCAGAGGCCCAGGGGAGAGTTAACCATTAATACATCTGGGCCAGAAGCTATTATTTGGCTCAAGGGCTCTGCATTCACAAAATACAACAAAAATAGTCTGTGCTCCTATATCACACTGAATAAAAAGTATTGCTTTTCCACAGAAAACGTTACCTTTCACCTGAGTAAGAGACGCCTGGACTCCTGTGTAAACTGGATTATTGCTATCAATTATGTTTTCAAGCACAGAATACTGTTACAGAAGCTCTAATTCACTGGTAAAGTACTTAACCTGAATTACTGTAGTAAAATCTCCAGCTGTACTCATTTTATAGTCACTTTGTATCAACATATCATTCCATAATATCTTAAGTCTGCTAGAATGTCAGTTTGAAATCATGGTTTAATACTTCCAGTACAGGGTTACAGGGGGTAGGTGGGAGGGGGGGAGGGTAGCGACTCGAGGCAATCCGAGGCAGTTTAGGGAACAAGGCAGGGCAACATCCTGGACAAGATTCATCACAGGGCAACGACAAACACATGCATTACTACATGCCAATGAAGTCCCTATTCAGGAATGGAATTATTTACTGTAACTTCTAAGCGTTTTATGGTGGCAGGATGGCTCAGTTCATAGCTATGTCACCTAACAACCCCAAGGTTAGATTTCTTCCTCCGCATCTGTGTGGAGTATGCATGTTCTCTTTTCCTCCAGATATTTCAGCTTCCTCCCATAGTACTAAGGCAAGCATTTAGGCTACTTGGTGCCTCTGAATTACTTGCAGTGTTTGCATGTGTATAGTCTATTATGTAGACTGGCAAATTAGTGCAAAGTAGTCATAGACAAATGAAGCTTCATGAACCATTTGCTGTATTTTTTTACCCCACTAGGTGGTGCTCATGGTTTGTTTTGGGGCATGCTTTGAGCCCTTTTATAAACAGAAAGCACCATCTAGTGGGGTCAGAAAATACTACAAATGGTTCATGAAGCTTCATTTGCCCGTCGCTATTGCAAAGCCTGCAGGATATGCTGGCAAATAAAGATACTTCTGTACTTTGTGGAGGTTAGCCTACATTGCTTTGTGAAAAAAAAAAAACTTCTCTAATTTTAATGAACTAAAATGCTATCACAATACAGTACTTACTGTACAATACTGTACTTACTTCTTTGTGATTTATTTCACAGATCATGTCACAACAACAGCAATGACACCAGTCAAGTGTTAAGGCTGTCATCAAAGAAACTTTCGATAGCTTCTCTGGTTCCTCCTAAATTAAAGACAGCTCTTCGGATTTGAAGAAATAAAAACATCGGAGGACTATTATTCATATACACTAGAATTTGTGTTATCAAAATACATACCGTAGGTATCATGTTTACTGTAGACAAATGTTTTTTTAATGTTCCACCTAATAAACAATGGAATTAATTAAATGAAAATTAGTTTAAGGTTTACAAAACTTGCAGCATTTCATCATAATCACTTGTAGCTATTGTTATCAGTATTAAATTCAGTTGTTTTAGCTAGCTGAATATGATAAATATAATATGATAATACTGCACTGGCTTTACAGCTTACTTATCCATAGAGTTTCTAATCTCTATATGTGTTTGGCTGGCACGCCTCAAGATTCCAGGTTTGGGGATTTGATACATGCCCTCATGCGTAATTCGCATGTCCATGTTGATTTCATCCCATATATTTCTTCGTATCCGGGTCTTGCTGCAAGGATCTCCGATGACGTCATCAACCAACACATTTCCATTGCTGGAACACAAACATTTAACACCAGCTAATAGAACGCAAGTTCATTTTCTTTTATTTACATTTACAGCATTTAGCAGACACTCTCATCCAGAGGAACTTAAATTTTTCTAAATTCAGGGACGGTCCCCCTGGAGCAAGGTGGGGTTAAGGGTTTTGCTCCGGGAGCTGATAGTGGTAGTGCTAATGGTGGGACTCAAACCCACGATCTCTTGGTCTAGAGGTAAGCATCCTAACCACTAGACCACTTTTAACACTACAGTAGCACCACTTTTATGGCTCTCCTTGACACCGACAATGAACAAATGTCATGAGATTCACGTAACCACTACAAGATGAACTTTGCTTTGAAAGGTGCATAAATAAGAAGGTAATATGTATTTTTAACACTTTTTGTTATAGCTTACTGTTAATTATTTTACGGAGATTCAGAGAACCTGAAAGTAGAGCTGTTTCTCTTTTGGATCTAGAGGAGACAATTGAGGTGGTTTGGGTGTCTTATAAGGATCGTGCCATCTGCAAGGATCCCAAAGGAGATGTTCCAGGTATGTCCCACTGAGTGGAAGCCACTGACCTGGCAATCTTTAGTCATGGAAAGCGATATGGTAAGAAAGTGACTTGAGTGAGGGATTATTAAATAATCTTTTAAAAATATTATTTAGATACAGACTACACAGTGACATCCCCTGATAGGTGTTGTTTTCAACATATCTGTACATCTGGATTCTTATTTTATTGCTATCAGTGGTTTGAGAAGACGATAATTAGCATGAATAATTTTTCAATGAAGAATTGTGGTCAAAAGCAAATTAACACTCCTATGTTTGGTGGAAATGAAATGGACTCCTCTGCTCCTGGGTCCAGAAACAGGAAGTATATGACTATAGCAATCAAATCAATTTAAATATATTTCAATAGAACTAAATGAGGAAAAATGCAATTTTTTTTACTACAATACCGTGTATTTTTGGAAACCTAATTGACAGTCATTTATTATAAATTCTACAGGAGCTGTTTTACAGCAAACTTTGAGTGTCTCACCAGGCTGACATTTGTTATGCAAGTGTTACTAGAAGTGATATTTGAAAAATTATAAAAAAAGGGACTGAAATCACTTCTACAGAGAAGCCAAATTTCCAAAGAAATTCTCCATTTATATACAATCCCATCATTTTCTTATAAGATTACTCGCTTTTACACATATTTTTTTGAGCTGGTTATATAAACAGTCACTGTATTGTGTCTTAGGGAGTATTTTGTGCAGGTTACATTCTGGTAGTTAACTGTAAGGAATCTCTAAGCCACCAGCGTTTTACATGCTTTGATGTTTGATCGTTGTCAGGGCCTTGAATTGCTGGCACACGTATTCTTATATGAGGAATTCCATAACTTGATGTTCGATGATGAAGGTGGAGAATGATGTCACCACGTGTTTTTATCCATCCTCCAATCATTTATTCCCACCAGAGTCCGAGCAGGGCTTGGAGCCCATCCTAAGCAGCCTAGGGCACAATGCTGGGGTACAGCCCGGATAGCATGCCAGTCCATCACAGGATCATGTGCTATGAGTAACTTAGAGATGCTAATTAGCCAAATGGCACATCTTCGGACTGTGGGAGGAAACACAGCAGTGACAGGATTCCAACCCCTGACCCCAGAGATGCAAGACAGCAGTGCTACCCACCATGCCACAGTGCCACCACGTAATCCTGTGTACTGCTAGGGTCTGCTTTTGTTTTGATAGTAACTCTGGAGACTCATTCATATATCCTGCTGCATGCCTGAATGTCAGAGTAGAGACATGCTAGCTTGTGACTTGTCGTTTCTTCTCCCTGCTGAAATGGCAATTTTTGTTGTCCTCCCTTCCCTGTTTCTGCGTGGGGTGGGGTAGCTTCTGCAAAGGATGATCAGCACACCAGGTTTATTCATGATGATTTGTATCACCTGTTCCTAGCTCACGCCGAATGTAGAAATCTACTCCTATAATAGACTCTGTATTTGTTACCACCCACCAAACCCTGCGCCGAGTTGTTAAACCCATCCTCAATAAACTTGTCATCCCCTGACCATTGCTTCTGTCACATGGTTCTCTTTTCCATCCTAACTGAGGGATTCTCACACCCGTAAAGGGAATATACGAAAATAAAACTCTGGTCCATTGGAAATACCCAGCATCACATGGTTCTGCTGTGTCTACCAGAGGGAATCTCACTCCCAGAAAAGGGAATATACAAGAATAAACCTCAGGTCCTTTGGAAATACCCTGTGCCACGTGATCCTGTTCTCTGGGTTACTCCGACTTTCTCACAGCAATCCTGTACTCTGTTTTAGTGCACGGTTGTATTGAGTATTCAGGTTGTATTGAATATTCAGGTTGTATTGAGTATTCAGGTTGTATTGAATATTCAGGTTGTATTGAGTATTCAGGTTGTATTGAGCATTCTAACTTGTTGATACTCAAAGAAAATACACAGCACAGCCACTGCATTCATCCTCTCCACGTTTATACACATTATCTGTACTTGGAGTATTTGAAAGCTGTGTATTGGTTCATTCACACTCAGTGTCGTTACATTTCTTTGTGCTATCGTATTAGGACATACAACAAGCCCGGAGTTGCTAAAAAATAAAATATAAAAAAAATATAAAATTCCCACCATGTTGTTATCAAATGTTTATTTGATTAAATGGCAACACATAGACAAAGGAGAAGTTTTAAAGATTCTGGTATTATTATTATTATAATTTTTATTTTTTTTTCCATTTTGAATTCACAATCCAAAAAAAGGATGAAGAGAAACTGATGTTTTTATTTGACGTTAGAAAATGTTATGTCCATGCATGAAATGGCTTTACATTAATAGGCTGTATAAGTTGAAAGCAAAATCCATTTTCTGTAACCACTTGTCCTATTGAAGGTCATGGTGGGCCCAGAGCCTATGGGCACAAGGCAGGGAACAACCCAGGATGGGGCACCAACCCAATGAACATGCAATTTGGTAACCACTGTACAGTTAATCTCAGCATGTTTATGTACTGTGGAGGGAAACCAGAGTACCCAGAGGAAACCCCACAGCGGCACGGAGAGAACATGCAAACTCCACACACATGGAACCATGGAGAAGACTTGAACGCTGGTCTCAGACGTGTGAGGCAACAGGGCTAACCACTGTGCCACCCAGGTCCCAAAACCACGTCAATTAAAAATATCAGGTTCATGGAGAGAAAGATGGAAAGAAAGTTTCAAGTGTACCTGTGATTTCTAATCCCAGATTCCCCTGGTTCCATTCCACTGAAAATAGTATTATTGTGTTCTGTGGTGCCTCACTCACACAAATATGAAGACACCTTCACTAGACATAGTGTTTTTTTTTAGTCAGCTATTGACTCAGTTAAACAGGTCAGCAGTGGACAGGGAAAACAGCAGGATTTTGTCATATCTTAGTGCTGTCCAACAGCCAAAAAGGGATTACTGCTTTTTTCCCCCAATGATCTGATTTTTCCCATTGTCTTCCTGTTATTTGAAATGAAGCTTGCAGTTGTGCTGCATGAACTGAGTCCATGCACTCAGAGTCTGGCTGCTCTGTACCATCTACAAAGTCACATTTGCTCATGCCTTTAAATCTCTTCTTGAACTATTGTTACAGTACACCTTTGATTATTACTATAGAAAAATTCATTAATTTGCCTCTTTCTGTTATACAACTTTAGTGCTGGGTAGTTATTACACCTCTGGCTTTGAAACTCATTGTGCATAAGTTATATATATGTATGTGTTGTTTTTTGGCTAGCAAATTAGGTTTTCATACAAAGATCATTTTTTTGCCTCCTGTTTATGCAATAATAATGTAATAAAATAATATGATCCCTTTGTTGGGGCCCTTACTGCATTGTATAATAACACTGTCTTCAGTTACAGTAATCCTAGTGTGCTAATGTTTGAGGTTAATTGTGTATTTCACATTATTGACAAACAGGAATTAATAAGTTGGGTGCATAGAACAGTATCTAATAAACACCTTTGGTCAATTAATAAACCAAATATTATTAATCAGTTACACCCCCTAATATTTTTCAGTGTAGTTTTCCCAGATTAATGACTGAAACTTTGAATTTTTCCATCAATTATGGTGTACCAGTTCATTACAGGCCCTTCCAGTTAATATAATACCTAACCCTAACCCCAAAAAGCCATTATAAATTGCTGCCCCCTATTTAGGAAATTCATAGCAGTGTAATATCATACCGCCACATCATGACGCTTCATTAGCAGTGTGAACCTAGCACTGTAAACAGAAGATCATAGCAAATATGATAAAGGCATTATGATTTAAAAAGCGACATGAAGCAGCACGATCCATGCTTTAACATAAACACTTCAAAACTACACGAAAAACAAGGGGAAAATTAAAAATGAAAAAAAGCAGGATTACAAACTGGCAATTTATTAATTGAATCGGAATCCTTTTAATGCCTGAATTACATTGAGGTGAATAGTTTCATAAGTATCTTGTCAACTTGGACTTCATTGCAGGTGACAATATGCCATGTAGAGTTATGAAAGTGGTAGCACTTGGTGTGACATTTGACATATCACCGTACTGTTACCCTAGGTAGGAGCTTATGAGAGTTGTCATTGAGGTTACAATTTAAATAATCTGTCAAAACGTGTTGTGTGACGATTTTAATATTGCTGACTTTTTTCGTGTGCAGGCACAGAGTGAGCAATGCTGTTCTAAGGAGATGTCAGCATTATAATAAGTGCATGTTTCAGGTGTTCATTCCAATATAAAATAACTATTGCCAGATTTTATAATAAAGAAGACATTTGCTATGAAAATTGCACTACCCAGTATCGGCTTTAGTTAAATAATCCATCCACATTCATTAACTTTTTATTCAGTGCAGAGATTAAGGCAAGATGGTCCCGAGAAGCACAGGGAACAAGGCAGGATGCCAGTGTATTGCAGGGCACGCATGTACACACAGTGGGGAAAACAGAGATGCAGCTTCGCCCACTGCAGGTTTTTCACTGCAGGTGAAAACTGAAGCACCTGGAGGAACATATTTTGGACAAAGGGGAGAACATGCAAGATCCATACACACAGACCCAGGAAACTCACCCACAACCATTGAGGTGTTACAGTGGTAATCACGAAGCCACAATGCCATGTTTGATTTATTAAAAATGTAAAACGCTAATAAAAAAGAACAATTATGAAATGTTTATAAAATGACAATAAATTAGACAGTTATCATCTTGGCAGAGTTGGGAAAAATACTGCTAGACACAGAGAACAGAAAAGAAACAGACAAGCTAAATAAAGCGTCATTAAAGTCTATGATATTAATTAGAAATATGCACAAATGGAAATCAGTCATTTTAAACTAGTTACATATGATAATTTTGGTATTTTTCATTATTTTGCAGTAAATTGAGTATGAGTTACAATTAATTTTGACAATAAAAATCCATGTATCCTCACATCCCTGCAACCCTGACCAGGATGAGCTGCTAGAAGATGGATGCATGAATAAACTCTGACTTCCGTGCAGTCAGCTGCTGCTTATCCAAAAGGGATTTCAGTGATCCAGTATCCACCCAAGGAGACTGGATTTGGAGGCGGATAGAACTAGGGTGCAATGCCAGTTCATCGCAGGTCACTCATTCACAGAAATATTTAAGGGAAATTTCCACTATTAAAATGTTAAACTAATTGTTTAGAAACCCAGATACTGGCTGAACATATGCATTAATAACACGAGTTGATGACATTTTCAAATGCTACTTACTACAGTGCTCTTTAAAATACTAATAATAACAAAAATAATGAAAATAATAATAATAATAGTGCTAAACTAGTTCACCTTAAAAGAATCTTTGGATTTCCCGAAGACGCCTGAATAGTTGGACAAAATCAATGTAAACACAACACACACAAAGCTGAGGGTGAATTGAAGATTCAGTCCTGGAGTTGTGAGAATACGAAGCCTCCTACTACAGTATATCACCGTCTTTCCCACGGACTCACACAACCATACACACGAATCAACGTATCAGCTGCATGTCAGTGGGTAAAATGGGATAAATTCATATTTTTACATAATTTCCGAAGCGCTTACTCTTAGGCCTACTGTGATTTTTTTAAAACATGCCAGGAGTGGACAGATATGTTGACAGACCGCTGCCCATTGTTTCAAAGCATCACTAATTGTCCGAAATATTAAGAAATCGGTTCATAACATAAAATTCACGAAAAAATATGCACATCGTCTATTAAGTATTTATAAGCATTTATCTTATTTCTAAGTACACAAAACGTATCCTAGTTTACTATACTGTTAATATTTCATTCCTCTTGCGCCACCATTTATAATTCTTCTCGGGCGTCTTGCAATTTTTCACACTAGATAACGGGTTCCATACTATCGGTCAAACGGACAAAGAATTTATGTGTGCTGGTTTATGCTGCTGTAATATCTTATCGGTACCAGCTAGCTATACGTAGTTTGGGCTTCTTTTACGCCATGAGAACCATTTCCATGGCAACGGGGCGTTCCGCCTCACCGTCGACTTTCTGTTCGCACGGATTTCGAATCCAACCTGCGGGGACGGGGCATGCGCACATCCCCCGATCCCTAAATGGGACAATTCTTTATGTGACGTCATGTCTCAGCCGTCTCCACAGAAACTTTTGTCCCCGCAGCCAATCAGAGGGCTTGGAGCCGATCAGAGGGCTGAGAATGGGATAGGGGGCTCTGCGGAGCTCCGACATCCCGTGTTATCACTCCCGGCTGCAACCTTTCTAGACATCCAGTATAATGCACTGGTGGAGATCGCGCGCATAAGGATCCGGTTTTGCGGCTGCAACTGTTCTGTTAGGGGACTTTTCACGGGGTGATGGCTTATACAGAGTTTACCGGGCTGTCCCTAATGACTAGTCGTTTGAGGAGTCTCCAGAATCCGGCACTTCGGTGATAGTGCCACTAACAAATCCAGATTATTAAACAAGACAAACTAAACTGAAACGCAACACTGCTGGATCGGTAAAGAAGAGCCTGCCGAGCACTTGAGTTTGCACTTCTTCCATGGAAAGGGCATATTCAGAAAGCAGAGGATAGGAACAGTGGCTAGTCGCCAGGTATCATTTGGCACAGAGGAGGTGCTTCTGTTCGGATCACATCTATGGACAGCGGGGATACGGCAGATTTGCAGAAAAGCCGAAAGATGAAGCGATGTACTTAGATTTTTGTAACAATGATAATTAGAGCATGAGCTGAAAAAAGAACAGATCTGACCCGATCCGAGAAAAAATATCTTGTAGGCTATATTTAATGCCACTCCATCGATACATTTTGGTTACTTAAATGCAGGAAATATTAGGACGATAAAAGAAAACAGTAATTGTCGAAATGATACAGACACGTCCAATCAATAACAATAGTTTGTATCAATTCACAGCTAACCATACCATATCATCTTTGAATCAGGAAATATATTTACATCTTTGTCTTAGGATATTTACCGATTTTGTTTACATTGCCGAATTCAGTCAGTAAATAATTAAGTCCGGCCGAATAGTAATATTTACTTACGCGATTTTCTGCAGCTTTGTGTGGTGCCGGTTTTAAGAAGAATTGTTAAGATAAAAGATTTATCTAACCCATATTTCATCCTGCGAGAGACACGGTCCAGGACAAAACAGTACTCAGGAGACACAACACGAAGAGCTCTTGCCTTTCCGATGTTGAATTATATCGATTCCCGTTAGCCGGTCGGTTCTGTGTGAAATAAAATAAAGAAAGACGCGGATTTGCCCAGCTGAGTAAAGTCGCGGTCCTGGTGGAAAAACGAAACCTTTCACGTAAAGAAAGGAGACTAAAGCGCTTCGGGATGCGATTAACTCAAGGGTGCGATTCACATTTATAGAGCATCACCTGAGGATCTGATGTAGGATCACGACACCAGCTACAAAGGTTTCCTTTAAAAAAATAAAAATAAAAAAAAGAAGAAGAAGAAGAGAAAAAACTTGCACTTTGACCGAAATTTATATTGGTTACGTTTTTCGAGAGGATTTTTTTGTATAGTCAATATTTGCCGAACAGGTGTCCACATAAAAAGGTGAAGAAGCAGAAGACAAGTTGCATTTCTGTGGCCCGTTAAAAAGCCATGGAGGGCGATCGGGACATGTACCGCCAGTTTCAGGACTGGTGTCTCAGGACATACGGGGATTCCGGCAAGACAAAGACAGTGACCCGTAAAAAATACGACCGGATTGTGCAGCTCCTCAATGGATCCGAATCCAGCTCAACAGACAATGCAAAGTTTAAATTCTGGGTCAAGTCCAAAGGTTTTCAGCTTGGTATCAGTGGAGAAGAAAAACAAGTGCTCTACGTCCCAGTAAAAACAGCGGTTAGTACATCATCGGTGTTTTGTCAGTGATGTATGTCCAAATAAATCAAAAGATTAAACGTTTTAGTCTATGCATCCAGTAACCATATTGTCTCTTTACAGTTTCTGTTGAGCTAATTGTTGCGATCGCAGGTTGCCAACCTTCCAAAGCGGTACCCATTTTATTACCTACCTCCTTTATAACAGCTAGCGTACCATGTGGCACTCGATACCATTGTGGGATGTGAACTAAAGGCAGACGCCACAACCCTTGTAACATAACCGAGGCAAACAGCAACGATGACTTATTTGGTTTCATGGTTTCTTGCGTGGTGTTAGTGTCTTGAAAGGACATAACAGAACACTAGTTATTTTGTTGAATTTTAACGCGAACGGACATATTTTCTCGGCTAAATGCACATCATTCTGACCGTTGTTATTAAAGCAATGAATTTTCAGATATTTGAATCTGTACTGCAGACAAAAGGCATTTTATTGTAGTACTCAGTCTTTCACGCTCTGCAGTGTATTGTCACTAGCTGCTTTTCTTCACGTTTCTCCGTCCATTCAGGAGGAACCACCAGAAACTGTTTGGTGTCGGACCTTTGAGTTCCCCGGTGATACGCAACAACAAACCCACCATTTACACAGCAGCTGCCTTATGTCTTCTGTGAACCTTGCAGATGGAGTAAAGCTATGATGTGGAATTACAATATTGTTTAGTGCTGATAATAATAATACTTTAAAAATTCCCAGTTAATTCTAGGTTCCTTTATCATTCAGTTTGAGAAATGATCCCAAAAAGTGCCAATTAGTACGGTTTGTGTGTCTGTTAGGTAGAGACATAGATTATATTTTAAAATATTGTATGAATTCATTATAATATGTAGACTGAAAAACCTAATGCAGTAGGACAAGCAGGTATAGAAAATGGATGGATGATGTATGGATGGATAAATGGGAAAAAACATTATTGGAAACTATCAATGATGATTAAGTGAATTGTGTATATAATACAGAAAAGAGGACCCTTTATACTGGCCGGCAAATTCCAGCTTGGTGTTGAAGAAAACATCACCCCAGGGCTGGCTATGTAGCCAATTCATTGGATTAAAGCACACTGCATCCAGGATGCTGCGTCCTGTGCTGATGGTTTCTGTAGCAGCGGGGCCGGGTAGCATCAGAGAGAGTTCTGAGGCACTGGGACGTGACGGTTTGGCCCATCGTAGACGCAGACGTTTCACTGATGAACTAGGTCAGCCTGAGTGATTCTGAGTGATTGAGCTAAAGTCAACAAACGGCTCCCTCCACGGCTTCAGCTCTCTGAACAACAATAATCATTTTCATAAAAACATTCTTCGAGACATCTCAGTCCATGCGATTTCATTTTTCAGTTTTGGTAAAAATGTAACGCTAATAAATTAGCAATTTAATACAGCTTTTTTTTTTATACAATCATGGTGTCACCTATTCTTTTGCTGTCTCTCTGTGATCACACTGTCTTTGACTAAATAAAATAACATTTCGGCTATAAACAGAAAATATACTCTTTGGTAGGATGTGCATTTATGGCCTCATATAGCCTAATCAGCAATTTTTTAAATAAATTATTATATTTTCTGAAGGCATTTTCACATTAACATTTTAAACGTATAATATGAAATTAATTTCTATGTTTTTATTGCTATTTAAATTTGTCTATATAATATTGTTGCTACTTATATTTTAAATGCTTCAGACAAACATTATGAAGGATGTTTCATTAAGACACACTTTAGTGAAGTGAATAGAGATTAATCGACTTCCATCTATGTTTAAAGTGACGATTGAACTGTTGCTGGCGTTCCATTACGAATTCAGAAGGCAGCCTAGTTGTTACCGTTACTTGACAGTTCTGGACTACTTTGCGTTTGGATTGCAGGGTGTCAGTAATACATGTGTGTTGCACTAGATGTACTCTATGCACTTTAAAACAAACAAATAAGCTGAGGATTCTACCACTTCAAAGCTTTAAGAATGACTTGGGCTCTCAGATTGTGCAGACAATGAGTTCTTTGGGGGAAACGTGTGATTAGCCTGTGGTTCCCAGGAGGGCTTTTATCCTGGCCTACATGGCTCGCTGAAATAGCAGACAAATAAACCCAGAGGACCGATGGTGAGTGTCTATAATGCGCCAGAGAACACAAAGGTTCCAGCATAGCTGTGGGAGAGCGAACCAATAGTTTTGTGACCCCCGATGTACCGAACCAGGGCTTAAATGCCACCTGGATGCACAAATATACCAAATGGAGGGTGTTCTTGGTTACTGAACGGCCTCAATGGCTGCCTGTCATAGTCTTATTGCTTGTTCAAGAGGCAACTCTGAAATCCCCATGTGGTGGGTCAAGATAACACAGGCTACTGTGGCTATGTTACAAGTGATGCTTGTAACAGAGATTCATAAGGAAGTGGTCACCAACTGATGGACAAGACACAGTCACTAGTGTCAAATTCTGCTATTCCAGAGCAGGTCAATGTGAGTAGCGGTGTAGTGTGTGGACCTGGTGTTTAGGACACTGCATCCGGCTTCGGAAGGTGGCCGATTCACATCGCGTAGGAGTAAGAATGATGTCAGTATCAGGCCTTTGAGCAAGGCCCTTAACCCCACTTGCTCCAGAGACATTGTCTGACCCTGCTCTTTGATCCTCTTGTATGTAAGATAAAAGCGTCCGATATATATATAAATAAATGGTGGTAGATCCCTTTATTGGGGTTTGTAGCTACCTTACATTTCACAGATAGTGCAACATCAAAAATTATAGCAACCTAAGCCAGTTAAATCCCAGTAGTTGTGAGAGCAACATTAATAATACTGTTAAATGTACCTCGATGATTCATCAGGCAAACCACAAATATCTTGTAAGAATGTTGAATCAGAATGAACTTTTTGTCAAGCACGTAACTATGAAAATTGCATGGAAATTGTCCTGGTGTATTTGGTCCTGCTCAGCCTAAAAACACAAAGTGCTCTACAATAAAGGCAACAGTACTCAAACATAAGTTGCTGCATGCAACAAACAATTCTATCAAGTGGAGGGGTGCAATTGTCTTAGAAATGATTGTTGACCAGGAAGGCTGCTCTGGGAGAGAGCTGCTTAACGCAGCAGCATTTTACAGAACTCTTTTGCATAGTGTTCCAGGTTATCGCTGGCACAGATGCAAGGCAGTCCGTCTATCTAGTTACATTTTCTCACACCATTTATGATGAGGCCTATAAGGGTGCTATAATTTCCAATGTTTAGCATGATTAGCAATCATTAGTGTATAAAGAGTAAATAAGATGAGAAAGAACACAGTCTGATTTCTGGGTCACTGATACTCCGTGTAAGTCAGGATGTTACAGATCAATGACAGATGGATGAAGGTACATTCGGAGAGTGAGATTTTGGGCACATGCTGGCCATTCCACTAAAAATCCCTCAACAATTATGTTTCATAGATAATGTACATCTGACCTCCATTTAGGAAGCATACCAACATCTAGTACAAACATGATTTTTTTTCCTAAAAAGACCTATCCAGATTACCTGGATCAACAGAACAACTGACTGTAATTTGGTTAAACTGTAATTAATAACCATGTTGGTTTATGCAAAACACCTACATTTAACTTTAGCTTTGTGCTTTATCAGTTTCCAAAATGATGCACTTCCTAAACACCTCAGGAACACCTCTCAATAGTGTCGGCTGCTAATCCTGAGCATTGCAGTAGAGCCGCGAGACTGAGTGGCCATTCAATGCACTTCCTTTTTTGGTGGGTCAACAGACACAGACACCCAGCAGATTAAGAATGGTCTGTGCCTGAACGAAGCGCTAGAGCATGATAGAAGAAGCGGCAGGGCATGTACTGCATGCGTAACGGACAGAAAGGCAGTAGAGCTGTCAAGCTCATTATGGTACAAGATACCGTAGGTGAAATCACTGGGGTCACCATTTTTATCGCAATTTATGTGGCTGCACACAATGTGACCAGTGCACACCACATTCAAAAATAGAGGCCTTTCATATTTGTCACCTATGGCTCTTCAATTAAACAAAAAAAAAATTAAACATGCAGAAGTAAACTCAGGTAATTAGTTACTGTAGCCTCATCTAACATTTATTACTTTAAATGCATCTATTTGTGCTTCTTTCAACTTTCAAAGACTATTTCTCTGATGGAATGGGTGATTTAAGATTAGCCAGTTTGATGTTTTTAACACTAATAAACATTTACCAAATGGATTTCGATTAATTTTTTTTTATATGGTTGCTTAAATTCCTTTTTCATTTTTGGGGATACCTAAACAAATATGACTTGCTTATTTTTAACATAGTTATTAGCATTAAAATAATATAATAATATTAAAGTTATAAAAAGGCTGAAAACAGATAATGGGAAGATTATAAAATTGAAGCAATATGTTACTCTAACATGGGGAGGTAGAAACACAACTAGCATAAATCTTACCGGCTATGAGACGGAAAAGCCTGTGGTATGCAAAATGAACAACTTAGCTGTTCCAAGCTATAAATGCAACAGGAAGCAGCAACCTCTAATGCACCAGGGATTCCAGAACAACTACACGCCATAGTGGTAAACTAATGAATAGAAATACAAAGCATTAAACAATACAGCTAAATGTTCACACAGAAATACACATTCATTATTTCAATATTGTAGCGCTACATGACAGCAAGCTTTTATTCAGAAGATAATGAGGTTTTTGGTTTACAGATAATTCTGTCTGCAAAAACATAGTATGTACAAAGAGATTTGGCTGGAACTTAAAAAATACAATCTATGCAAAAAGCTTGCTACAGTGTAAAACCACTTATAAAATTCAAGATGGACTGGAACGCTGTATCAGTTTTCTATAGGGCTGGCATGCATAATTCCTGGGCCTAGTACAAAATTATTTCAACAGGGCCCCCTGCAGGAGAATCACTGTCTCTCCTGCTACCCCAACCCCGCCTGATCATACTACCCTTATTCCATGCAGTGGTCCTGCCTTCAGTATAGAGAACTGGGATGTGAGTTTTGGTACAGGTTGTTCCGAAGACCCCATATGTGCTGAACCTGCTGTGGTAGCCTTTAATGGTTTGATGTAATGAGCCTCTGATGTCAGACCTATATGAGGGTGTGACCTCATTAACAGCCTATTGGTCATATGGTCAATACGGGAGTTTTTTTTTCTTTTTTGAGTTTTTACTGCGTGTAAAGTATGATTCGGGCCACTTATAATATTGCCCCAATCAGGTCGATGGTTTATAGGGGTGGCCAATCGTACCCACAAAGGGCCAGCGTTTTTGCAGGTTTTTGGGATAACCTTTAAGTCAGCTGTTCAAACCCAGGTGTGAGGGCTCTTCAGCCAATCAGTCCTCTAATTAGTGATCTAATTAGGGAATTGCAGTGAAGGTCCACAGACACAATGTCCCTTTCTGAATAAGATTGGCCACCCGTGGTTTATGTTAGTATGGCTATATACATATTAAATAATGAAGTTCTTAGTGCACTGGTAAAATTATTTTCTAGCTTCAAAAACTAGCATCTTAGAAACTCTCCATGCTTATAAAAGAAAATTATTCACATTTATCAGGTGTCTTTCAAGTTGCCAGTAGTAGAAGAACATCTGTGAAACAGCAGGGCTGCACAGCTATGCACAAATTTGGACTAACTCAGTAAGTCAGCTGTCAGAGGGTCGAACCTGTAAACTTTGTGACGATACAGGAGCACACATTTGCCTTTCCTACTGTTACACACATTCATAGTTTTAGATAAATGTTCACTGCGTTTTCACCAGAAAACTGTATGGTCCATCACATGGTATGCCACTGACATGAGTCAGTGACATGATAAAAGCTCCATACAAAGACTGATATTACAACTAAAGCAGAACACCAAGTTAAGTCTGCCTTTTTAAGCAATGATATATTAAAAAGGTTATTTGTTCATTTTCGTCCACGTAGGCATACATAGTTATAGGCAAAAATGTTATACCTTTAGATAAAAGGATATATCAGCGGTGAGCAGTTCTCCACAGACATATTCATGACAGCAGATTTCCAAATACCTCACGAATTAATAATAATAATCTCTTGTTTAAGAAATAATGTCAGGATGCGCTCAGCACTATTGTTACTGAAGTGTAGTTTAAATGTAATTATGGAGTCTTTTTGAAGAATGGTTGTGATTCTGAAGCAAACTTTACAAGAATAGGAAAATTCATAAACTTTCTGGCCTCGGAGCTGTCGCATGATGCTAAGAGGCCAGATTCAATTCAAGATGGTGCAGTTTGCTTTTTGGTGCTTGAATCAGGCAGTTGTAGAAGCTTGATGGTGTCACAGAGGTTCAGCTGAGACGGTAATCTAGAGAGTCTGGCTGTGAGATGACTGCGACCTGAACTAAAAACTCATCTCAGGGCATTATGACGCGTGGACATCAGATAATATACGGAAATAAGCCTTACAGGTGTGCAGAGGGAAGGCTACGTTTTCATCAATGCTAAATTTGGCAGTTATTGATGACACTGCGTTTGAGTTGTTCTGGGAAATACATAAGCAGGAAGGTGGGATATCCGTCTCTTTGACAAGTTCTACTGAAGATGATCGTCAGCCGTGCAGGTCAGGATGTCAGCACAATACGTTTCAACTTGGGAAGAAAGTTGAGTATTGAGAGGCGATTCAGGGCAACATGCTAGCTGTGGCAAGAGATGACGAAGAGCAGAGATGCTGCATACCGCGACAGCCATCAAATAGAAAATATCATTAAATGGATTACATTTGCAGATAGCAAAAAGTATATGGTGTACAAATGGGACAGTGTAGCAAGAGATCTCCAAAAACATGCCTAAAATTTTGAAATTTTGAATCTTTATGCCTTCCATAAAGAATTAGGCATGTATACAGATAATTCGGAGGTGGATATTAAGCAACAGTTCAGGACCAGAATGTAAATATTTAGACCAAGATTTTGTTTCTAAATCTTTAATTTCTGGACCAGAACTTTCCACCTCTGCGATGATTCCATAATGAGGCAGTAGAAAACATAAAACAGGATGTTTAGATATGTATAAGTAGGAAGAATTTCCAAGAATGTCATACTAGAGCTTCACAATGGACTAGTAAGCACTAGTATACCGGGTATAACTCAACTACTCCAGAAATGATATTGCTGTATTAGAATAACAGGAGTGATACTTAGCCCGTAGGGGTTGCCATTTTAAGAGATGCAATAAGGACAAATAAAAGAAAATATTTCTTTGCTGCCAAGGTACTGTGGTTGCAGTGAGCTTCCTGGTAGTGTACTTCAGGCAAGTATTATGTTTGTCTAATTAGTGCTAGTGTATAATTTTCCCAACGCTTATCTACATAAGAAAAAGAGGTTGATTGGCCTTCTCATTAGTCCACACTTCTTATGTTTCTCATGTATGTTTCATTTTCTTTGTGAATAAAGTAGAAATAAGCTATCGCTATCTTGCAAAGTAAGCTGTACCAGTGACAGTCAACATCATTTTACCACTGATTTCCTCACGCTTTGATTTGCCTTCTATGGGGCATATAAAAGCACATATACAGTTTTCATGCTTCTTTTGGACTGCCAGAAAAGGAGAAGAAATGCAGTTATACAGTAATTGTAGAATTGTGCCATGCAGACCCATCGCTAAAAATTGACATCACATATGTTTGTGGTTGAATAATCAATCATCTGATCTTTTACGTTACACTTACACAATTGAGTTGTCAACACAATCTGGAAGATGTACAATCTATTTCATTTTTTAAGCTCCAGTGAGAACATAGCTATCTCAAAAATGTTACAATACCTAATCCAGTTTGTAAGCTTGAACTTTGGTTTTGTTGAAGATTTCTTTTTGTGTTGGGCTGTATGTATTGGGAAGCATCCTTGAATGTGAGGAAGGTGCTATATAGTGTAAGTAAAATTATTATTGTTATCATTATTACAGTTTATTTCCCCCAAAATGCTAGGTTTGAAAAAAAAAACAAGCATTTTTAACATTAGCATGGTGACATGTTAGAAAGACACCTCCTAAAAAATCCTCTTAGAATGAAGATGAGCCATGTTACTGAATGAAACCGCTTAAAATAAACCGTGCTGTTGGAAAGGCAACTCTGTTCCATAAATCAAATTAACAGGCAACATTTTTCAGTAGTCTTACACAGTCCCACATATGAGGTCAACATGTTTCAATACAAAGAGACTTTTTTACAGTCTTTTAAGCCACATGCATTATTCGATATCACTTTCAAATCACGTACATCACACATGCGAGAGCACGCATGTGTACAATTTCACAGCAATTCAGTCTCTCAGACTAAGTAAAGAAGATGATTTGTTGGGATCTTTTTTGGCATAGATGAACATCTGACATTCACACAGAGCAATAGAGATAGTTTCATGAGGTATGCAGTTTGACGAATCGCATGTGAGTGAGCTACACATTACATAGGAGGATTGGAACGTTGTCTAAATTTTTGTGTGCTCCAAAGTGTGCCCTTATGAAGTTGAATTTTTGTGGACCCATGTTCACCTTTTCTTTACCAGACTATGCTTTGGGATTCAGGGTAGGAAGAGGAAACATTTGCTTTTCAGATATATTCCATCATACACTTGCCTGCCTAATTTTGAGTGGAGTGTGACATCAGACACATATCACTATAGGTTTTGTAAAACACATCCCCTAAAACTGTGTCTGCATCAATAATGAGTAAAAGAAGCTGATATACGTTTTCCTCTGGGAATTAGAAAACATTTTAGCATTCTTTTAGTATTATTCTTGATATCCTTTGTCGCAGACAACATTGCACAGAGACAACGTTGCACAGAGTCTATTCAAACTATTCAGAATATGAGTTATGCACATTGTGCTGGTTTTTGTAGTGATATAACAGCATGGACTCATGCCACATTATTGCAGTAATATAGGCTGCATGGGTGTGAAGCAGAAATTAACTGGGCTGAAAATGTTAGGCTATAGGCAATGCGCTGCTGTCATTTCGCCGTCAGGCTAATTCACTGGAGCACCACGCGCACTCCCAGTATGTCAGCGTAGCTGCACCTCGGCCCAACTCTGAAACACTCCTTAAACTTCACAGCTCCGAACGACGTGGGTCGTCAGCTGCTTCATTCACTTGACAGAAACACCTACTCGACAGAATTCACCTCCGCGCACAGAAACAGAGATCGCTTCACACTTGAGAGAATGTCTGGTAATCTCTTTGATTGGGATATTTGATGTTTTTCTCAGCGTATTTGCTATAAGAAATTTAGCTGAATTTTATATTTCATCTGCAGATGCTGGTGGGTCATAGGGTGACAAGGTGGGACATCTCGTGCCCTCACTGTGTACAAAGTGATGCATTTCATGTACATGGTAGCGGGTAAAATCCAACTACTCCAATACGTGTAAGTTGTGAGCATGTCCTTGGTAAATACTGAAACTCCTAGTCTACAGGGGTTGGGATCCCTTTTTCATTTTCTTTGTATATGCTTTGAAATCCACAAAGGACATCAATAGCCTAGAGGTAGTGTCTGGAGCTGAGTGCTGCGGTGGTGTTTGCTGGGCCCACAGGAGTCTCCTTGCCTTGGGGGAATATTCTGTAATACAGGCCACACCACCTACCAGGTCCCATCAGATTAGCCTCGCTGTAGAGTCCAGATGTAGTGTCCTGAACCTCTAAGTGGTGACGCTGGAAACCAGCTGCCTGTGAAGTGCTCTCCAGCCAGAGACGGCCGGGCCGATTCGCCACACCGCATGTTTATCGATATGGATGTTTAATCGTTACGTAATCTTAATACCAGCACCTCGATCACAATCTCTCTGTTAATCAACATACGTTTACGAACTCTGCTTTTTCAGCAAACACCTGTAAAGATAGATAACAGAAGGTAGTTGCATCAGACCAAAGTGGGGGGGGGGGGGCTTGTTGCCCCCCCCCCCCCCCCCCCCCCCCCCCCCCCCCTCCGAAAGGGGGGGGGGGGGGGGGGGGGGGGGGGCCGGGGGGGGGGGGTGTTGTGGGGGGGGCCGGGGCCCGGGGGGGGGCCCCGCCCCAGACCTGGATCCCGGATCCTGCTCGCTGACCACCGCTCCCCATGTCCACGCTTAATTCCTGGAACCGCCGGGCACCCGCCGTCCCCCACCCCACCCCCCCATCCCACCTCCCCCCCCACCCCCATCGACACAGATCTCGGTGCCAGATCGTGCCTGCCCTCAGCTTCTCTCCTCCTCTCTAGGACCAGCCAAGCTCTGGAGCACCAGGCTGGGAATTTGCTCTGGGTTGCCATGGAGACAGTTTATTATACCTGCCTGCTGTCTGTGTTCCAAACCAGTAGCTTCACTAGGGATGGAGGCACCAGAGAGGATTACAGCTCGTGTGGCATAAGCAGCACCACGCAGTAGATTGGAAATAAAGGGTGTAATTACGCTGCACTTATTGCAGGCTCCTTTCACAGAGCCAGATAGCCAGAGCAGATTTGGGGCACATGAAGCAGGAAGACTGAGATAAACTGTTTCAGCTCGTCTGGAGGAACCTTTTGTTTTTCCTTATGAATATTAATATTATGAGAGCCACTGATAATCTTGCAGTCTGTCCAGCAACGGTTGAGAATACGAAAGATAGGAAATGAGATTTATAGGCTGTGCCTGTCTTGATCAGGATTTAATTAGGTAATCAGGAAAAATGCTCTCCCTCAGGGCCGCTGAGCTAATTACCAATGAACAGGTGGGGGATGCGTGTCAGACGAGCCATGCTTTCATACAGAATGCTCTGTTTCTAATACTACCTCATAGTCTTTTATATACCATCCATCCATCCATCCATCCATCTCCCAACTGCTAATTCACTACAGGATCGTGGCATGTTTTCACAACTCGTGAAAGTCAAATTTTCCAGCAAATATAACAACAGAGCAGTGTCCCGTAGGGTTAAATGGCTAAAATATTATTTAAATTTTTAAATGTTTGTATTTTCCCTAACCCTGAGCAGCATAAGTTGTTAGAAGCAGGATGGACAAATGAATGGCTGTGGTGTATAAATTCAGTTTTTGCAGTTTAATGCGTGTTAGTAGGAGTCTAGATGTACAAGGTTATCCGATTTTTATTACTAACTGAACAAATAATAGTAATATTCTGAATATGTTTGAGCACAGTTTTGAATTACATTTTTATTGGAAGGTCTTTGCAATGCTTTCATAAAATGCTTTCATTCCTGCTTTGGTCTTTACATCATAATCCACTATGTTGTTGCATGGTGTTATGAATTCAGACATAGCACACAAGTATTACAATTCACTCATTAAAGCAGATATACTGTATTCGCTCACATGAGAATAACTTCCGAAATGTAAAGTACTTTAATCAAGCACAATTAAACATTGATCAATCAAGCATACTGAACGTTAATGCCGTTAATTAGTCAGCATGCCGTTTTTTTGCTGCTAATGTGTCTTTTGGGCTCATATTTCATTGGCTGGAGAGGAAAATTAAGGCAGTTGGCCGGTAAGACAGTGTTGTATAATGCCTACCTCCTATCAGTCATGGTGGGAGTGGAAAGGAGCAGCCAATCAGGAGCAGAGTGCCGGGTAATAGCAGTTACCTGGGTTCCAAACCACAGAACATTGCAGGAAATTCTGCCATGAAACTTCAATAGTTCTATTTGCTGTAATACTTCCCTGTATTAGAAATTTTAATTTTTTAAATCACTTATAATAGATGAAATATTTTATAGACTAAATAGCAGGTATACCACCTAGGGGTGTCCTTATTGTCATTTTGGATTTATGTCATACCAATTAGGTGATTTTTCCATTTGAAAGAGGTTTTATACGCCTTTGCATGGTGAATTAGGTCATTCTTAGTTCAATATATCGCCTTTCCAGCCATTGTTAATGCCATGGCCAGGTAAACCAGTGGTGTAGTTTTTCATGTACTTCCAATCCAACAACTTAAGAAATTATTTCTTTAATTCCATGAACAAAACATACTTGGGAATAACATCCATAAGGTATGCAAACGAAAAAATACTTAAGAAATGTAGTAGTCAAAAAACTGTCCCACATCTTTACCCGACCGACATTTCTCCATATTCTTTAACACACTCCACCTTTATAGTGATGTGTGCATTACATTTCTTCACAACCGTGGACAATAAAATATAAGAATAGAACTTATACAAAACACATATAGAATTAATATTAAATATAACAGAATTTATACGAAACATATATAGAATTTGAAAATATAAACATTAAAAATTAAATATTAAAATACATATCAATCCATAATAATAAAAATCCATATTAGGGCTACAGGGATTATTCAAGACCTCAAGTGGCCTAAATTAAGTTTCTGCAATGAGTTCTTAAGGAGATTATTCACATGACTGCTACAGTAGTGTTACTTTAATAACTATTGGCTAGAATCTGAGTAAAATAACATTTTCTGTAGAGACTATGTTATTAAATTATAAAGTTTTTTTTCCGTAAAACATGGTCACTGCCCCTGGGATTTTGTACGAACTGCTGAAGGTACACTGTCGCACGCACAGGATGTCCTGTGTTGCAGTGCATGGAGTCGCTGCAGTGTAACAAAGTGACCTGCAATATCTATTGATTGATATTCCTTTCACATTCCTCCAACTGCCGGATGGGGCTACTACGTGAATTTACTTCGAACATCTAGGTTTAACTGCTAGATGTGATATGAAGAGCAGTTAATAAAGATAGAAGGCTTTATGAAAAATGTATGCTATATGCATATTTATTTCAAACAGTAAAACAGTGTGCAGGATACATATATAAGTGTGTGTGTGTGTGTATATATATATATATATATATGTGTATGTATTTTTGTATGTATGTAATGTAATAAGAATGATGTTACTTTGTAATTACCTGCAATTTTGATGAATCAGCACCATAAACAGTAATGGCACAAGGAAGGGCTTGGCACTTTGGAGTCTCCATGGCGACTGATCGCCGGTCCCATGGCTACGGGACTCCAATTAAGGAGACCCAGCTGGTCCCGGTTGAGCTAATTGGCTGGTTAGGGCTTTTATAGGGTCAGCTGTGTCGATGGGACAAAGCAGTGTTCTGGGCCTTGGAAACCCTGGTGAGGGGTATGGCTGCCTATGCTGGGGGGGAGGTACCAATCTTGGTATTCCCCTTGTTTGGTTTATAAATATTTTTTTATTTGATGCCCTTAAATAGTGGCCTTGAGCCCATTTTATGTTTTGGTTTTTCCTGCAAAAAATCTCATTAAATCGTTCTCTTCTAAGTGTCTGACCCACGGAAAACCAAAGGCTTTCCTCTTATTACAGAAGTTAAACCAGTCAGTGGGTCATTCGCTCACAATAACACAGCAGGTTGCCATTAAATAAAAATATATACAATCAAATAGCATTTTTAATCGATATATACAGTTTTTACACAATGCTGGGAAAAAGTTCATAATTTGCTGAGCACATCTTAAATATGATTATAAAAATATAATAACCACTAATAGTTAGTAGAGCTCCTGCAGTTAGCTGTCACAGATATAGAATTCCTAGCAGTGAATAGCGTTTAACCAATATCTGTGCCAACTGTGTCATTAAGGTTCACAAGGGACACTTAGAGGTGGCCTTTAAGGGGAGGACTGTATTTTAAGTTTATTAATATTCAGTGAAAAGTATTCTGTTTACCGGGAAAATGTGACTGGAGAGAAACTGTAATGAAATTTTGCATTTTTAAAGCATATTAAAGGTAACTTGGACAAGGCCTTATGAGTTGGAAAAAACAAGCTTTTTTATTTTCAGAAAGCCTTTAGGGAGGTGATTAGACTATACTTCTGTATCTTTGGTATATATTGTCTATATTATACTGTATATTTCGTGCCATTGGTAAAACATTGTTATTCAATTTGAGTTTGATCTACAATGCAACAAAGATTTTTTGTTTTTCAAAAAGTTTTAAAAATTATATCAAAAATAGTATGGTTTCTGAGTAACTGTCTTCATTTTCAATTAACGCGAATGTAATTTCAAAGTATCTTTAAAATTGATGCAAGCCAAATAAATCTACCAGTATTTACATAAAGGTGCACATCATCTACATAACACTGAATGAGACCTTCACCACCCCCATAAAGTTAAGCCTCAAAGTCCTTTGTTCAGTAGGCAAACTATAACTGTTAGACACTAAATATCATCAGCATGACAGATGACAAAGCAAGCAGGGGGAAAAAAAACAATATTAAAAAACAATGACAGAATTTTTCTTAAATTAAAGGGTAACGAAAATTAAAGACAAACAGAAGATTAAGAAAAACAACGATGTGCCAAACAATGCAATTTTAAACTCACAGGGGGTGACTCTGAGTTATCACTGCTGCCATGTGTCATCTTACAGGTTTCCTAAGTAATGATAAAGATGAACTGACTTCCTAATGCATGGATAATAATTATACCCGGAAGACAATCAATACAGCAGATACACAGTGTTAATGGCTAATTAAGTGTGTTATTAGACTGTTAATTCACACTCTAGTAAGGTTCTGTGGCCTCATATTTATGCTCCTTTTCCTGGTTCCTGATTTGCATGAAATTGTCCAAGAGACCCTTCGTCCCGGGTTGCTGCGATCTGCACCAGAGCAGTCCAGTGTAAAGACTGCGTAGCCGCAGGCCGCCCTGCTCTGCTGAGATGCAGTGCGGTGTGTGGAAACACTCATGTTGGAAACAAAAGTAATTAAAGGTATTAAAATGCAAATTAACTTATCACTGTGGCATAGGTAGAATATTAATAAAAAATTGAAACGTATGATTATCCATCTTCCAAATGTTTATCCAGTACAGTGTTGAGGGACATGGTGGAGATGGTGAGTGCTTGCCCCAGGTTCACACATACACATGGGGGGGTGGCGGAGCAGGGGTTATCAAACCCCGAACTCTTCAGGTGCAAAATGGCAAGCGTGAGGTTCCGTTTGTTCATCTTCTAACTGCTTAGCTTGTTCTGGGTATGGCCTGAAGACAAGTGCAGATGACATACGGCAAGGGCAAATGCTGCCCTAGGTGCCAGTCTATTACTGGGCACAGGGCAAGCGCAGATGCTGGACTGGATGCCAATCCATTACAAGGCACAAGGCTGGGGCATATGCAGAATGGGATGCCAGTACATTTCAGGGCACAGGGCTGGGGCACATGCTGGATGGGATGCCAGTACATTTCAGGGCACAGGACTGGGGCACAAGCAGGATGGGATGTTAGTCCATTACAGGGCACAGGACTGGGGCACAAGCAGGATGGGATGCCATCCACAATTACCTACAGCTAAGGGTACAATTGGCAGACCCTTGAGGGTACAGCCCCAGTGACAAGCAAAGGTACAAATTTGTACCCTTTTTTCTGAGAGTGTATTCCAGGGAATAGGAGTGGGGTATATGCTGGACGGGATGCCAGTCTATTACAGGGCACAGGGCTCAGGTAAATGCAGGATAGGATGCCAGTCCATTACAGGGCATAGGAGTGGGGTATATGCTGGACGGGATGCCAGTCTATTACAGGGCACAGGGCTCAGGTAAATGCAGGATAGGATGCCAGTCCATTACAGGGCATAGGAGTGGGGTATATGCTGGACGGGATGCCAGTCTATTACAGGGCACTTACATGCACACAGACATACACACACCCAGGAAGTGATCATAGAGTCTTGTTTGTTTATTAATGATATCAATGTGACGTGTCTGTCGAAAAAACAAAAATACAGATAAATGCTGTTAAAAATATCTGTCATTGAAGGGATACATCTTATTTAACAGCTAGTTTGACAGGAGCTATAAGCAATGACTGAAATTTCTGGGAAATATGGCGCATAGGGCTGTCATAATTTCTTATAATGAGACACTGAGTGAACAGTTACATGACTATAAAAACAAGAGGAGGTTTTTACCTTTGAGTAAAAGAACAGTAAAAGAATACTGATCCATCCGTTCATTCATCGGATTTTGTTTCTGGCTAACTGCCCACACCAGAGAATAAGATCAGAATATATTATTTTAATGTAATACACTGATAAATATCCATCAGTTGATCCATTCATTGTCTAAAAACATAGACACCTGAAAGTTCAACAGGTTTTGATTCACTTAAAAAATCAGTGCCTGAAAACTAGCACGTCTTCCATACTAACAACCTTCTGATCCCAAACAAACTTTTTATCTTAATAACATAATGCTGATTTAATTAATGCAAATCTTCAAAAAGAATAACATATTAAGATTTTATTTCCCCCCCACAAACACCAGTCTTTAGTTTTTATACTTGATGAAGTAAGCACTGTGTGAAAACAGACTGTCAGAGACAGAGAAGCCAAAAGGGGAAATATAGTAATTGAGTCATTCTTTATGATGTAGACATAACACTGTAGTATATCAGATGATCCGCAGACGATCCACAGGTTTGTTTGTGGGAAGGGGACATTTTAGTCAGATGATTCAAGTCATATTGTCTGAAATTTAAACTCAAAGTGATCTTGAAACAATGAGACTAACCTATTCATGTACTTTTTTTATGTATTTGTGTTTTCAAAGCTTAGTAACTATAAATCATATCATTGAATATAAAATGTCATTACAATAGATTCATTTTCTGCTGGTCAACAAGTTGCTAAATGTTTTGTGTACAGCAGCCAGCTATTCTACATAGCAGATGATTCAATGCTTGAATCTTTAACCTGATTTTGTGCAACCGCTTATCTGGATTTTAAGTTCAAATGAGAAAATGAGTATTTCAGAACAGAGTGTTCAAAATTGAATACAAATTAAAAATAAACATTGTTTTCTTCTTTTCATAGGATACTGTTGGAATGGATGAGAAGGTGTCCTTGCGACAGGTAGCTGTAGTGGAGGACTTTTTCGACATCATTTACTCCATGCATGTAGAGAACGGAACCAGTGGCGAGAAAACCCGGAAGCACGCCGGCCAGAAGAGGACGTACAAAGCAGTAAGAGACAGTTTTACAACCACACGGATTACGTGTGTCAGTTACACGGCAAAATTGTGTCACATATCATCAGTGGCAGATTCACGAGTTCAGGGGCCCGTCTTCTACCCCCACTCCCCGAAACGATACAATGATTAACTATAAAACCATTTTTAGTGACTAAATAATAATGTCCACAAAGTCAATGAGAATGAGACGCTGTGTTAAGACATTCACATCAGCCATATACAGCATCAATAGCTCAACCTAGAGCTCATTGAAAAAACACATCTCAATAGCGGTGAACTTAAAACATTACATTCTTATCCAGGGCGTGTGAACTGCATCCACAATGTGCACTCATGTATCCAAGATAGGATTATAGATGACTTTACAGAGAGGGGCACATTCTAAAAGAATATAACACAAGTTCTTACCATTAGAATGTTTTCCTCCATGGATTTTTGATAAAGACCGACTCAGTGTAACAGAAACACCTTGCGTACGCATATCAGAAAATACACAGCAGTATAAAAAGACAGCCGAAAAAGAAATACATTTAGAATTGTTCTAACGGTTTTAAAATAATGATAAAAGAATTGATAAATAAAAAGGCCAATGGGGAGGGGGGGGGGGGGCTGGATACAACTGCACGAGTATGTTATTGCTTTTATACAACAGTTCATCGAGTAGCATTTTTAAGGTAACAGTAATAAGATACAGCATATTTTGTTTATTTATTTAAACATTTACGAGCCTCCGACAAAAATACTTCCCCTAACGTCTTCGAAATGAGACGGAATATCACGTCTAAACCTTCCGCATACCCGGAAAATTCAGTGTGTAACCAATTTATTCTTGTCTAATGTCGCCGGTCTAGAGCAGTGAAACAGCTAGCCAACTTATTAGTGGAATAACTTGGCATTGAAAATTAAAACCACACCGCAGGTCTAATAAATAAATTATTGTGGCGCCGGAATGGCGAAAAGATCATCAGGCAGGCTGCAAACTTCAGTTTTTAGAAGATTGGCTTATTGCGTGATCCTTAAAACGACAGCGGTAAAACAGCAAGCGAGAATAAACTCAGTTACACACAGTCGGGGGGCCTTTACGGAGGCAAAAGTGGATACAGGCAATAGAACAAAGCGCAACAAATCATACTTAGAATTTTTTTTTCCGGTTCGACAGCTTAAAAAAACTTTAAATCCGAAACAGATCAAAATAAATCCAACAAAACGGAATGCATATGAACCTATACTTTACTCTCACGTCTAACGTTCATTTTTGAAACCGATAGAAACGCGGCCGGGTTCTCAACAGGAACCATGCGAGAACCAGCCCAGCACCAGCTCCGTGTTGGTGGAAATGAGGCATATGTAATGGTTTTTAGATACACCTGTAAAGCAGAATAATACAGCTGATGTAAATGTCCCAGTTCGGTTATACTGATAACTGCACTCAAACAACGCCCATTGTCCAATCAGATTTATTGGTCAGAATTAACTGTTGTATATAATATCATTTTACTTACAAATCATATACAAATTTAAACAAATAATAACTGAACTCCAGTCTTCATAAGAAGACAAATGAAGTCGTCTATATAAGTATGTAGTTCCGCTAGGACAGATTAATGAACAGGCTTGCCTAGGCTGCAGCGTAGGGGCCCATAGTGACCAGGGGGGTCTAATAAATAAAATATTTTGGCTCTCGAGTTGTTTAGAGATCATGAGGCGGGCAGAAAAGATCAGTAAAAGATCGGTAAAATAACGAGCGAAAATAAAGAATAAACACACACAGACGGGGAGCCTTTAAGGAGAAAAAAGTGGATACAAGCAATAGAGACCAGTCATACTCTGGAAACATTTTTTCAGTTCAGCAGCTTATAAAAACAGATCAAAATAAATCCAACAAAACGGAATACACATGAACCTTTACTTTACTCTCACTTTTCATTTTTGAAACAGCTGGAAACGCCAGCAGGTTCTTAAAAGGCACCGACTAAGGCAGGGGTGTCAAACTGCAGTCCTGGAGGGCCAGAGCCCTGTGTGGCTTATTTCTTTCCCTGTTCCCCCACAAATGATTCAGCTCAAGAGCTGTGTGGTAATTAGCACAAGGAGGTGAATCAGGTGTGTTAAATGACGGTAAACCAAAAACTGTGCAGGGTTCCAGCCGTCCAGGACTGGAGTTTGACACTCTTGGACTAGTGCCTTATGTTGGTATTTTTAAAAACGATGTTTTTCCTCCTCTGTTATTAAAAAAAAAAAATCTGTCTACGTGAAAATACTAGAATATGCTGTGAAGAGCGTGCCAAATCAACAGGCGGGGATACTCTAACCGGAAAGCCATGTTGGCCAATCAGAAGCCTTATTACCAGTTCTGCTAGGCTACAAAAACACGGCTAATGTAAACAGTGAACGGCACACACTCTGTTGTCAAATAAGTAGCGCACATCTGACGTTACAAGCCAAAACGTCAATTTTCCCTGTCTACACGTCGACACTGAAAATGGAGTTTCTGAAAAACTTCACCCAGGACGGGGTTTTACAAAGCTCCATTTTCATTGATGTAAAACACAGTTTGTTTGTGGACGAAAGACCAAAACGCATAGAAAAATCTACGTTTTTAAAAATACCCATGTACGTGTGGACAAGGCCGAAGAGCCAGCCCAGCACCGGCTCTGTGTTGGTGGAATTGAGGGATATGCAACGGTTTTTAAATACACCTATAAAGTAGAGTGATATAGCTGATGTGAAACGTCTGAGTTCGGTTATATTATACTCTGATAAACATACTCCCAGAACACCTCTTGTTCACTTAGATTTCTTGGTCAGAACTAACTGTTGTATAATAATGTTTTGAGACCACATAATGTCAAATCAAATTGAAAGAACACAAGGTTGCACATTTGAGCTTCATTGTTCTGAATGGCACTGCTGCCCACAGATATTGCCATATACCATGAAGAAACACCTTGTAAAACTGACTATCTGGTTCATCCACCTGTATTCACATGGACCTTTGTTTTGCCTCTGAGTGGTTTTCAAAAGAGCCACAGATACACTGAGGATGCCAAGGACTTTGAACCTCTATATTTCATTAATGAATTCTAGTGGACTTTAAAACAACAGGTTCTACCCTAAGGTGCCCAATGTAACTTTTTACATTAAACAAAGAAATAAAGTAATCTACCCAAAGTAAGAGCTTCTTTCTGGATAGATATTAATAATTTGTTACATTAAGATGAGTTGTAGCATCACACATAAAGTAGGGCACTTCTATCATAAAATGTAAACAGGTAGTTCTGTAGAAATTCTGTAAAATTTCTTCAAGAAAAAACAACCAGCCTACAGAAGAAAAATATTATCTGAGAAGGCTTGGCAGCCCATTCTGTGTTGTTCCCTGCCATGTACCTGTAGCCTCCGGGAAAGGCTCCGGACCCCCCCAAAACCCTGAATAGGACAAGTGCCTACAGAAAATAGATGGATGGATGGATGGAAGAAAAATATTTTACTCAAAAGATTTTACTCAAATCATGTATCAAAAGGCACTATATAAATGTAACTAATAATAATAATAATAATAATGATGATGGTAAGAAGTATTATGCCAGACAAAATCTTGAGGGAAATGTATAATATGTGAAATAACTTTTTACTTTACTTATAATGCATTATTTAATTCCCAGAAGTCTGTTAGTGATACCAAAGAATTAGGAGTCCCCAGCTGGCTTTTTTATCACTGTGAGTTTAATCAAAGCCAGATGGGTATCAATAATTGGAGCATTTGCACAGAACTGGACTGAAAATGCTCCAATTATTGGTGCCCAGCTGGAGCAGAATTGGAGCAAAAGAAGTCCTATTAAGGTCAAACCCGAAGACCACTTAAATAGTAATACTCATTAGAAACAGAAGAGTAGTTTAGCAGAAATTAAGAAAACATTTTTAACAAGTAGAATTTTAAGCGTAGTATTTTAGTAACATACAATTAATTCAAGACACATTAAACGTATTCTATCAACAATTTATGTGCTTTATTTATCCGAAAAGGAAAAATGTATTGAATGGGTTATACATACCTTATTGCTATATTTATATGCTGAGTCTTTAGAGAGTTGACTAATGAATAAGTGAACTAGAGTTTAAAGAAGCTGTAAAAACAAGTTAAAACGAGTTCAGCTTGTTTTTGATCACTTCTTGGTAGAGTTTCAGAGAACAAGACGGAGCCCACAGTACAGTATGTGAGTGACATTTGTGAGTGGACAGCATTCAGAGCAGGTCTGTTCTAGCTTCTTTAGGAAGTCTACAGATAGTACTAAACTCTTTTCGAAGTCTAGAGAGAGTTAAACTCTGGCTGTTTCTGAATAGCTCATAAATAGAAAAGCAGAGTGACGCATTTCATTGGTTAAACTTTAAACGTTCTAGATGCGTTCATGCTAAATTACTTTTTGTTGAGCACGGCACAGTCTTCACTGCTGACAGCTGCTTGGGCACGTCCTGCTGCTACTACAAAATCAACCATGAAGCCCATTTTGGCCTAAACAGAACCCTATGGCTGAGAGTAGAGGAAAATGCTCCAGAGCATGAATCTGTTTTTCTGGGTGAACAGAGGGTTCAGCTCCATCAATGTCTGCTGAAGTGTTTGAACAGCTGAGCAATGGCACGCACCACATGCTGAACAGCATTACACGGGATTCTCTGAGGGTTTCCTGTCTTCCAATAACATGTAATTCGTTTATAATTGTGGATGCATTCATGTCAGCATTTTGCCGTAGGTATTTGAATTGTGCATTTTCATTGAACAGAAAACATGTCATGCATTTTTATAACAGTGAAACATAAAATGCGAAAAGTATACAGTGGTAAATTTATTTTAAAATAATTATGAGGGCTAAAGGATGATGAATTCCAAAAATCAGTCTTCGTTTTATTTTTTTTGTTTGTTTTCCCAATCTGTAAAATCTTTAGAAAACTTCAGCCAGGAATCAAAATCAGAATCAAAATACTTTTTACTCATTATTGACGGTTCATTCCCATAGGTGTCACAGTTTACAAAGGTAAAATGCCAATCTCATGGGATGCCATGTGCTCAAATCTGACAAAATGATGATGTGAATTAAGAATAATCTGTCGCCACTCCCCCCACCCTGATTATCAAGTTTAAGGAGGTCTCACCTTAGCTACCAGTTTTCATGTAGTTATACAGGTTTTTAATTACCCATCTCACTGGTTTCATTCCAGCTAAGTTGACGTATGCATTCCAGATGAACAAATATCCATGCCAAAGGAAACAAGATTTGCAAAAAAGTTTTAAGATTTGTGCTGTTGACTTTGCTGGCATACAACATTAGTTCATGTATTCAAGGTTTACCCCTATTGTCTGTATCAACACTCAGTTATTCGCAGGACAAAATAATGCTATTAGGTATAAAACATTTTCTGCATGAAACCCATATTCCATTCTGGAGGGCATATTAGGTCTAAGCTTAATGCAATATACCCAGAACAGTTTTGCCAAGACATGAAACTGGCACTAAATAGAACTTTATTAATAAAGTAAAAAAAGTAAAAAAAAAATGCCAAAAAAAGAAAAATATTTCAATTCTCTAGTGTCTGATAATGTCATAACATAATGACATAATTTACATTATTTATTGCATGGAGGAAAAGAAATGTATTACAAAATTGGTACAGGAAAATTTTGTGTACCTTAACATATTAAATAATAATGTTATTTAAAGAGTATTTATTAATTATGATCTTTTTTTTTCTTGGAGGTGTATTTATATGTGTGATAGACAGTGCGCTGTCAGGCGCGTAGATAGAAACATCTTTACGTTGTATATCTGTTATATCTCCAGCTGTGGACAATTATTGAATTAATAAAGTAATATATGAAATTCATCAGATCTTCTGGAAATTACAGAACAGTGACTGAAAATGGATTAATATTCTTCCAGCATGGTGAACAGTTGGTGTTTTTTAAATCTTACTCTACATTTTAGTTCACAAGCTGTTTCAGACCAATTATTGAGACTCCTATGTGGTAAGGTAAGGAGTGCACGCTGATTATAGTGCATTGCCACACCCACCACACAACAAACCATCTCAGGGTTGAATACCCACGTGTAGTGTCATCCAGTTGGTGATACCTCAGCATCACACTAGTCCAAATGGAATGGAATGTGAGTTTTTTTCCAGTGGCTGGGGTGCCAATCCTGCAACTGACCCCCAAATTTTCATTGTGAGTTGGAGGACCTCGTTATAGGACTGGATGTAGATTAACATCATACCCAGGATGAAGTAATTGCAGGTTAAGAGCCTTGCTCAAGGGCCCAATGGAGTAGGATCGTTCCTGGCATTCAGGGGATTCAAACCAGCAACCTTTGCATTGTTGGCACAGATTCCTAGCCTCACAGCCAATGTAGTAACCTACTTTGAAAAAGATATGAACACATATCCTACGTTTTATAAAAACTGAAATGTCAAACTTTGAAATTTACTATGATGCACATGCAGGAAAATGAATCTTTGTAGCCCCGTTAGGAGAAAACAGCCACATGTCTTACTGGGCGGATCTCAACCACGTCTGTTCAGTAATAACTGTGCCCATTTTTTCCTGACAGATTAGGATGTTTGACTATTGATAGTGGCTTTCAGGTTGCTTATGCTGTCCAGTTTCAGTTTCAATTTTATTTATTTTTATTTTTATATTTTTAACAACAGTCAATGTTACAAAGCACTTTACATATAACCGGCCCGAACCGGTTTATCAGTATAACTTTAATGAGTTCTTCATGAATCACTCCACTGTCATCCACACACTGTCCACTGTGTGTTTGCCATGTTCTTAGTATCCTTCTCCTCTTTCGTTTTTAACTTCAATGCTATAAGAACTGTAAATGGTGCTAAGGCTAAGCCACTGCTCTCATGATGACCGTGCGGTGTGTGTCACTGTGAAATGGGGCTGCACCGCGTGACAGAGGGTCTCCTATCAGATTTCAGAGACCTACGCCTTCCTGCCCCGTGAAGCGGTCACCCGCTTTCTCATGAGCTGTTCTGAGTGCCAGAAGAGGATGCATCTGAATGCAGAAGGAGCAGAGCACAGAGGTGGACATCACTGTGTTTTACGTTTCTGTTCAAATTATGAAGTAATACAGATTTATACAAGAGATTACACACACACACACACACACACACACACACACACACACACACACACACACACACGTAGGGTATACCTATCCTTATGGGGACCGCTCATTCACTTCTATGGGAAAAATGCTAACGCTAACTATGACAACCTT
>JAODLD010000088.1:9424269-9454747 GCA_026781065.1 Mormyrops boulengeri | reverse complement strand
TCCGGCATATTCTGGATGCTCGGTGATACCAAACCTGAATCGATGTGGTTATCCGGCATATTCTGGATGCTCGGTGACCTCCGCCTCCTCCTCCATTCAAGCCTCACAGCGATAGGTTTGATTAATTGCAATAGTCCAGATTGGTGAGATTCTAGCTCTGCTCTGCCACAGGCAAAAGACTGACCTCTTTGCTTTTTTTACATTTTCCCAGATTCTTATTCTATATCAGTCATTTCTCAACTGCATACTCTGCTGAGTCACTTTCTTGGCTCCTTTGCACGCCAAATCCCCCATCCTTACTTCAGTATCTTCAAATTGACTCTATTCTCAGATCATACAACCAGGTCTGAAGCCCCCAGCCCTCACCTTAGCCAGCTTCCATACCAAACCCCCCCTGCCCCACACCCCGCCTGCATACTCGCTCCCAGCCCCCATGCTCAGGCTCCAGCGCTCTGCTCCAAAGGCAGCCCCCTCAAACTGGCTTCCTGGGAAGCTAACTGGCTGCCTGACAGGAGAGCATTAATCCCAGATGAACGGAGAGGGGAATTACCATGGAGACGGAGAGCATGGATGCTGCTGCAGGGCAGAGCGTCGGGGACACGAATGTAGCTCGAATGTGCAGCGTTCTGCCAAGGAAACAATGGTAGTTCTGCTTGGGCGCAGCCAGGGAGAGGAAGTGGTGTGGGTTAAGGGTGAAGGGTACTAATGTGGGTGGTACCATGGTGGATGGTGCCTGTGTTATGGGGGGGCCCAAAATAGGTGTTATCAGTTCCGCTGCAGGTCACAGGCTAAGGAGGTGCTATAAAACCACACGCCCTGAAGACCATCATCTGTGTAGTATCCGCATTTGCATTTAACCACCTATTTTACAAACATGTGCTCTTCCCACTGTCGATGTGTAATTATTATTATAACCAGATGTTCTTGTAATATTAGCAAGACCGGAGGATTTTGGTGCGCCGGGTCTTTAAATGCTTGTTTACAGCATGATATGGTGGCAGAGGCAGGATGGTCTTGCAGAGGTAATGGTTTTACGGCTGCTCCGTACGAAAATAGAGAGATTGGGGGAGGGGCGCCAGGGAGCAGAAGGGGTGTCACATGCTTTGAGGCAGCCTCGTTAGCTGCCACGGTGATCTTTAACCTAAACCTTACCAATGGCATCTCCGAGAAGAGCCCACTAGCTGTGTCTATCCCTAATAAGCGGGTAGAGTCGCAGACGATCTAGCCCTTTGTCGAGCGGAAGGCCAGTGCGTGTTTCTCTGTCACTTCTGCGGTTCATGTCTGCGGCAAGGCTGCCAGAATGGGCTCTGTTTCCATAGCAACACCATCCTTGCTTCACACAGGAAGATTAGCTCACACTGTTCAACAGGGAGAGTTTAGGGTAGTCGAGCTAATCCCTGGGTACTGATAAAAGGGTAGCCCTGGCTCAGGGAAGACGGCCTTTTCACTGTGGGCCGTGCAAAGGATTCTGCTTCTCTGGAGTGGAATTTCAAATGACCTTTTACTCCTCACGCCCGAATGATACCTCCTGCAGTAAATTCACCTGTCCTGTCTCAATCCATCGCTTACAGCCTATTACATACTTACCAGCCTGTGTTGTGACCCAGCCATCTCACTTCCGGCTGCCTTCCTGCGGAGCCTCTGTCGTTACGTAAACCAAAAATTGGTTGCTCTGCTCTATAAAATGCCAGTTTGCATATTGTTCTGCATTTCATTCGGTTTCCGGTACAATTTTTATTAGTTTAACATTTACGTCCCATTTAGTCTATTGTAACTGTATTTCATCATTACTTGCTTTGACAGTATTTTATTCATCTCCTGGGTCATGTTTTAATAACCTTTTTATTCTCTGTAAAGAAAAGGCAAAAGTAAAATGACACAAAAAGAAATGCCGATCTATAAGAAACACGATGTCATAGCAGTGTTTCTGGTTATGCGTTAACACTATAAACAGACAAGCGTTTTATTTTTCTTTCAGATGATTCGACTGCAGACAGCATCAATGGTAACGATGGCGTCACGTACCACGCACTGACGACACGGCTAAACCATTCCAGCTCCACTCTCAACAGCAACGGCAAAGTGCTAGAGCAGCAAGAGCAACCCTTGAATCTCAGTGACTGCCCCCTGCTGGCAGCATGCCACACAGACAACCATACAACTAATGGCAGAAGCAAATACAAGATTCTGGGACTTCAAGACCTGAAGACAGAGACCAAGGACAATGTCAGCAAGGTGAGATCAATTTATTTTTTATGCTGAAAATCTGACAGCCAGACATAGACCTTATAGACTGGACCATTGCATCCACAAACTGCATCCCCCAAAAATGGTCTTCCAGTGTAAAGCAAACAAAATACATTTATAAATCTACGTGTTTCCCCAATTTGAGTTGCATTCCCTAACTTGTTTTCAGTCCAGCTACATAATTAAATTAATCAAAAAAAAATCAAAAATCATCTCTATTTTCAATTTTTGTAATGATAATGTATTGAGGAGGGCATCAGGATTCAATATTATGGCATAAAGCTTTCATATTGGCATTCAATATTGGCATTTATGTTATAATTAAAATTAGATTATGCACTTTAGGGGTTTAAGAAACGCCGGGAGGAAACTTGCATTTAAGTGGTTTATTGTTTTCAATTTTTCAGAAGTCAGTATGATTTGACCTTCTTGGGCAGTGCTTTCTGATGAGGATAAGTTACAATATTGAGCTATGATTGCTGAACTATGATCACAGAGAGTGTTAATGGAGGGGGGGTCGGTAGGTTAGGATGCTGTGTCTGTGATCAGAAGGTCGCTGAATCAGTTGAGTGGTGTCGCCGTTGGGCCCCTCAGTAAGACCCTCACCCCCAGCCCCCAACTGCCCCAGAGACCCTGCTTTCTGGAAAAAAAAGAAAGTATGTTGCTTTGGATAAATAAATAAATGTAAAATGGAATAGCAGTCCTAAAGGACACCCCCATAGTATGTTAGACCACACATGATGGTTGTCTAATGCTAAAACATACTGCGCATAAATTCTGAATCTGAAAGACCTACAGCAGAGATTTGAGATACTGTCCCCCCATGGCTTCATACTATCACTTCCCTGACTGCCGAACTCGCATTAACGCCATCTTCTATTTACCTCGGAAGTCGGAGCTAGGAATTCTAGTACAGCAAGCAGAGGCGGACATTTCAGGTCCAGAAAGTAAAAATCCAAACCAGTTAAGTATAAAGAATCACAGTCACAGAGTACTCAACTGGTTGGTTGAAACAAAATCCTGGTTTGGAGTTTTACTTTCTGGACCTGAAATGTCCACCTCCGACAACAAGCCGGAAAGCCATTTATCAAAACCAGGTTTAGCCAGGTTGTTGTTAGCCATTGTTAGCAATACAAGTTGATAACATTGCATTATGTGGTATTTTGAAAATGCAAGCACCAAAGCAACATGTCCACATGTTAATGAGGCACAAATAAGGCACAAGTGCTAATAAACAATATATAACCTCAGCTTTAATTTATGTGGCTAAAGGGCGTGGCCATCTTGGATTCTGAGGTTGGGGATGCAGAGGCTCCTCTGACATTCCGAGTCAAAATTCCGACTTTAGGGGGCGTTCCAGTTGAAAATTCTGACTAGGAACTTGGAAATTCAGACTTCCCAGTTCAAATGGAATGCAGCAATAGCCAGAGAGGGGGTGGAGAAGGGCAAAGCTGTGACCTCCTCCTCCATCATGAGCTTCAAATGGGGTTGAAAGGCAGTGTCAGGCTTAAAACACAGCAGCCATCTTTGAGGTAAAGGCCAGCGAAGGGCCTCAGGTTACGACACCATCGCTGAAGAGGCTGGGCAGACAGAGGAGGGGTGCTGGAAGCTGGAATAATAATATCTTCTCCACCAGTGGACTGAAGGGGAAATCCATTGAAATTCTAATGGAATTCCAGCACTTATTGGAAAGTAGCGTTGCTTGATGATGTAAGCAGATGAAATGCTTTAGAAAACAAGGGCTGATTTGAAATGGTATGAATTGGTGTGATTTTTTTTTTTTTTTTTTGCATGGAAGTCCCTTTCACACTGTTACTTCTCACTCTATACTCCCACAATGAGCCAATGATAAAAGCAGGTTACACAATTATTTGCCTGCACTCGTATGCTGACATTCTACATTACAGGCACAAACCTTGGGTTTGTTTACATGGGTATTTTGACATCTTATATGACAGCCATAGTCTGCTAGGTACAATGTTAAGTTCTACATGTTTACTATGTGTCTGCCTGCAGTATATGTTCTGATGCCACCAGGCTGCAATGCTCTCACACACTATAAAAAAAATGTCCTTCCTTCATATATTGCCATATAACGCCATTATCACTGAAATGCCTATCTTCTGTCTGTGATTTTTATTCTTGGAATGTACACTTTCACATATCAATAGGGGAAAAAGGCCTGCATTAATTAAGCATAATGTGTTTCACCCTTAGTAGAAACTAACGGTTAAGTAGACTTTACAAATGAAACACAAATTCCTGTTTCTATGGGAACGTGATTGCTGATGTATAAAAATGGACATTCACTGCCTAATAAACATGTTAGCAAAGGTACAAATAAAGTTCCAGCATAGGTTTAAAAATAGTTTATTAAAGTTTAAAGTCACTATATATTAAAATTAACTTCACATTCCTAGTATATGTAAGTTGTGGTCTAATTTTTGTTATCGGAAGATTGGGCTAACAATGCATCACATTTCGAAGAATAATAAATTCCTCTGGGTTTGCTTATATAAAGTTATATATGTACTTAGATTTTTCTCAGTAGTTCAGTAATGGTACCATGTCCATAGATGTGATTATATCATATCAACATTAAAGAGATGCTTCCACCTAAGAGAAAGCTATTGTACAGTTATTATATTATTTTCTACAGCTTGTACTCTTGTCCTTCACATCCCATTGTACTGCTGCTATATCTCATCCTTGTCTGGTACATTTCATTAGATTATTTATATATAAATATCATACAAGTAGCACAGTGGCTCAGTGGATAGCTCTGCGGTTTCACACCTCCAGGGTGATGGGATCAAGTTGTGCTTCTGTGTGTGTGTGTGTGTGTGTTGACTTTCCACGAAATTGTGCCGTTAAGGTGAATTGTTAATGTTAAATTGCCCATAATGTATGATTATGTGGGTGTTTGTCCTGTGATGGACTAGCACCCTGTCCAGGGTGTTCGCTCCCTTATAACCTGTCCTTCCTGGTACAAGCGCCAGGCTCCTCCGTCGCAGAACACTTTCCTTTGCCAGAATTTATATTTATCCATATTCTACAACAACAACAACAGCAACAATAATAATGAAGTGTGTTTGTAGCTCAGAGCATAATGTCAGATACAGGTAATATCAGTAATTTGCAGGGCATTCACACACATTTTTATCCTTAGGTTACACTAAAAGACTGCTAGGTGGGGAAAACATCAAAAACAAAAAAACAAATGCAGTTCAGGGTTTATAAACATGTTAGTCTTGTTTATGAAGCTTATAGGCCAAAAACAATGATAAGTGGAGAAAGACTCTGTATGCTAGGAACATTTCTCTGGTTCGTTTGAATGGCAAAAGAGTGATGATATACTACTTTCATAAATTTTACAGCCAATCAAATTGCTAATTTAGCACTTTTTAAACTATATTTTTATGCATTTGTTACTGAGGGAACAAGCTACTGAATAATTTTTTACTTAGGACAGGAAGGACTGATTAAAATAATTAATTAAAAATATTTTAAATATTACTGAATGAGTTTTGCATGCAGCCATCCGTCCGTCCGTCCGTCCGTCCATCCATCCATCCATCCATCCATCCTGGCCAGGAGATTCTGCTAGATTTTGCAATAATTCCAATGATGTAAATTGGGTAAAACACTTTAAATGTTATTTTTCCGAGAAATCTCAATATCTAGATCAATTATGGTAGAGAACTATATGCGATTATATGTGAATTTCATTTTTGGCTCGCCAGTGAAATCCATATTACGCAGCTTCAATTTATTTTGCCTGGAAGCTGTTAAGATTCAGGGAGATCAGGAAGTAATTTATTGTGGGCAAAATGCAAATGTGACCACAGAAAGGATCTGGTTTACCAGATAGCAAATTAGAGTTTAGTGGAATCTTAGCATGATGGTTTCATCTGTCAAAAATGATTTTAGAAGCAAAGGCATGTATGCACCATACAAAGGCAGTATAGGCACATGGCAGGCATATTAACTTGAATGCATGCATTTGGACTGCACATGACACAGGAAATGCATGCATTTGGACTGCACATGACACAGGAAAAGTATGCAAACTCCACATACTCAGAGCAGAGATGGGATTCGAGCCCCCAGCTCTGGGGTGCATTATCCACGGTGCCATGGAATAAAAGATTTGTTTTTGCAAAGCACTTTTTGTAAAAGGAAGAACAAGCTAGAGACACTGATTTCATCTGCACTCACAATAAAACTGTATATTAAGCATGAACTACAGTATAACGTCTGGCTTTGAGATAACCAATACTGCACACCTTGCAACCACAGGTACTTTAAAAAATGTGTGTCCAGCTATTTGCAGTTCAAGAGGGCTTTTTTGGTTAACCTTTCTAATTCATTGAGACACCATGAAAACCAGTTTGAGAAGTGATTAATGATTGAATACTGTACCTTACCTGTTGTTTGTCATTTGAAATGGATTCAGATTATACAAATAAAAAAGCACATACAGCTAAATCAACAAAGCTGTTGTTTTTTCTAGACATTCGCAGTACATACTTTCTATTTGCATGTCATGTGAAATGTACAGGATTTTTATTGTGTATTCGCTCTGAGTGTAATTGAGTTTATGTACAGTCAAAAACCAGGAATAGCCGTTCCGTCTGGGCGTTCACAAGAATCTTTTTTGCTTGATGAGATTTGGTTCTTTAGAGCAGTTGGATGAAAACAGAAGCCACATTACCAAATATATTTACAAAACAACACAATACACTGATATGAAACACAAACTGGGACAGAAATGTTTCCCAGTGCTGTCAGAGTGTACGTGATTCCTGCTTCACAGTATTTGAAATTCACTTTTTCAGAGGGCTTTATCTGGAAAAGCTGACCATCTAACTGACTCCATGTGAGAAAAGTTTTAATGGCTCGTCAGATGTATAAATGCTTATAGAGAAAAGGATAAAAATCAGCTGATTCTAAGCCACACAAGTTGAGATTAACCCTTATATTCATCAGAACTGATTCAGTTTTCATTTATGTGACTGTGATTTGAAGTTTGACAATAAACAAAAAAACCTTGACACCAATGGCGAGTGGCTAATCATATCCCATCATGCAGTAAGTCTCGCCCTGAAGACAGGATGCCCGTGCCGGTTTGGGTGGCAGCGAAGAAGACTGACACATAGCTTTTTCCAAAGCGTGTGCTGTCAAACACCCACATCTTGTCGCCCCACTGGCTGTGGGCTCAACTGAGTGCTGTAATGTGTTCGGAGGAGTTCGTTATTCGATCTGTTCCGCCCACGGCACCGCAGGTGCTCGGGCGACAGGAGACGTCGCCGTGGAGCAGTGAAAGGGACGTGTCAGAATGGGGGCCAATTTTGTGCAACGTGGCAGAGAGTGACCCGCTGTGGACTGCACTCCGCTGTGACCGGCGTGCCACTTGTGGGACGCCCCGTGCATGTCACATTTAAGACCTTATTTTAAAGCCCTCCATAATATCCATATGTATATATATATTTACATTTATGAACATTATATAGTAAGATGGCACATTTGCTGCATCGCTTGCATGATCACCTATCACATAGCCTTATGTCAATCAGGAAAATTAAAATTACTGAAAGTGTCTGCTGCCCAAGTGAGTACAAACCTTCTATTGTTGCATCATAAGTCTAGGGTTTGAGTGCAAGTCTTGCCCCAGCTCCATGGCAGTGTATATGTGGAGGTTTTCCATTCTACTTTGCATTTGTGTGACTCTTGGTGTAAGGACTTTTAGTTTGAGCTGGTCAGTGGCTATAAATCGCCCTTTGTGTATAACAAAGTGAACATGTTTGGATGTATGAGTATGGCTACTCTAGTATGTCGTTCACAGTAAAGGTGGTACCCTGCATTTCTCAGAATTGCTCTGGGATCGATACAACTGGTTTTTATGGAAATTAAGGCCACCATGACCCTGTACTGGAAAAGACAGAAAGACAGAAGATTGGTACAGATGCTTGTTGCTTTATGATGGGTTCACTTATAATGTTTCAACTTTATGATGGTGCAATAGTGATGTACATTTAATAGTCATCAAGCTTTGAATTTTGATCTGTTCCCAGGCTAGCGGTTTGTCGCACGATACTTTCTGCAAATGCCAGATGATGGCAGCATTCACATAGCCACGCTTCCAGTCGTGATCACAAGTGTAAACATCTCGCACAGTGTTTAACATCGTATCATACAGCATTTTTTTCTGAGTGATTTATCATATCATATTCATATTCAACTTACGGTATTTTCTATTTACGATGGGTTCGTCAGAACATAACTCCCTTGCAAGCTGAGGAGGGGGTGTAGATGGATGGATAGAAACTCGATGCAATTCATCACATCATTGTCACCAAGGCAGAACCTTATTTATATATAAGGGCAGAACCTAAGTATGTTTCTTTCCAGTTGCCAGGTGGCTACATAAGTTTTGACAGAAAACTGATTCTGTGCAAGTCTGGGCATGTTGTTGTTTTGTCAATGTCGTACGAGGTAGTAGCTCACCCAAATAGCCTGGTGTCTAATGGCAAGGATCACCTCGGAATCTTGAATGTAGCTTCCCTCCTGGTCTTCTGTGGCCTTTCTTGTAGGTGGCACAGCTATTCAGAAAAAGGGTGAAGCATGTCATTTTAACACGATTGCCACTGCATTCTGCTTTGGCACGCTTTTTGTTGTCATGGTGAAAGTGAGGTGAGCTGTTGTGGTCCCTGTGTGTGGCTCACTGTGGTGGGCTTATGAGATGCCTGAGTATTTTTTGTCGTGACCTTTTTTTTGGGATTACAAAGCATTGGTGTTTTATACCGTTCTGGACGTATCCGCTATTACCTGTTGTTTTCACCACAATTCTAGTTGCTGTCAGTAACAATAATAAATCATGATTTATCCAGTCTAAGCCGACAGCCTTTGAAAATTTTCTTTCTTTGTCCGCCTTTTAATGAAAGAAAGCTTTCACAATGCTGTGTCTTTAATAAAAAAATTGCCAAAAACTCGGAATTCACACATAAAAAGAACTTCAGTGCTTAATGCTGTAATTTAGCATAACATTGCGAGGAATTTTAAAATTATTCTGTAATTTAATTAATGCACCAAGCTTGATGCCGCTCACATGGTTTAATAATTATTTTCAGTATTTATGGAGATCGTAATTAACAATGCTACTGTATTCATAGTTTTTTTGCCGTATATATTTGTGTAATTGTGCAAAGGCCTATGTTATATGTATTTCACTACACCCTCACAGACTCGCAGTAACAATTCTTTGTAATTCATAAATTCCATCCAAAAATGTTTCATCATGCTAGTGGGAGTAACTACACCAGGGTGGGGTTAACTGCTAAGAAGTAAAAAATCATAAGGATAAATTAAGGGGGTCAGTTTTTCAGCACTGGAGTGTATTCTGCAACGGATCCACATTTCATGTGGAATTACCAGAATTTTACTTGTGTAATTATTCACGAAGCAAGAATCAGCTTTGCCTTCCCAATAGCAGGCAATAAAAGAATAGCGTAACCCTAGGGCACAGTCCCCTGTTTCACATCTGAAAATTAATGAAGAACAAGGAAGGAATCTTAGTCAGTGATGAGCCCCTAACATCAGGGGCGGGTTTGTTCTTTCTGGGGAGACACTCAAAAAGTCACTGATACACACACACACACACACGCACACGCACACACACACACACACACACCAGCTGTGTGTATATAGTGTGCTGCATCCTCATCGGGCATTTTATTGTTTGCAGTGAAGAAACGGGTTAGTTTAAGTACATTTTCTGCAGGGATTTAAAATCTTTCATTTTCTTTCCACTACGATATGATCGCTTATATGATTGCATATAATATTAACATTAGCTAGCTAGTTTGCTATTACAAAAATGGGTACCACCCTGGTGCAGTTTTGTTCCCCAAGGTACAAATAACATTAATGTACCCACAATGGTACAAAAATGTTACTCAGAGCCCAATTCTGTACCTTAAAAAGGTACATTTACCTAGAGCTGGGGTAAAATTGGCAGACCCTTGAGGGTACAGCTTAAGTGACAAGTAACTGTACCTTCAAAGGTACGAAGTGGTACTTTTTTTCTGAGAGTGCCGAGTCAGAAGATCATAACTAGCTAGCCGATTACAGGGTTGCCAACTTTGGTCAGCTGGCCGGCGTGAGATTTTCAATTCAAGATAAGTCTGCACACACATTTACATGAAAGTAACAGTTTTGTTACCTTGCAAATAGTCTGTAGGGTTGGCAAACTGCCCTAATGCTTTTGATGTTGGTAAGTTTAGATTTATAATGGAATAATATAGATTTGCCACAAGATTTCTTGCGTAACCGTGAGAGTCTTGAAGCGTGAGTGTCACGCCAGATGCGCGACAGTTGGTAACCCTGTGGTTAGCAGAAAATACTGCTGCATCGTCTGCTAAATAATGATCATGTTTATTTATTATTTAGTGTAGTGACTGTTTCTGGACTACAGGGGGCCTATACAAGTGCATGGTTTGAGTGGTGGTAAACACGGCCGCCTAACTGCACAGTAATAAGATGCATATACTCAAAAAAGGCCAGCAGAAAAGCCAGTGTGCTGCCATGCAGGGACGTTCCCACGGTTGGGGCCAGCAGTGAAACAACCTTCATGTCTGTTTCAGTCACCTGCACACAGCTACTCCAGTTACGACTCAGGGAAGAATGAGGCAGGAGGCCTGGAAGACGTGTCCATCAACCGCGCTGACGAGGATGAGGACGATCAGGATGACCAGGACGACTGTGAAAAGGCCATGGAGGTCGACGGGGCAGAAGCAGAGCGACTCAAGGCCTTCAATGTAAGTGAGCATACTGCTACTGCTTTGGGACACTGTGCCCATATGAGAAATAGACAGGGAGTTTTAGCCCAGTCACCCCATCATGCTCCATTCTGCAATGATCTTTTACTGCACCAGTTCCAAGGGAAGATAATGCGTTTTGAAATGACCATACCAAATATAAATAAACACTTACTTCCTAGATAAATAGCTTTTCTTTGGCTGCCTAAGACTTTTGCAAATATGTGAATGTGGCATCTCATCAAAGACGTACTCCAGTCTAACTCCCTAGGCTGGTTCGGGTAGACTCTGTATGTGCATATGTATGTATGCATACACACTTTATATACCCCCGAATTTCTGTGAAAACAAGCAAAAATATTTTAGAAACATTTATTGGGAAAGGGTTTAATGACTAAGTCTGTAAATATGTGAGACACCTTATGTGAATCACTTCATGTATACGCTGGCAGTATATTTACTTGTGACTTGCAGTCACTTTCCAACCTGCTACCTGATACCTACTGGGAACCCAAAAAACACACGGCACCGGGATTTTGCGAGAAATGCCTTCTGTCACCTAAAGGTGGCATCCAGTGTGCCAGTAAGATCTATAGCAGAAACTGACTTGTGCACTCGGGATAGAGGGATTAAACAAAAGCTCTGTTTTGTTTTGCAAGCAGATAAAAGTATTTGCTTGCAGGCAGATGACACAGTTACTACATGGGTAAAACAAGGAGCTTACTCCATGAATTCCTGCTAGGAAAGACCTGTAGAGCACATATACGTATTTATTTTAAAGGTCCTCTTCAAGTCTAAAGGACATGTTTTTTCTGTTTTTAAGGACTCTTTGCAGATTTTCAGATTGACCATCATCTGACATCCTAGGAAAAGCTACCAAAGGTTGGAGAAAAAGGGGGCAGTCTAGTTCTCGGAGCTGAGGGCTGCTTAAAAATTGGTCCTCAGTGGACTGGGGATCAAACATAAATTGTAGCTTTTGACTGGAATTATGTTGCATGCAAAATGATTTATCTTGTACATAGCGTTCAAATAGTATGGTAAGGTTTGTTTATTATCTATAATTATTATTTTTTTGCCTCATGTACTTGAAGCCATTGTGTGTGTGTTGTGCATTTTCTTATTAGTCAAAGGGCTTTTATATATTTTTAAGGCTTTTTTGTGATTTTCTGAGATTTTCCTTTAAGAGTATTACTGTTAATTGTAAAATCCTACATGTTTAATGAAATATTTAATATTCCTGGCAGTTTGAGATGGTGCAAGTAGAGAGATTCAGTTCCACCAAGCATTTTTCCTTTGCTTATTAACCTTGCATATTAAGGAAGTGTGTTTATCCGTTGTGTGTCAGTCTCCGGCTAGTGCTGCCACTTGCCATGTAGGATGGATCTATTGTAAATACACTTAAGGTATATTTCAATTTGAATACATACAGTACCAGTCAAAAGTTTGGACATACCAAGCCACCTATAAAGGAGAGTGATAGTGTCGCATCACATGACCTGACCTAAACCCAATAGAGATGGTTTGAGATGAGTTTGACCAGAGAGTGAAGGAAATGTGGTCAGTGAGTGCTCAGCATACATGTGGGACTAAGACAGGGAGCAATACCAGGAAAAACAAAACCACGCAGTAGGAACACAAGGGAGGGGGAGCACGGCTACAAACACACAGAACACTTACAATGACTGACTAAAGAACTGAATGAGGGCAGGCACTTAAATCTACACAGCTAACATTGGCTAACAAGGGGCAGTTGTGGACCATAACCAAAATCAACCAATCAGTAAAGACAGGGGACAACAAGAAACAGGTGGAATAAATTACAATTAACAAGCACAGGAAACTAAAAAACATTAACAAACTAAGGGCTAGCTACACTAGGAGAGACTAGGAACATAAGTACAAGCAGAACGTAATAATACAAGGCACGGGCAGGGTAGACCATAGACATGGGGTCGCAAAGCAAAGACATATATATAAAATGCCAGATACTAAGGATTAAATAAAACCAGCCGATTAAATAAAAGGTGAGGCTGGCCAGAAGTGAGGCGGGCCAGAAACTCATGACTGGAGGACTGTCAGACTCTGAGCCACATATGCAACCCATTGAGCTATGCAGTAGGCCACGGAGCAGGGAAACACACTAGGGGAACACCAAAGGGGATGGCCAGTGCGAACTGCTGGCCCAACAGGGAAAAGACACAGGGACAGGATTAGACAGACACCGGCAGGGGACTGTGACCTGACAGGCACCAACCATGATAACTGGTATGTACTAGTAGTGAGAGTATTATTATGATTAGATGATGTCAGCTCCTGGTGACCACACGGACAGGACTCCCCCAGTCTCCCCCAGTCTGACACAGTGATATAACTGATGGAAAACCACACTAGGCTCGCCGAAACTTATATCCAGTAAATTGTCAAACTTCCCCCTGATAGTCTTATAGCTTTCATTCTTTTCATTTTTCATGTTTCTCTGGCCCTCTGTGTACTTGTCAGTCCAGTTGAGAAAAATATTTCTAAATCTCTTGGGTTTTGCTCCATTAATTATATATTCTACATGAATCCTGACATTTTCACCCGCTTGATGGTCTACCTTCGTAGGGCAGCATGGTCATTCAGTAAGTAGCACTGTTGCCTCCTGAGTCGATTGTTCGAATCAACCTCCCTGTGCTGTGTGGGTTTCCTGTCACAGACCTGTGGTGGGGCCAAACTGGCACCACTAAATTGTTTATAGTGTTTGATTGTGCGTGTGGCCTGTGCTGGACTGGCATCCTGTCCGGAGTGTCCTCTGCTCTGTGCCTCCCGGGATAGGCTAGAGGGACTGAATGAACTTGTACCGGAAAGACGGTTAGAAGGCAGATGAATGGATGAGTATTCATTTCATAATTTGATGCTTAATTTCAGTTAATAAAATAAAAGAATTTGAGTAAGAAAAGACCACAGTTGAAAATGGAAGAAGGAACTACAATGCACTTGATTCGTTTCAGTGGAGACTCTGCCCTTATTGGAGCTATATATATCCTGGAAATGTGACGTTTCTGAATGGAATCCGGCAGAGAAAGGTAAACACATGATGAGGCCTTAACACCAATGTAAATATTATCAGGATCATGATAATACAGATATTTTTTGAAGAAAACAGAATGATGGAATTATTCATCAGAATTAACCGTCTGAAATATTTGTATCTATAAATATTTATACCGATTTACAACTTAAACAATTTGTTAATTAAACTTTAAAAATGTAACGTAGCCTTTTCCTGCAGTTTAAAAGTCATTTAACCATGACCAAGTAACTGCAGCTTCCGCAGTACAGGAAGGTCCAGTCTACTGCAGATTAAAATGAATGATGGCTGGAGCATCCTGCTCTGGTCTCCATGGTGACAGAAGGGCTGGCTGAGCTTCTGTGGTATGTGAACCATCTCTAAGCCTGAGCTGTTCTCCAGTGTAAGCTACACATGCCTGAAGAGGTGTGCCAGACGCTGCCACCTAGTGGAGAGCGATCCTTTTACAAATCCGTTACTGGGACATAACGTATGCTTACATCCTTTTGAAAGTTGGCTAACGTGACTGTGAAGCAGGTTCACATATAGCCCATGGATATTAGCTTAAATTGATGCATTTGAACAAGACATGCAATAGGTTTCGAAATAGCCTTTATTTATTTACTTGGCCTGAAAACATTGATGAGGAATCATACTGTGATTTCCCTGTAGGTGAAGCATTTTTCAAATGACTAAAATGCCAACATAAATAGCTTGGCTAAATGCCCTCATATAGTTATATAACTAAAACAACAGCGTACATGAGGGAGAAAAAGGACTTATTATTATGGGCACATGTTTGGTAAATTTGTATGATTGTATATGAAAGTTTGCGCGCCCTTTATTAATAGTATATAATTCGGTGATATGGCTATTAATGGTTTTCATTGCTTCAGAAATAGTGTAGTGTAATTCATGGGTATTAGACAGGTTGTTGGTCATTCCGCCGGCTCACTAAAGCAATTCTGAGGCTCTGCTGACATCTGATGTACAGTATGAGATGCCTGGGTGCAAGGGCGTAATGTGGGTTGAACATTGGGGGGGGTTGAGGTCTCCACCCATTTTGGAGGGTCCAGGGGCATGGATTGGCCAGTCTTGGTTATTGGGGGGTTACAATCCCCCATCACCTCGTAATTTACACCCACGTCTGGGTGTTTACTCAGGCTGATACCAAGGATGCTGTAGCGTGCATCTGGAGTACTGTGAGGGAAGACCTCTTAGCTGAAGGGTGAAAACAGGTAGGAGAACTCGGTCTTACTGGGAAGACAGCGACAGCAGAACAGATGAGAGCGGTCCACCAAACCATTGTCTTCTGTCTCCCTCTCGCTTACAGATGTTTGTCAGGCTGTTTGTAGATGAGAACTTGGACCGCAAGGTCCCCATATCTAAGCAGCCCAAAGAAAAGATCCAGGCTATCATTGAGTCATGTAGGCGCCAGTTCCCTGAGTATCAGGAGCACGCCCGGAAACGCATCCGCACTTACCTGAAGTCCTGCAGGAGGATGACCAGGAGTGAGGCGGATGTGGTGAGTGTCACAGCTATAGCCCCCATCTGGGCCCCCACACCCACGCGCTGCCCAGTATTTCGCTTTCTGTTCCTGATTCTTATTTTTGTGCCACAGTGTTAGTGCTGTGTTTTTTGGTGTAAAAAACTTCAGATATATTGTTACATATATATATATATGTGTATTCTCAGATTCTCAAACTTTCTCACATTCATGATGGAAAAAACAGAGAATATACTATTTTGCTCTTGTATTTAATATGTGCATTATTGAATTATAAATGTGTCCTCTAAGTAGCTGTACTTAGAAATTGTTGAAAAAGTAAGTGTGAGTTGTGGATACCCTAAAAAAGAGACAACTCCCTTAAATTGTTTCGACAAACAACTTCTAATCAAAGAATTTTCTTAAAACGCTGTCTTAGCTAGAACAAAATCACAGTTAATTCTTTTAAAATACAGTTTAAAAGTTTAAAAAGCTGAATAGATTATGTTAGTTCTGTGGCAGTGTATTTTATTGCAGATTATCCTTTTCAGTATTTTAAAGTATTTGCCTCAAAACACATTTATTTATAGAGTGATATTATAAAAGCACAAGAGCTATTTGATAACTTTCCATTTTCAAGCTCAAACACATACTGAAACACTTACATGCTAGATATTCCACATAGTTAAAAACTTAATTAAGAATTGGAGACATTGGAGTAGGACCCTTCTAAATTTGTCTGTTCCTTATTGTAAATTTGTGTCTGCTCTGATAGCAAGTTTTTCCATATAGCGAAGACTTTGACTGGGACGTGGCAAGTTGACTTTTTCATTTGTGGACTGAAACTGATTTTTTAAGGATTCATTTGTATTTGGATCAACACATTGTGAATTCTGAAACTTAGCTCCGACTAAACCGTTTGTTACTTTACTGCTCAGTTTGTGAGAATGATCTGATAGGTATTGCTGTGTACTTTAATCTTTGTAATCAATCACCTCGCTTCATTCATTGCCTTGGAATCTTTTTTGGACCCTTTCTGTGCGTTTTCAGAGCTAGGAGGTGTTATAGATCTAACTGTAAGTAATTCAGACTTTTTTGGAAATTATATAAAGATAAACCTTGCTGCTTTGATAGCTGATGGCCTCCTGTACGGATTTCCTCCTTTTTGATAATCAATTTGTCATGATTTGTATGCTCCGTATGCATAATACTGAATGAAAGTCAACAATTTCTTGTGATGAAGAAAACCTTTTTCACCATGTATAAACACCATCTTGAATAATTTCACCATTTTGAAGAATTTCATAATGCAAAGTACAGCTCCAGCCAGGGACGAGATCTTTTCGGATGTGAAGCTGCACAGAGCTCCCCTTGGGTTTGTAAGATACATATTTTCTTTCAATGCACCTTGATGCTGAGCGCAGATTAACAGCCTGCAATTTCTTTGGCATGATTTGGTGTACAAGTGAATGAAGTATCCATCAATTTTTAAAGCTTTTTTGATGCAGATGTGCAAAAAACAACTTCGAACTACTAATGTAAAACATGTGGGAACACCTCCACTTGGATGTCATGTGACAGGTGTATCTGCCAAGTAAAAACACTTGTATTTGCAGAGCTTGCCATTTTCAGGATTACAGGGAAGTGGGGCACGGTTGATTACCTTGAAGTGTAGTAAAACAACTATCTAGGTTCACAAAAGCGGCACACCAGCACCTTGGAGGTGCTTTCTGAGGTCCTTTCCTGTGATGCTCCTATTAAGTTTTTATTTGGAACACCTCTTCTGATTTAGTCTTAAAAAATAGAGAATGTGAACTAAAATGAACAAATAAAGTAAGTCCCTCCACGTCTTCTCATAATCCCCCAGTGAACATCTTTTCCAGTCTTCTTTAGGACACACCTGCCATACTTAAAGAGCTTTCACACTGCTAGAACTTTTTTTTCTGGAACCAGAACCTTTTTCCAGAACCAGGGACTTTTTTCATATTCACAGCACAGGAACTTGGCCCAATTTTAGTTCTTCAGAGGCAGTTTCCGAACCCTTTTTTGTACCTACACCAGACTAGAGCTATGTCCAAATTCAGGGGCTGCATCCTTCTAAGGCCGCGTTCGAAGATCGAATGCGTCCCGGTGGTGTGGCAAGGCTGTCCCATTTCGGAGGGTCCATCAAATGCGGTCTAGAAATGCACCATTCTTTTCTCATTCTGTGAAAGATGCAGTCAATGAATCTTTCACAGTCCAACATATTCCAAGATTCACTGCACAGCGGTAAAGTGCCTGTTGTGTCAGCTAGACGATTGATGGAGTGGCGCTTCGTGACTCGAGGGTAAGGGTGGGAACAGCCGGTGACGCAAATAGGAAATTATCCGTAGGCCAGACTGTCCCATTTGACAACACTTTCTGTTAGACCTCTGAAGAATACCGCTTACCAATGCTGCACCATTGTGGACTGCATCCTTCAAAGGATGCAGCCTCTGAATTCGGACACAGCCAACATACTTTTCGTTCAAACACACACTACTGGGGAAGCATGGACAGGATAGATTGTTGATTGGTTGATGACAAGCATTGGTGCTAACATGTAAGCAGATGTAGTGGAGCAAAAATTGAGCAGATGGAATTATTTTGTACCTAAATTACATTGAATGCATCAATTAATATTTATTTGCTTGCATCTCCACATTTCTGCATCAGAAAATTCAATTGCTATCCAATATACTTCTGTCTAATTTCACCAGTGCCGGAGGTGAAACTTGCCAGGCTGCGTCCCGTTTTGATTGTGATTGATCCCCCCAATAACTAACAAATAACTGGCAAACAACTGACTATCCTCCATCGTTTGACGTGGTGGTGTAGTTTCATATTAAATTATGCGTGAAGTTTAACCTACAAGCTTTTCGTGTCTCCCGTACTTATTTAACATTAAGGTCCCAGTTCCTGTTGTGTGATGTGAAAGCGACACCAGCCACAAGAAAGTGGCCAGGAACTGCAAAAATTCCAGGTTAAGACAGCCCAGGGATGTGTAAATCGGGACCAGGTTCCAGAACTTCGGTGCTAAAGTGCCTTTAATTGTACAAAGATGGCACATTAAGAGTAAGCAAATCAAGCTATAATCCTTGTTAAAATTCAATACAGACAACGTGCTAAACTTCATGGCATTTCACATAGACACTGACAAAGGTGCTGCTGAAGCCTGAGATAAAGACATCAACAAAAGGAGTGTATGAGAGCCAATTCCCTTCGGTGATGTCAGTGTGTTGGTTCGTATACAAAGCAAAACCAATAGCAAAGCTACCTGCAAATGTCAAGGCCTGAGTTTTACTAAGTATTTCCCATAGAGAGTACATGGAATTGCATAAAGCCCATATTACACCTAAAAATGCACATGCTTGCAGGTGAAGTGGAGAAAAGAACCACAGGAAGTGGTTTACTTAGCAGAAGAAAATACGTCATTCATCATATGGACAGATGAATCATCCATCACCCTGTTCTCAAGTAGAACATGAGTTCATGTGTGACATATGCTGCGAGGTTCTGGAGAATTTGCGTCAATGTGTGGTGCATTATACAGCAAGCCACCAGTCCCTTAAAATGTAAGGAATCCACCATGAAACTCTAAGCCTTTTGTAGTGATCACATTCATCATACGGTAAAACGTCTCTAGGCTGATGGGTGTTGAGTCTGACGGGTTCCCTGTCCACAGGGCAGTATCGGTCACTACATGGTTTGATAAGCATGAAGAGGGTATAAAATATATCCCATGGCTGTCCCAGTCACTAGCTTTCAATCCAGTTGAATATCTTAAGCGCAATGTCTGAAACAATGTTTTTCATCAATGCCAGCAAAACACCAAATGATGGAGTATTTATTGGAAGAATGGTGACACGTCCCTACAGTGCGGGTCCAGCCACTTACAGAATGCCTGTCCAACTGTATTGAGCTTAAACGCTTAAAACACTTTATTATCGGCCTTTATTTTGGTGAGCAAAAAATGGTTCATTAAAACTTGAGAAAAAGAGAGACTTCTGAACGAAAGAGGGAGTAATGTATATTACAATAACACCTAAATCAAAAGAGGAGAGGTATATTATGCACAATGTCATTATATTCCTATCTAGGGTATACCCTACGCATGTCCTTTAAATAGAGCATGAAGTTAAAAAGACGGGTTAAAGGCAATTTCCAGGTAGTTTTTTTGGTTGTCCAGAAATGCTTATTTAAAACAACAAGTGCAGCATGTAGCTCTCTCTATTACGATTCTGTGTTTTTGATTGGAAGGTTGCTGGTTCAGAGTGATGTCACCGTTGGGCCCTTGAGCAGGGCCCTTAACCCCAGTTGCTCCAGGGACTGTCTGAACCTGCTCTCTGATCCTCAGTTGTCTGGTGCTTTGGACAAAAGCTTTTGGACAATTTTCTATACAAATGTAAATATTTACAGTATGTTAGATGCAGAAACTTGAGATTGAGTCCTGCTTTTTTTTTGAGAGCCTGAGAGTGATGTGACGACATCAGTGTATCATCCTGGATCAGGCACGACATGAGAAAATGACCATTCCGTCTGTATGGTCTGGTGAGTCAGAAGGTAAACAGAAATACATAGTCATAATCATTCTGCAAAATACAGGGGGGTCTGGGGGGGTCCGACACCTCCGATTAACCCATGAGACCCCCAGAAAGCCTCAAGTGAAAAATTTTAAGGGGGTCTCAAGTTCGGTATTGCGCAACAATAGGGAGATGGGGACCCCCCCCCGAATATTGACGGGTATTTCGCACACTGGTCATAATTGTCAGAGACAGAACCGAAGGGACATCTGGCAGCTGAGAGAGGATGCAAACTCCATCCCTCCTTTTATTAGTTAATTGGTGGTAATTAGCTGTTCAGTGAAAGGATGGCGGCTGAAGGTCACGCTCGGGAGAATTGCATATGTCCTCACGCTGTCCTCCAGAGCCTCTTGCTTTGTTGTGAGCGGTACAGGGTATAATCTGCGACATTCCGAGCTGGTTAAGAGTGGGAATAGCGAGCAGAATGCAGTTCTCTGAGGTGAGGTGATTAAATGGCAAGGCTGCCTCAAGGGATGCAGTATGGCCCGTCTCTGGATGCATCGACTGTGTTTGCAAATCCACTGGGTGAGTTTTGTCTTTACTTTATAGAGTTTAATTGGTATAGTATGACTCCTCCAGGATTAAATCAGTTGTCTGCAGAATCATCAGTATACTCTATGAACTAGTATCACACCATAACGATCACAGAAATTCAGCAAAATTACATCCCACACGTCTTTTCCCCAAGTCAAATGAACAAAGTGTCCTTTGTTTATGTAGATGTGCTGAAATAATCGGTCCAGTATAATAATAGGTCTTATAAAATTAGTGTTTCGATTCTACAGAAAGGTTATTGGGTGGTGTGGAGCACCTGTGCTGCCTTGGAACTGAATGGGGGAGGGAAATTATGGAGGGCACTGTGTTTACTTGTGATGGAAGTATGGAAGCAGTGTCTCAGTGAATGCACAGTGTATAACCGATCTATTCCCTGCTTCTATGGACTGGTTATATGCTTTGGACGTGTCTCTTTCATGGTTCCTTAGTTAGTCGATACAAATTTTATGTCATTTCATGGCTGAATGACTAATAAACAGCCAGCTGTTGTTCTTTCTTAGACTGGCCGAAATGTGCTAACACTGGCAATAGCCGAGTCCCTACACTATAATGACTTTATAGGAGTCCAGGAAACTTTTAGCTGACTTAAATGAAACTCTGTGTGTGCGGAGTCTGCAGGTTCTCCCCCAATAGCAGAGTGGGAAATCATACTGTGGATGGGCCGGCAGAAAATCAGGTGGGCCAGTCCCATAACATTTTGCTTGGCAGCAATATCACATTTCATATTTTTTTAAATCACTTTTTAGATGACATGTGGCGTTATTAAGACCAAATGAACAAAGAAAAATCTATTTGCCTCTCAACAGCACTCTTCCTCTGATCGATCTAACCACGCACACCCATACTTGTCAGACACAATCGTTTTATCGTATTGTATCGCTCACTGTGAACGCTGAATGAGTGGGCCTCAGTTTCATCTGGGTGGGCCCAGGACCAACCGGGCCCACCTGTGGTGCCACAGTAGTCCAAAAACATGCTAAGGTCAACTGAGTGCCAAATTATCTGCAGGCGGGGATGTGTGTGAATGGGGAGTTTGCCCTGCGATGCCGCCTTGTCTGGGGTTATTCCTGGCCTTAGGGCCATCGGGATAGGCCGCCGCGACCCTGTATGAAACAAGCAGGTCTGGAAAATGGATGGAAAAACGTGTATGCATTCTGATGTAGCTGACCATAAATGAGACTTCATTAAAGGTTTGCCACTGGTAGTGTACTGTTATCATGCTGTTAGAAAGGTGCTGCATTATTTGGCAGCATACAGTAACTAGATTTTTTTTTTCTTGTTTGATGTAAGTCTCCAGGCAGGATGGCAATCAAGTGGAATCGAAATAGAAAGAGAGAGGGGCAGTTTATTTCAGGGGGAGGGATGGAAATAGGCTTAAAAAAATCAACAGGTATTTTGGGTTAGAGGAAAAAAGAAAAAATTGATTCATAAATGGCCAGGGTCCAGCATCTCGTCCTGTGCGGTTTTACTGGGTGAGGAGAGAATATAAATCTCTGTGTTTTACAATGATCAGGAAAGAGGAAGAGCCAAAATATTAGTGTAACATTCCTCCCCCAGAAGAGGCAGCCATTCACAACAGGGCTAGGGTAGGGGGGTCACTGAACTGGAACTGGGATATTTTCAATTGTGATGTCAGGACATTGTGCATTGGGGATTATTCAATGTGGTGATATATAATGTTACATAATATAATGTTGTATTACTTATGTTATCATGTTACATTTCAATGTTTCGATGGAAATTGTGTTACTCCCTAATTTTATGCGACTGTCAGAACATGCTGAAGACAAGAATGGCAGTTGACTCTACATGCTTTCCCTAGATAATATGATGATGCCAAACCAGTATTCCATGTTTCTAAAAACTAATCTCTAATTATCGTTTTTCTTCTTGTTTTGATGTATGACTATGAATCAATCCTGTCATTCCTCTTAGACGCACTATATGTCATACAAAGAACTTTTACTATATATTTATATATAGTCATTTTACATAATTTTATGTTGGTGTCATATCTTGCCTTTAATTATATGTATATATGGTAAGATACTACATCATTTTTTTTAATTTACAAAATCTGGAAACATTCATCTGAAAGCATGAAGCCAACACATTCAGAAAGTGAATGGAAAAATAATAAACTATGTGACTTTATTGAATATTCATCCCAGTGTTTATAAAAATAGCCATTGTTTGCCAAAAGTCAGGTATGACCATTTGCCCTGATGATGCAAGCTTACTAGCTTCTGCTCATGTTTACACGAGTAAGGAATAAGTGGAAATTCTCTAGTAAGTGTCCTGTGCATGTCAAGGAACTTCCTAATAAACAGGGGGAGAGAAAGATTTTAAATAAATATCCTGTGAAACACCAAGAGGGCCATCATTAAGAAGTGGAGGACACCACCAAGACCTTTCGTAAAGTCAATCCATCAAACTTACATGTCAAAAAATGTGACATTTTTGATGGTCTTGTAAGCTTTATATAGGCACTTTAAATAACATTGTCGAATAGTGCTGCTGCTACTATTGTAGTTGATATGGCATAAAGAACAATTGATAAAATCATTTGTCCATAACACTGTGGGCAGCTTGCTGTATGGTTAACCCAGTGACTGAGCTTTTTGGTTTACTTGCTATTGTCATGTATTTCGTCTTTGATACATGAAATCAGAAGAGTGCTTTACTGTTCTTCTGCTGTACGGTAATGAGAAAAATAATAGAAAAAATACACAATATTAGCGTAAAACAGTCACAAGCATTGTCTCACTTTCTGGGGGTGAGACTTAACATACTCGTGACATGGTGAAAGTACAGGGTGATCATGTGCAGTCAGGGGCGCCATAAAGGTGGGGGGGAGGGGGGATTTTAAGGGCCCCTGAGTGACAGAGACCTTTAAATATCCATCCTCCGCTTAGCATTTTGTCATAGAATAAATGGGGGATAAGTATGGTCTATACTGGGGTGGCACAGCGGCTAGCAAAGACTATGTTATAGGAGGGATGCAAAAAAAAAGATTCTTTTGATAAACGATTAATCATTTGATCAGACTACTTGGTCAATTGGGTCAAAACACATGGTTCAGCAAAAAAGTGCAAACGCTTTATTTGAAAAACCATCAAGAGTTATTAAGTCACAGTTGTAATACAAACTTTTCACAGTGTAGAAAATCTCTGTTGAAAATGATTGGAAATGGAATAGAAACATATTTGGAATAGAAACATACTTGCCATGTTTATTGTACTTTATCCCAGCTAATTTTGTCACCAAGATTTCAAAATACTGTGATAAACAGTATTACCATAACTACGCCCAAGCCTAGTTAGAACTTTAAAACTCTTCATGAGAGTTTACCATTTCACTACACTGCTTATATGTGCTTGTTGCATTACATCTGCCCTCTGCTGGTCTGGTGGAATATCATTGCTGTACACATGCGTCAACACATGTAGCATGCACGCAACCGCGCACAGACCATAATAGCATGCGGAAAAGTAAAATATGAACTAGGCTTGAGACATCAGCGTTAATGTTGCTAGATGGTGATATCATTATGCGCAATTTTGCATGAAATTGGAAAAAATGCTACCGATCAATGACAAAATGCTATTTTTACAATTTTTATTACCAATTATTATTGACGTTATCATTTGTATCAGTTGTTGCAGCCTTTGTTTGTTTAGCTTGCATGTTCTCCATGCATCACAGGGGCTCTTTCTTACAATCCAAAGCCATATTGTTAAGCTGAATTCCCTGTGGTGTATTTGTCCTACAATGGACTGGCATCCCATCCAGGGTGTACCGCTCCCTCACGTCCCTATGCTGTCTGGGATTGGCTCCAGGCCCCCATGTGACCATGACTACCATGACCGGTTAGAAGATGGACAGGGTATATAGTTTATAATACTTCCAAGTGATATATTAATGCATCTTATTTCTGGTAAAAAAAAAAAAACCTTTGCAGTTGTGTTTTGTATCATTTGAGGGAAGAATGTGATTGGCCAAGGCACTATTAAAATTGGTGTTGTAATGATATTACTCATATTGCCAATACTACCAAGATGGATTTCTCAATATGGCGGCACATGCAGATGGCACAGTGGCTGCTCTGTATCCGATAAGGGTGCAAAGCACGGTAAATGTTGTTCCACATGCTGCCAACTCAAAAGTTAACAGTTGTAGCAACACATATATCCGACGAGCATTGCTAAAAATCGGCAAAAGCTGCATGTTTTTGTTTCCGCAGTAGCTACCGTATCTGTTATGTTGTATGGGTACCCCTAGCTCCCCTGCCTGTTAGTGTACGTATATTCTCTGTTTTTATTTATTAGTTATTATTCTCATTTTCCCCTCTCCCTCGTGTGTTGCACTTGTCTTGTTTATACTGTCTGAAGTTCAAGTCTAGTCACCTAGGTCTAATTGTCATTTTAGCCATATACACAGTATACAGTGAAACAAAACATTGTTCCTCCAGGACCAAGGTGCACAAAAACAAAAGCACAGAAACAACACAGGACTGCACAGTGCAATATACAGGACGTGACAACATACAGTGCAGTCGACAGTAGTAACAGTGGTAACCGTGCTGGTTTGAGTGGATATTGAATAAATAGTATTAATGCAGTATTATGATTATTAGTGATCTATTCTAGAATATTTCCTGCATTGCTTTTAGTCCCTTAATTCATAGTGTCGCTAGGATAACACTTCACTTGCGGGGGCAAAAATACACTCTTACTTAATGCATTAATTAACCAGAAACTACATCTTAGTTAAGAACTGATTCCATGTTCGTTCATTATTAATCAGTCATAACGGTTCAGGTATTTCATGATTTGTACTTGAGTAGTCACTGAGTATCGAAATTACCCTCAAGTAAAGTGCCCTATAAGCAGTGTGCGAAATACCTGTCAATTTTCGGGGGGGTCCCCATCTCCTTATTGTTGTACAATACCGATCTTGAGACCCCCTTAAAATTTTGCTTTTGAAGCTTTCGGGGGTCTCATGGGTTAATCGGGGGTGTCGGACCCTCCCGTATTTCGCACACTGCCTATAATAGTAATGGCTGTAATGTGAATGAATGTGAATCAGTCAGTAAAGCTTAATATGATAAAAGTTAAAAGAAAATGAATTTCAAATATTTTAGCAAGATAATGTAATTAAGATACTGAATATCACTTTAAATCTCCATGTAATAAGAATATGTATAAAATAAAAGTATTGCTAGTCACAAATAAATCAGAGAGAGAATCAGCCATTATGAAAAACTGCGTTTTTGCTGGAAGGCATGTAAACACTGAAATGAAAGGAAGAACAAAAGAGATGCCTACACAACGGATGACACAATCATCACGACAGTGTTGAACTTATTAGGTTTCTGAGTGGAATAGTGAAGAAGTCTTTTACATCCTCACTGTGACACTGCAAGGATAAGCAGTTACAGTATAGCAAATAAATTGATGGGTGACCCCTCTCATTGAGGTGAAAGTGAGACTGGCAGACACTTGTGGAGCAGTAGATACGCTCTCCGACCTTATCTCTGAGTCATGGGGCAGGATTATTCAGCCTGTTTACATTACTCGTGCACATATATAAATACCTATAAATACAGAGTTTCAAAATACTTAAGCATGAGTGACAGTTGCAGTACCTCTGTAATGTTTTACTGAAAGGTTGTAAACAACCTAAATGCATTTTACACAGTTTTTCTCGATTGCTTTGGCACATCTCATGAAAAATAACTTCGTCGAGGCTATATGGGCATTTCTCAAAACTTATGCAAACATCACAACAGTACAGTTAAGCTGCAAAAAGCCGTAACTCACCTAAAACAATGAACTTTAATTTCAAATTAAATGAAATGTCTCACAACAAATAAGTCTATCAATGGATTAGTAGGTGCCACCAAAATGTAACTGAAAATAAAAAGTACAATCAACATTGTTTTAACCATGAGAGTCAAAATGCTTAGATATATTGTCAAAATATCGGTGTAGGTGTGCACCTCCTGAGGTCCACAGCTCTGAAACACCATAATTTCCCACTTTTTATTACTGTCACATATGGTTACTGATATGATGATCACTTTCATGCGTATATAGGTATAGGTCAGAGGTATCATTAGGCCTATTTTAGGGGATCATACTGATCCCCTAAAATTATGATTACTGATCATAATCTCTTACATATATCCTTACCTGATATTCTAATGCTGATTCTTGGGCCCTCCTAGCTTAGATTGGACTACCTGTACCTTCCTAGTGTCAAATTGCATTGTCATTGTGATTCCTACTCAGGTAATCCAAGTGTTACCATTTCATTTACTGTCTTAAACAGTGAAATCGGCTTTAGTTACCACTTACCAGTTTATGTCACAGAAGAACCCTTCATAAATTAATTGCATTTCAACTACTTAAAGCATCACAAATTAGCATACAGTATTATACTGTGGTAAACAAAGAACATAAAATTATCCTAATCGGGCACTTATAACAGCTCTAGAAAATTTTGTTGGAGTTTGTTGAATTGGAGATTGGGATTGCTGCTTCAGTAATTGTATTTTTTGGACAGCAGAGGGAGCTGTAGTAGAAAGAAACTGGCACTTTCTGGGCTATTTGTTTGTTTGTTTGTTCCTTGATTTATTTTCACTCAACATCCGAACCCTAATGTCGGCTTGGCACTTAGATATTGATCTCTACTGTCTCGGCTGTATGTTAATTTCCCTTCATTTGATTTCTAAATTTAAGTAGCCTAATACAAATTGGTGTTTCTAGCTCCAGTCTGCACACTGATTAATATAAACAATGAAATATGTGCTTCATCTTAAAACCTGATCTGTTTTATTATTATTATTATTTCAGAATTCTAATTGCAGCATTTATATGCAAGTAATATTTTAAATTTCCTAAACCAGTGTGGGTTTGAATGACTGTTTTTGAACATGGTATATTTTCAGTCTGGTGAACTGCATGTACATTTTCACGTTTCATTGTAATGACATTATTATGACTGTATACCTGCCTGAATATTTTCCTAATATAACTATATTATGAATATCTGTTTCCAGTGCAAATATAATTAACTACTTCTCCATTTATCCTTTCAAATGATTTATGTCATTTTTCAATGTTTACCTGCATGTTATCTAAAATTTCAGTTGTACTGCAATTTTATGGCTTCCCTGTGGCACAACTGCTGAAGTTTTCATTTAACCGCTAACCAGTGATTCAATTCAAGGTACTGAAATGTCGGTAAGGGGAGAGTTACACCTGATTCACTGGCCTCCAACTACATCCTTTTGAAGATGTGTCTGTACAGCACACTGACTTATACCTCAATCCTTCCCTTCCTGTGTGGTTTTCTGGTAGTGATTTTCCCACCACAGTCTCCCTGTTGCTCATGTGTGCTGCTGATAATCATCTGTGAAGTTGTAGGCGAATTAAAGCCCAGAGAATAGATGTCACATGTCATCACTCCATTGACATCATTCTGTAAAGAATATAGGAGTATGGGAGATGTCTAAGGAAAAGACCTGCACTGAACTCACAGCAATAGTCAAGACACCGGATAGTGCAGAAGTAAAGTATTGTACTTCAACTAAAACTCACTGAGGGGATTTTAAGAAAATAAAAGATTCAAAACCACATTTGCACAGGATGGACAGCATTGTGTTTCAGTGTTCAGCACCGAGGCTGTACAGTTCTAGGGTTGCAGTTTGCATGTCCTCTCTGTGTTGGGTGGGTGTCCTCTGGGCACTGCAATCTCCTCCCACCCTACAGAAACATGCAGGGTAGTGAATTGGTGACTTGCCTATACAGTAGCATATAATTGCGTGAGTGTGTACTGTACCCAGTGATGGATTGGCATTCCATCTAAAATTTTCCCCTGCCTTGTGCCCTGTGCTTCCTGGAACAGGCCCCAGGCTCCCTGTGACCCCATACCGGATAGGAGGTTATGGAAGATGGATGAATGGATGGATATTTCAAGAGGCCATCTTAAATATTTAAATTGCATGTCACCACAAGAGTTTAGAGCAGTGTTTCTGAACACTGCAGCTCACTGGAAGCTTCTTGTCTTACTCTCTTCAGAAGTCTGCATCACCATTTCTTTTAAGACAAATTAAGGTGAACAGGCAAGATGGTAAATTAAATTACAAATCAACATATAAAATACACAGTAACCCATAGTTATATTGTATGCAAATGACAAATAGTACTATTAAATGGCTAATGGCTATTTATTTATTTATTTGGTTTTGTTCAGTTTTGCTTTCCAAAAGCTGGCCGTGATAAAATGTAGTTAAGTAATGAAGAAGAAGCTGAAAATGTCATATGTTTGAAATGTTACATTAAAGAATAGTGTCACAAAAAGGAAAATGAGGCCGATTTTCTTTCATGCATATTGATGAGTGGGTCCATCTTGTTATTAAAAAGGGTTTGTTATTAAATGTGCTGCTACTTCTTCTCCATATTGTAATAACAAATCAATATGGATGAATTCATTAATTAAAAATCAAGATGCAAATGTTAATGGGCTGCAAACCGGTGAGAATGGTGAAATACAGCAAGAAGAAGCACTCAAAGCATATTATTAATTCTGAGTTTTTGCCGTTCAGTTAGTTCACATGCTGCTCAGGACTGCTGATCTACTTCAGTAGTATTTGTAGTACCTGTGTGTAGGGTTTATAGCACCTGTTAGCTGTATGAATAAACCCACATAAGAACAACGGACTTCCTAGCCTGTAGGCTATAAGGCGTGAAAAAGACAACCACTGTATTTTTGAGAACACTGTAATTGGTAGATCACAGCTATTTTTTTTCTTGGGTCATTAGCCATTTTAATCAACGTAATGGAGACTTGGATGCACTTAATGCACTGATCACATTGGCTATGGACATAAAATCCTTGTGTTGCATCCAAAGAGCAGGTGCCAAGTGATTTACCAGACTTGGATGAGATTATAATAATTAAAGAATCTTGGGAAATAAATCTTTTTTTTTTTGATAGCGTGAATAAATGTAGTATTCTGGCAAGATTTACTTGAGTACTATCATTTTTACTGAGGTCTGTGTTTTCTACTATTTTTATTTGTTATTTACAAAATCAGAATAAAGAATCATCACTACTGTTCAGTTTTCCATGCAAGTACAAAGTTCAGTGAGCTTGTTGAGCCATTCATTTGTATGGAAACCAATAAAGGCCATTATATATATATATGTATGATGTTAATGTATCAAATGCTGACTTTACTTCTTCAAAGCAGAAAACTGTATAGGAGCTACAGCTCTTTTTTAGAACGCCATCCTGTGGCTGCTACAGTTGAGTCAAGCCCTTAACCCAAACTGGTCCCGGGACTCTGACCGCCCCGCTCTCTGACCCCAAGCTTTGCTCTCTTGTAACTCACTTTGGACTAAGCATCTAGTCAATAAGCAAAAATGTCCTTAATGATTGAATCGATAGACATTCGAGAGGCTAGAGGGTCCCTCACCGTCCAGAAAACATTGTCCTCCTCTTTCTATGTGCATGGTATGATATTGTATTCATGTCTTCCTTCTGCTTTTGCAGTTATGCCCGAAGTCTATTCGTCAATCAGGTTATTTAAATACTTAAGAAAAGCTTCATCTTTAAGTGATGAACTATTAAAACGGCGGGGGGGGGGGGGGGGGTGGGGTGTTGTTGGCCACGGCCTCCTGAGGGGGGGGGGGTGGGGGTGTGATGCAAGGGCGGT